>CM031068.1:2382631-2401620 GCA_013398505.2 Rhegmatorhina hoffmannsi | reverse complement strand
CCCAAAGCTTCCCCCACTGCTGGGTGGGCACTGATTCCATGCCAGATCAACTCCTTTCCCCCAAAGCTTCCCCCACTGCTGGGTGGGCACTGATTCCATGCCAGATCAACTCCTTTCCCCCACTAAGCCCAAATCCTCGTGGTGAGCATCACAACCACCTGAAGAAATTACTTTCCCTCTGAGAAAGCTGCAGTGACCCAAGAGTTTAACTAGAGCTGGGCTGGAAGCTCTGGGTAGTTGTGAAATGACAGCTCAGTGGATTATTGCAGAGTTTCCCTCCCCTGATTCCCATCATTGTGTCAGGTGAAGGTGAGGGCAGAGTGGGCAGCTTTCCCTGCCAGCTGCAACTGCAGCCCAGAGCTGGCAGATCCCTCAGCTCTGAGTGCAGAACTCAGCACTGGGTAAAAATGAGTATTAAAAAAATTTAAAAAAAAGAAAAAAAGGGCTAGGCACCTGTCCCAGTTTGTGCCTGCTTAGCTATTTTTGATTGGAGACTTATTACCATGTTAAATCCTCCTAAAAGCCTGGTCAGCTCCGTTCTCTGAAATGGCTTTTTATAGTAAATCTCAGAGTTAAGCATATGGTTTGCTAAAGTGATAGCAGAAAGCTGCTCTGGAAACTTAACCTGTCATGTACCAGCACAAGAAGAAAAGCATTGTTTTGCCATTTAACTTTTCTTTTTTTTTCTTTTTATTTCATCCTTCACAAAACCTTAAAAAAAAGCCCCCAAACGATTCAGAAAACGTTCCTGAATACCCAGGAGGGCCTAAAAAAAGCAGCTGATGGAACTTAAACTATCTGCCAGGTTTAAAGCAAGTCTCCCTTGACACTGTGCTGGCTCTGGCACTGCCTGACACAGGTCAAAGACTGGGAATGAAAACCCTCTGCCACTAGAGAAGAGTCTGCAGAGGCACAAGGTCTGCTGTGAATTTGTCTTCTCAGTTAAAAACAAGTAGTAAAACTTTCACTTCTAAGTGATTTTACTCTTCCTCATCCTTTTAAAGGAGTTAAAGCCACCACTGCCATCACCTCCAGTGTGTGCTGTTCTCTTGGCTGTGGAATCAGAGCCAGAAGAGCTGTGAAGTTGGGAATGCTCCTCGTGACTGTGGGGATGTTGCAGGGATGGATATAAATACAAGGAATAAAATTCAACCAACCTTTCCCATTGCTTTGCTGTTTCACCAGCTGGAACTTGATATAGGCATGTGAGCACCCAAGCCTGAAAGCAGCAATTAGAGAACAGTTCAGGTGATACAGGAATGGATGGAATTTCTTCTATATATAGAGATTAATGGGACTTACAGAAATTTATAGGAACTAAAAACTTTTCCCTCTTAAAGTAAGCAACAGCTCTGCTCCACCCAGCCCTCTCTCTGAGCCAAGGGCTGTGCTATTAAACTCATGGCTTGAGTTTACTGCAGAAAAGAGAGGCCCAAAATACTGGGAGGAAGGGAGAAGATCCCCCATGCCATTCTGAAACCCTCTGCTGCAAATCTCTGGTTTAAGTTCTGATTTACATCTTTATTTCAGACACAGCAGCAGCATCAAGAAACACGACTGTTGGTGCACAAAAACACATCACAAACCCCTTATTTACGTTTTTGGCGCGGCTTTGATGTCTGCAGAGGAATCCTCCTCTCCCCAGTCTCTCTCCTGAGTGTTCTCAGACTGCTCTGATGGAGTGTGAACGCTGCTTTGACACCACTTCTCACTGTCTGCTGCAGATTTTCTGGAAAGACAGAGAAATGACAGGAGTTAAGGTGACATCCTCTGTTCCCTTCTCCCACAGCAGAGCAGAGCTGGCTGCTCCTTCCAAGTGAGAGCAGCAACCACCATCTAGTGGTGGAACTTTCCCTCCTCTGTATGGATTGGGAGGGATTATGTGGAATAAATCAGCCCCTGTGGACTCAGGCTCTGATCCCAGCAGCTACAGGAAACCACAGTGTTCTGGGGAAAGCAAAGGATTGGAGATTCCTGAATTCTGAGACCTCTGGATAACATTTAAGAGCCTTCATGACTAAGTTTGATGCATGAACTGAGCTATAGAGTTGGCCAAGGAAGGCCAAGCAGGAGATTTACAGGGTGAACTCAGACCTCCCACTCTGAGGAAATCAAAGAAGAATAGAAATAGATCATCATCCTAGAATGCCATTTATTCTGTGAGATCCCAAATCTCCTGAGAGGGCTTTATGGTAATGCAATCAATTCTGGTGGGAAAATCAGGAAACTAAGAGGCCTGCAGAGTTTTAGCTGGAAGGAGACAAATTTGGCCATGAAGGCCAGGGAAGGGAGAGAAACATTCACTCCTTTTTTTTTGGCCAAAGAGACCTTGAAACTGTTATAAATCTAAACAGATGAACTTTAAAATATCTGTGTAAGCCTTCACACACAACAAGGAACAGAAGTATTGCTGGAGTTTGCCCCAGTGGGACTGGATTTGTGAAGACTAAAGATGATGTTAATCAAACCCTTCATGTCCTGCTCTCTCCCACCACATATTTAACTGCCTCCTGTGCTCCAAGAACTGACACACAGTTTGCTTCACTGCTGCTCAATTCCAAGGTTTTCATGCAAGAAAACAAAGTATCTGAAGGAGATGAACTTGTTTGCCAAGTGATACACACAGAGCCTGGATTGCACTTACAGTTTAATGGTGCAAAATAACCTTGGCCTGACAGTTTTAGGACAGGAAAGGAAAGAAAAGAACATATTTTAAATTGAAACAGCAAGGAAAAATTTATGGAGACAGAATGCAATTTCCTTTGTTGGAATGTGACCAGAGCAGCAGGATTAAGGAATCAAGAAACCTATTAAGGCATATGAGGGTATAAAAGTGCATTGCTCTGTGTTAAGAGTGTCTGGGGCACGGGTCAATATTACAGACAGATGAACTCAATGCTCTGCTGCTTCTCTGCCAATTCTGCTGAGTTTCATCCTTGTAAATGGTTTTGTTCCCCAGTCCCCTGCCAAGAACAATGATCAGCTCACCTGGATTGTGGAGAGTCCCCCTGGGAGGACTCCCCTGCTCCCAGCAGGAATGGGGCAGGAGTTTCCAGCCTCTTGGCTCTCTGCATGGCATTGCCAGGGGCAGGTCTGTCCCCACCCAGCCTGTCCTGGGAGGGGTTGTCTCTGTTGAGGTTCACATCAGAGTATGGGCAGCCAACCACCCTGTGGAGAGGGACAAACAGAGGGGGATGTCATTGCTCCCCAGCCACACCACCTCACAGGCACAGAAACCCAGCACAAACCCAGAGAAAGGAGGCCACAAACACTCAGGGAGATGTTGTTACACCCAGTTTTAGGTGTGGGAAAGCAGAGTGGCAGAATTAAACCCCATGTTGTTAAAGAAGGGCTTGTCCTCTGTGACCTGCTTATCTGAGCAGCACTTCAGGAAACAAGAGAGTTCTGCAACTTCCACTCTGGAAAATTCAAAGCCCTTCACCATATTATAAACCACCAGACCTTCAGACCTCTTACTTGAGATTGTTTTCTTGCTCTTTCAAATAGTTTACTTGAGAAAAATCTTTGTCTTCCAAGAGCACACAAAGAAATCAAAAAGCAGAGCACAAAACATGAGAGAGCTCTCCTCACTCTTCTACTTTAATAACCCACCCACACTCCTTCCCTCTCTAATGTCTTCTTGCATGCTGTTCTTGGATATATTATTTTACAAAAAACCCTCCTTCAGCACTGCTGGAATGTAGAAATTGGAGTGGATTAATCTGTTTGCATTGCAGTGCTAATGATTATAGTGGTATAAACAGAATTTATGATGAAACAGCACATTTAGACACAAGAGGGAGCTGCAATTGCAGCTATAACCACCTCCAGAATAAACACTGAGATCATTTCAGTGCAGTGCAGGTGCTTGTTGCTGCATTTTAACTATGGAAAGCACTCAGAAATGTCCTTTACATACGTGTAGTGTGTCCCATATCGTGGGCCCCGCACGTGCCCGATGCCCTGGCACCCCGGGGTGGGACACACCTGTCCCACTGCCCCCTCTGCATCCTCAGCACCTGGAAAGGAGGTTGGAAAAGGCAGTTAAAAACAGATTTGCATGTGAGGAGCAGAATGCCCTGAGGAAAATCCCCCAGCACAACAGTGGGGTGTGTGTTCTTACCCAGAGGCACCTGCAGAGCGTGGCCAGTCTTGGCACACCAGCCCACGGGGTGGATGTCAGGGCTGTCTGAGTCCACCCACAGGTCATAGTGAGGGTCCCAGCCATCAAAATGGATCTGCAAGGAGCTCAGTGTCAGTGAGAGAGACACTTCAGGGCATGACTCAGCTTTTATGTTGACTTCCCCCTCTGTCTCACCTTGGGGCTGATTCATTCCATCTTTCCATCAGGCACAGTCACCTCTGTGCTCAGTGTCACTGTTTGTTTTCCTGCAGCTCTGTGTTCCAGAACAACCAGGTTCTGGGGACACACTTGTGTCACCCCACGCCCTGTGAGGTGCTCTGTGCTCAGAGCCTAAAGCTGTGCAAACACAACACAACTCCCAGGCACTCAGCAATAGGACAAGGGGGCACGATGGGCTCAAGCTCTGCCAGGGGAAACTGAAGTTGGAGATCAGAAAAAACTTCTTTGCAAAGAGAGTGCTCAGGCATTGGAATGGGCTGCCCAGAGAGGGGGTGGATTCCCCATCCCTGGAGGTTTTTCAGCTGAGCTTGGCCGTGGCACTGAGTGCCATGATCTGGTAAAGGGACTGGAGTTGGACCAAGGGTTGGACTTGATGGTCTCAGAGGTCTTTTCCAACCCAATCCATTCTATGATTCATTGTTTTGTTTTCTGAGGGTCCCAAAACACCACAAAAGCCACCAAGTTCAGTGAGTTTTGCAGGAACAAGCCAGAGTTTCCTGCTGGATGAAGAGACTGCTAGCTCAGATCCAGCTTAACAAAGACTGAGACCACTGGAGTTTAAAGGCTTCTGGGTTGTCTGTGCACCAGAGTTTCAAATGGATGAACTGGCTACCATGTATTGGCAAAACTTGGCTTTTGGCCACAATGATGAGACTGAGAATCAACTGGATATGGGAAGTGAACTCCACTCCTTCCCATATAACCATCCTTTGGAAAGGAGACCTGTGGCCAAGGAGCCTCCATCAGTGCAGCCTCCACTTCAACTGGCTCAAACTTCATCTCTGAGAAGCCAAAGCACAACAGATTTTTCTGGTAACGTGTTTATGAGAAAATAACCAATTAAAATCCATTTATGTGACAAATTCATACTGGAGAATGAAGTCACTTCCCACATGGACCAGGGTTTAAATTGCTTTGGGTTTTGCTTTAAGTATGGCAGGAAAAAACCCTGTCAGGTGCCCTCCCCCCAGCTGAACACTAATGCTGCCTCCAGTCCCAGGGATCACAGAGAAAAACCCCAAGAGATGGAAAATCACCCTGTCAAGTGTCATTTCCAAACAGTTGCATTAGAACAGCAACAACGCCGGGCAATTCCATCAGATTTCAGCAGAACAAAGCACCAGCAATCACGTCCAGCTGGGCAGGCCAGAGGCCACATCAGCTGCCAGGCTGTTGTTTGCTGCTCCTCAGACCCAGGAGGGTCTCTGTGCTCTCAGCACAGGGCTCAGCACTGGGAGCAAGGTCACACCTTAATGCGATGGTTGTCTCTGTCAACGATGGTGGCCACTCTGATGAGGATGGGATTCCTCCTGTCCACAGCCTCCAACTTCATGTTCACTTGGAAGGCATGAGCAGGACGCTGGAAGGGAGGGTGGGAAGCACAATGAATGTTCAACAGGCTGCAGGTCAGAGCCACTCACCTGCCCTGAGCGAAACGTTTTCAGCCACCCCCTGGATGCCTTTGGAGCTCTGCCCTGATCTCACACAGCACAGCACAGTGATCTCACACTGCTCCAGAGGCTGAACCCACTGCTCCCAGGAGCTTAAACCCAGAGCTCCCAGGAGGTTGAAATCAGAGTCCCCAGGGGGTTAAAATCAGAGTCCCCAGGGGGTTAAAATCAGAGCTCCCAAGAGGTTAAAATTGGAGTTCCCAAGGGGCTAAAATCACAGTTCCCAAGAGGTTAAAATCAGAATTCCCAAAGGTTAAAATCAGAGTTCCAAGAGGTTAATCCCAGAGTCCCCAAGTTAACCCCAAAGTTCCCAAGAGGTTAAAATCAGAGTCCCCAAGAGGTTAAAATCAGAGTCTCCAAGAGGTTAAACCCAGAAAAGAGGTTAAAATCAGTCCCCAAGAGGTTAAAATCAGAGTTCCCAAGGGGTTAAGCTCAGAGATCCCAAGAGCTCAAACCCAGAGCTCCCAAGAGTTTAGCCCCAGAGTCCCCAAGAGGCCTGAGCTGAGTGTTGTCAGCAGCCCCACAGCACCCCAGGCACCCTGAGCTGCCCCAGCTGAGGGGCATTTCCAGGGCAAGGGGCTCTTCCCTCCCAGCCCAGGTACCACCACAGGCCCCACTGACACAGACTGTGCCTGGCAGCAACATCCCAAACACAGCAGGGAAGTGTTTTAGGGAAGGGAAGGCTGAGAGAGAATCCCAGCAATCCACACAAGTATCTCCAAGGGGTGTCAGAGGATGGACCAGACTCTCTCCAGTGGTGCCCAGTGGCAGGACAAGGAGCAATGGCCATAAACCAAAACACAAGTTCCACCTCAACGTGAGGAAGAACTTCTTTCCAAGGAGGTGGAAGAGCTGCCCAGGGAGGGTGTGGAGTGTCCCTCTCTGGAGACATCCCAAACCCACCTGGATGTAAAATTGAATACCCAATTGTGTCACCTGCTCTAGGTGACCCTGCCTTGGATTAAATGATCTCCAGAGGTCCCTTTCAACCTGAACCACCCTGAGCTTCTGTGATCTCACACCTGATCAGAACAGTGGCCACTCCACCATCTCAACACAGCACTGTGTGAAGTCTCTTTACTACCCTACATGAAATTCTTCCTGGCATCAGATCCAGTCCCTGGAATCACAGTCACCTTCACTGCACAAGTCACCACCTCCTTCTCCTGACTGTGCCTGGTTGTTGAACAACCACTGACTCGGGGGCAGCTTCAGCCCCAGAGTGTCCCCTCTGCAGTTCTCTCCCCTTTCTCTCAAACCTCAGTGACTTTGTGAACACTCCCCAAAGTCCCCTGACCTGATGTGTGTCCTCTGCACCCCCCTAGATGGAACCTCTCACCAACAAACAGCTTTTTCCAATTTTTCCATTTATCTGACTGCAAATTCCTCCTCTGACCTCCAGAGCTGCAGGTTACAGAGCACTGGATGCTCATTCCAAACACATCCCTCTTCACTTCTGCACACAGAGGTCAGGATTTTAGCAAGACATGATAAATTGGGTATTTGAACAGGACCAGGTAAATGAAAAAATGATTCCAATCACTCTTCCTTACCCTTTTTCCTGCCAGGGGCTGGGGCAGGGAGGGAGGTCCACTCCTGAGCTAAGGGCATTAAACTCCAAACCTGGAGTTCCTCTTGGGTCATTTCACTTGGACACAGACATTTATCCAGGGGATTCAGCCACAGGACACACTGAAAACCAGACAATCTAAACTGCTTTTATTTTTAGGAGCATCTTATTGAACCAGCCAACCTTGTCTGTGTGCCCTGAGGAAGGAGCCTGAGATCCAAGTCCTGCCCAGGAGAGGTGCCAGGCTGTTTGTTTAAGCCTTGCTGAAGGGTTGGTGCCCTTTTGGCAGCAGTTCAGGAAGGTTTTTGAATTGCCAGCCCAAGGGGATGGGCTGGAATTGTGATGCTCTGCAATGAAACTGCCTCCTGAGCTTTTGGGTGGAGAGGGCAGAGCTCCAGCCCCAGGACCTGCTATTTGTGCTGCTGCTCAGGGTCTCCAGACCAGAGAAGGCAGCTCTTTAAAACTGTTAAAAACTAATTCAGTGAGAAATGCCTGTTCTGGCTCTCAACCCGTATTTTTATGTACTGATTTCCTGTAATTGCTAACTGGAATAATAATAATAATTTAAAAAAGAAATCAATAACTCTGCCATTTATTTTGCACTTCAGTCCAACCAAGCCAGGAAAATAATGAGGTTTGATCTTCAAAGACTTCTAATAACTGTAGATACATCAAATGCCTTTCTTTTTCTGTCTCAGTTTTGGATGTTAATTTACACTCTGGAGTTTCAGGAGAGCCAGAATTGGTCCTTCTCTTCTCCCAAAGCTTTACACCTGAAGAAGCAGAACCTCCTCAGTCCCAAAGATCTTTCCCACAAAATTACATGGGAAGGCAGCAGGTGTTAACCTGCAGCTCCAACTTCAGCACAAGGACCCAAGTGCAACGGTGGCACAGAGATTTTGAACATATTGCAAAGTTCAGCAAGGTGAGCCAGCAGCATGGAAGGAAAAAAAACCAATTTGAAAGTATTTTGAAGTTATTTGGAAGGCTTTTGTTTTGTTTTTGTTCACAGGGAGTTTCCAGATTAATGCACTGAACTCTAGGAAGGAAACAAAGCTCCTCCCAAGGTTGAGAGAAGCACCTTCAGAGCTCCAGGATGATCCTCCTGCACCAGGAGTTTGGCAGAGATGCTCTTTCATCTCTTGGTACACTTGTTCCCTCCCCAGGAGAACTAAGATCTGTAGGATAACATGGAAGCCCTTGAGAGGAACTTCTCCCCCTCAATTCCAGCCTCACCAAGCAGGGAAACACAGACTGGCACAACTGCAAGATGGGTGGAAATACCTGAGAGAGGTTTTTGTGCTTCCTGTAGAGGGGACACCGGTGAAGGCACAATTCTCAATCCCTCAGACACATCCACACCCCACTCCTTCCTCCTTTCCCACCAAAGAGCCCCAGATTCACACCAGTGATTCCCACTTCTGACCACCAGAGAGACTGGGAATGTTGTTCAAGCAGCACCAGTCCTGCTCAGATGCCAACTGGGAGATTCCCTTTGCCCACCCACTTACACCCTAAGCAGAAGAGCAGCTCCTTCTCCTCTCTGTGCCCTCTCTGAGGCACTTCCCACATTGCTCTGGAAGTCACAGTTATCTGTGTGGACTGATAAATCCCTTAAATCTGCCAGTGGAGCAACTGGAGATGCTTAGTCAAAAATCCCTTCCAAGACAGCTTTTAATGGCATTAAAAAACAAAAAAAATCTTGGATTTTGCTGTTGTGTTTTGTTTTAGCAGCACTGAGAGATCATCCTGAAGTCAAACCCAGTTTCACCCTCCTGGCACAGACAAGGTGAACCACCCAAAAATAAAGGCTGTAGCACAACAGGGTGGGAAAAAGCACCTGAGCAAGGGCAATCCAAGAGATTCACCCACCAGTTTGAATGCTCTTGCTGGGGCTGCTTGGGAATTAGTTTCTTCCAAGTATTTCTCCCATGAGAAGCCTTTGGAATCCTTGTATCCTGAAAAAAACACAAAACTCACATTTAAGCAAAAAACCCCCCACGTTTATTGTTACAAACAACAGAGCAGCAGCTCTGCAACACACAGTTAATTATGTTAATTTAGCCCTTCCAATGGGCTGTTTGTCCCTACCCCAGAGAAGAGCAACAAGGCTGGAGAAGGGACTGGAGCACAAGTGCTGTGGGGAGAGGCTGAGGGAGCTGGGGGTGTTCAGCCTGGAGAAGAGGAGGCTCAGAGGTGACCTCAGCACTGTCTGGAACTGCCTGAAGGGAAGTTGTGGCCAGCTGGGGGTTGGTCTCTTCTCCCAGGCACTCAGCAATAGGACAAGGGGGCACGATGGGCTCAAGCTCTGCCAGGGTAAATTGAAGTTGGAGATGAGAAAAAAATTCTTTGCAGAGAGAGTGCTCAGGCATTGGAATGGGCTGCCCAGAGAGGGGGTGGATTCCCCATCCCTGGAGGTTTTTCAGCTGAGCTTGGCCGTGGCACTGAGTGCCATGATCTGGTAAAGGGACTGGAGTTGGACCAAGGGTTGGACTTGATGATCTCGGAGGTCTTTTCCATCCCAATCCACTCTATGATTCTGCTCTATGATTCTATTCCAGCTCCCACAGCAGCACTGCCAGTCCCCAGGCCCTGCACTGCCCTTTAACCCTGACCAGTTCATTTCTGCACAGCTCAATCAATTCTTACTCTCCAGAGAAAGCGGCCAATTAAAGGCTACTCAGAGATTCCTGTGATCTGCAATGGCTTCACTGAATTCATTTCCCATTTTATTAACTATTCCATGTGTGGTGCTTCAAGACTGGAGACCCTCCCCATCTCCTGCTGCTTCCTCAGTCCCAGCTCAGTCAAACCAGCAGCCTGGAGAGAAAAGGCTCCCTGGGTGTGCTGCTCTGACAACCCTGGGCTGTCCCTCCCTGGCAATTACATTTAAGAAACTGCTCTGCTTTCTTTCTCTTCCCATCTCAGTAATTTTTACCCTCAGGATTGGCTCCTTTTGGCAGGGACTAAATGCAGAGCAGAGTCTGCAAATTGGTGCATTTAAGGCCCTCAGCAGAGACCAGAAGTGGCTGCAGGGTCTGCTGGGGGCACAGAAATCATGGTGTGAGCAGAGACCTGCCTTGGGCACATTCCAGGAGCAGGGACAGATGTTCACAGCCCCTCCTGCAAAGGGGTCTTGTAGTGCCTCCTGATCCACCTGGCACATGGCAATTACAGGAATTCTTGCTCCAGGGCTGTCAGTCTGGCAAATGGCAGGGCTCATTTTTTTTTTTAGCTTGGCTATTTTTAAGGTGAATGAGCCCTTCCAAGGCCTGCAAACAGCACTGCTTTCCCTGCACATTCTGTCCCTTCTCATTTGCCAACATTCTCTTCATTTCCCAAATTCCAGAGCAGCAGAAAGAGATGTGGTGGATTCTCTGAACCTGGAGGTTTTTAAGGTGAGACTGGACATGGCACTGAGTGCCACGGGCTGGTGATCACAGTGGGGTTGGATTAAGGGTTGGATTAAGGGTTGGTCTCTTCCAACCCAACTGATTCTATGACTCTATGTGGCTTCAGCTATTCCTTCACTTCCAGAAATTCCATCTAGGAAATCACAACACTGATTCCTTTTACTTCCAGCTTAAAGGAAATGCTGGAAATCCTTCAGAATTTTGAAATCAAATTCAATTTTAAACTACCAACCTCACTGAAAGAACAAAGAACCAACATAAAAGTACAAACAACACCATTGTTCAGTCAGTAAAGAGTTCTGAGTGGAACCTGGAACTTGCAAAGATGGAATTATGTGGAAGACACAGTTCTGTGCAGGTTTCTTGGCTGAGGGAGGGAAGGAGGCTGACTTTGAACATACCAGGTGGTGTTGTCAGAGGGGTTCCAGTCTCTTGGCAGTGGCCCACAGGATGGATGTATGGGCTGCTCGTTTCACACCTGAAGCAAAGAGGGAAAGTTGGCACCAGTCACATTTAGAGCAAAGAGAAAAGCAGAGTTTCCAATGCTGTCTGCTGGGCCTTGGCTTGGCTGGGGGAGCAGATGCTTTCAGGGGGTGTGATCACCAGGTGGAAGATGAGCTTTGCCTCAATAGGGTGGGAACGCCAAGTTTTCAAGGTGTTTGAGGTGCTCCAAAGACAGGGAAACACAAAGAAAAACCATCAAATGCATTCTGGGTGAAAGGGAACTTAAATTGAGCTCATCTCATCCCACCCCCTGCCATGGGCAAGGACACCTTCCACCAGCCCAGGGTGCTCCAACCCCATCCAGCCTGGCCTTGGACACTCCCAGTTGTGGGGCAGCCACAGCTGCTCTGGGCAAACATCTGGTGCTTTAAAAACCAACCCAAAAAAGCCCCCACAAAACACCACCACAAAGTACTCCAACCACAGCCAGTCAT
Organism: Rhegmatorhina hoffmannsi; assembly: GCA_013398505.2. Classification (NCBI taxonomy): domain Eukaryota; kingdom Metazoa; phylum Chordata; class Aves; order Passeriformes; family Thamnophilidae; genus Rhegmatorhina; species Rhegmatorhina hoffmannsi. The sequence goes on along the minus strand of CM031068.1, from coordinate 2,389,885 downwards.
CCAGGCTAAAATGCAAAGGAAGCAGAGAAACAAAGCCCAAATCCTTGTCCCTCATCCAAACCCCATCACTGTGAAGAAAGGGAAATTACTTTTAAGGTCTTTGCCAGGAGCTGCACATTAATCCACTAATCCTCACTGAATCCCAGTGGGAGTTTGTCTGGTCCCCAGTTTATCACATGTTTGGATCTCCTGAGTCCCTGAAGGAGACAATGGGCCAGTTTGTGGCAGCCCCTTTTGTCCCACCTGCTCCAAGGAGGGGACCAGAGCAGTCTCTCAGATCCAGGATAAAACCTGTGTCTTTTCAGCCAAGCTGTACTTTGAAGCTTTGTTTGCTTGTGTTTCCCATTAAAATGTTCTAAATTCCAAACAAAACATGGTGTGGAGACAAAGCTTCACAGGCTAAAATGCTGCAGGAACAAGATGTGGAGGCCTGTGATGGGAACACCAGGGTGGCAAAGCTCTGCAGGTGCAGGGCAGGACTTGAAAGCCAAAATGTTGGCAGTTCTTTTTATTATCAGAGGGCCTCAGACAAACTCTGCTGAAGGAAAAGAGTTTTCCTGACTCCAACATTGCTTCCCAACAAATGCCTGCAGAGAGACAGCCAACACCCACTGCAAGAGCTGGAGCAGAGGATGTTACTAATTCCAGGTGCTGTCATGGATGGAGCCTGCTCTTCCTTTAGCTCTGCCAGGGGAATGGGCAACACAAACATTCCCTGACCTCATCCCAGGCAGGAATCTGCATTATAGAACAGATTCAGGGAATGGTTTGGAGTGGAAGGGATCTTAAAGCTCATCCCATTCCACTCCCTGCTATGGGACACCTTCCACTCTCCCAGGTTGCTCCAACCTGGCCTTGGACACTCCCAAGGATGGGGCAGCCACAGCTTCTCTGCTCAACCTGTGCCAGGGCCTGTCCACCCTCACAGGGAAGGATTTCTTCCTAATATCAGCCCTCCTTGAGCTTAAGGCCATTCCCCCTTGTCCTGTCCCTCCGGTCCCTTGTCCAAGTCCCTCTCCAGCTCTGCTGGAGCCCCTTTAGGCACAAGGATGTTCCCTACCTCCAAAACTTCCCAGAAAGCTCAGCCCATCCTGCTGGTTCTGCCCTGAGCTGCCCAGCACTCACCCAGGAGGGGCAACTGTCTCCTTGCAAAAACCCCAAGTAACTCTTCAGATGCCTGAAAACTGAGTTAAGATCCCAACTTGAGTGGCTGCATTAGAACTCTGAGCTGTCACCCTGAGTGAAGAGCAGGACAGGGCAGAGTGTCCTGTCCCTGCAGGGGTGTGTGAGGGCAGGATCTGCTCACCAGTAGTCGTAGCTCTCGTCCCAGTTGTCGAAGTGGATCAGCAGCCTGTTGTCCACCATGTCTGTGATGGTGGCCACACCCACCAGGGAGGGGTTCTTCTTGTTCACTGCCTCCAGCTTCATTCCCACACGGAAGCCAGAGGGTGTGACAGGCTGGGGAACAGGACAGCAGGGAGGGGACGTCAGCCAGGCAAATCCCCCCTACAAACTCCTTTGCTGCAGGTTGTAACCCCAAACCCACAGACCAAAACTGCCAACAGTTTTGCAGACAAGATTTCCAAGAGTTCTGGCAATGACTGTTTCTGTTGCTAAAAAAGAGCTGAAGTGGCTGCAGAAACAGCTACACCCACCACTACAGATCCCACTCTGAGACAGAAATGCCTTGGAGTGATGGGTATTGCAGGTCCTGTCTTTGAGATCAGCTCAGCTGGTTAAAACTTGGTTGTAACAATGCCAAGGTCGTGGGTTCAATCCCCTGTGTGGGCCATTGACTGAAGAGTTGGACTGGATGATCCCTGGGGGTCCCGTCCAGATCAGAATAGTCTGGGATTCTGTCTTACTGTGGAAAAGTTAGGAGAGTCTTCCAGGAAAAGGAGTGGGAAGCAGAGCAGAGCTGGGCCCTGATCCTCCTGGAGCCAGTGCCTGACCCCCTGCAGTGTCCCCTCCATCAGTCTTTGTGTCACTGGGGTGACACCGATGGCAGGGAGGGTGACACCGATGGCAGGGAGGGGGACACTGATGGCAGGAAAGGTGACACCAGTGGCAGGGAGGGGGACACCGATGGCAGGGAGGGGGACACTGATGGCAGGAAAGGTGACACCAGTGGCAGGGAGGGTGACACTGAAGGCAGGGAGGGTGACACTGAAGGCAGGGAGGGTGACACAGGCACTGAGGGCAACAACCACAAACAAAGCACCAGGGGGTGAAGGATGCAAAATGCTCCAGATCCACAGCCTCACAATGAATCCCAGGGCACACATGAGCATGTTGCTGGAAACCAGAAATTATTTTGGAAATGATTAAATTAGGGAGAAGTGACACAAATATCTCGACTGCAGGGACAGAGCAGCAAAACAGAGGGTTGTCATATATTTAATAAATGGCTCAGTAAATCTTTTCCTCCAGCATTAGGGAAGGAAGGGAAATACAAATTCTTTCTCTGAAAAGTCAGTGATTGGGGGAAGGAAGAAAAATTGTACTGGTTTTCCATGATAAAATAAATCCCAGGAGGAAATAGTTTGCCTGTGATTGTACCACGGCTGTACCTCTGCCAGGAGTGCACTAAAAGCACGTAAATATTCTGGTCAAAGCTCACTCAGATGAGACCTATGGAAACACCTTCTATTCCACATCACCACTTACAGTGCTGAGGGTCTTAAAAAGGCTTTTTGGAGCTGCTTGAGCTTTGCAATTCTTCAGATAGGAAGTCCAATTAAATTCTCCCTCCTTGAAACCTGGGAAGAGAGATAAAAAGATTGTTTTAGAGGGCCCCAGAACATCCCGATGGCTTTTTCAGAAATGGAAATTACCTGGGAAGAACATGAACTTTGCATGATAACTGCCCTGCTCAAACCTTTAGGGGATGTGCATTTCAGCTAAACCATCTCTCTCTTTTGCACTCTAATGGCCAATCATTACTCTCAACCTTCTGATGTTTCTGGGAAATGGAACGCAGGGAAGAGGAAAGGCCTGAACCCCAAGGAGACATCCAATATGGAGTTTCTAATTTGACTAACAACGTCAGTCTCTGGGAATATCAAAGAGAAGCTGTTCTGTTCTTTTGTGAGTCACTGTGTTAGTTACACCTCGTCCCTTCAGCCCCTCAGATGGAGCTCCACGATGAAATCACACTAAAAATGAAACATGCAGAGCCAGAACAACGAGTTCTCAGGAGAATTTATGGTTTCTTGTACACCACTGTAGTTTTTTTTTCCATACCTTTAGGAGGGAGCAGCTTATGGCTTGTTTTTTCACACCAGCCCACGGGGTGGATGTCTGAGGAATCAGCATTAGCCCAGAAGTCGTAACACTCTGGGTACCCATCGAAGTGCAGTCGCATCCTGTACCCCTGGACCTGCAACAGGAGCAGCTCTGACTGTCCCAAAGGCTCACAAAGAAGTGAAGGAAAATCACTAATCAATTGTATTGTTCTTCTTCATGATTGTTCATTACAGGCAATTAACGGGTTTGTTATATTGAGTTAAGATTGTAAAAATCTGAGAGCAGGATTTCAGGCAGAGACTCAACCCCATCACACCACACCTTCTACTCACTAAGTAATTAATTAAAGTACTATTGTTCTTATGTTTCTACTTTTTAATGCTAAATGTACACGGGATTTTTGGAATCAAAGACAGGAAAAGCAACTACCTCAGCCACTGTGAGCACACAGAATCGAGAGGGGTGTTCAGGATCCAGCCCTTCCAATTTCATCCCAACTTTAAATCCATTCCGGCCTTGTGGGAATGATTGATGCTGTGAGGGGGGAAGGAACATTAGTTTTTAATTCCTAGAGACAAAACCTATTGCAGAGCAGTCATCAGATATACTTAAGGCTTCAAATGTTCAGCTCAGAGAAGAAAATTCTGTCCCCAAGTGATTGCAGCTCTGAGAGACACGTGCAGGTTCAGGGATCAATAATGGCACGATCACAGAGTTTCAGATCTGTTATTCTAATTAATCTCTCAAAAACACTGAACCACGAGCCTGCTGCAATTAGTTGTGAACAAATCTTTGAGCAGATGCAGAAATGAGCTCTTCTCAAACACCAAAGAATCCCCTTCCCAGCACAGAGTAGAAACAAAGAGCTGGGAAAGCCGAAATCCCTCTCTGTGCCAGTCCAGATTCTCCCCAAAAGTAACTTGTCACCTTCAGATGTTGAAAGGGACAGGGCAGGCTTGATCTGGAGCCCAGTTATTCCAGTAAACAGTTGTGTTTTCCAGTTATTTGAAGTCCTTGAAGGTTTCCTACCAGCCCATTTATCCAGAGCAGAGCAGATCCCAACAGCTGCTCCTTATTTGCGACTGAAATTCAACCAGCAGTTTTAACACCCTCGTTTGGGATGAGATTCCACAGAAACATGTTGGGGTTTCAATGCCTTTTGCACCAAAACAACTCAGAAATGTTCCTGCTGGCTCCGGGGTGGGCTCCAATCCCACCTCCCCCGAGCCAGGAATGCTGTGACAGAGCAAGAGAGTGGAAAAAGCCGCCAACCTCTCGGAAGAGTTTCAGGGGAGCAGCTGCCATCTGTTCCTCTTCCAAGTAGGAAACCCAGTTCCACACCTTCTTCTTTCCAGGAAGCACTAATTGATCAAAAAGAAAGAGGAAAATCAGTGTTTCTCTGGGCTGCTTCCTGCTCTCCTCCAGCTGGTTTGCTGTGGCACCCCAAAGGAGGCAGTGTTACCCAAGTTTTGAGGAAAAGCAGGAATTCCAGCAGCAGGAAAACCGTGCTCATTCCTCATTAATTTATGGTATCACAGGTCACATGAGTTGTGGCACACGTGGCCCCTGGCAGGCTGCCCATGGGAAGGTGCCACTGCAGAGTGGGGGCAAGAGAGAACAACTGCAAATTGTGGAAATTAATTCCTTCTCCTGGTATCTCACAGAGGAATAAGGGGTTAAATGTAAACTAACAGACAGCACAGACAGGCCTATAATTGCAGCTGTAATAAACCTAAAATAAAACAGATGAAAAACCAAGGGAATTTTTCTTCAGTTCATGAGATTTTTTTTATATATACACACATATATATATTTATAACTGCTAATAACACACTGCATCTACTAGAGAGGCAGCTCCCAGATGATGAAAACAACAACCTGGATTCATTCTAGTAGGACCACAGTCACACACTGAGAAAATGATGTTTTAAATGTATATTAAACACCTCCCCCCAGCTCCACACTGACTCATTTAAGGGATATAACACATTTAACTCATGGTTTACAATCAAGCACGTTGTTTATAACTTATTTTCTCTTTGGCATTGCAGGCTCTGGTTGTGAAGCTCTCCAAAGCCAATGGAAAAAAGATTCTTATTGTCTTCAGTGAGCTCTGATCAGGCTGACTCCTTCCAGACCCCTGCACTGTGCCCATCATGCAGGGAAATCCAGGATATTCCTGCTAATACACCCCAGAAGCTGCCTGTGCTAAGAGGGTTATGTACCTAATAAGCTACTCTGAATGTGAAATGAGCTCTGCTGTCCTTTCCTCTTCTATTTATTATTATTCACTTTATAATAGCTACTAAAAAAACTCTATAAACATTCAAGAAAAGAGACTCTGAGCTTAGCTCACCTTGTTTTATTGGTTTAGTGTTTCTGCGGCTTTTCATATTATTTGATTTATTCTTCTCCTAGACACAGATATGTTAAAAAGAAGTTTAGCAAGGTTGTTTTTCCCTCCCTCTGATCATCTCACAATGCAGGTACAGTAAGGATGGAACAGGTAACTAACAGGACTATTAGGCAGCATTCCTGTCTCTTCAATAACCCTGCAAGAACAGCAGTAGGGAATGTTACACAGATAACTTTGATCCTGCAGCAGCCCAAAGTGCTTAACAAGTTATTCAACAAATGCTACTCAAGCTCATTCAAACGTGGCTGCTGAAGAGCAGCACAGGCCCAGAATCTCCAGGACAATGCAGAGGATTTGCTTTCTGCAGTGCAGGATTTGCTGCTCCCCTCTGTATTTCCCTTTCCCTTTCTTATGTCCATCTATGCCAGGGAATGGATGCAAGGAAAAAGAAAAGTCATTGCTGAAGCCCTGCAGGAAGCCAAAGCTTCAAGGAACTCCTGTCATGGATGAACCCCCCAGAGAATGTGGTGTCCTGTCCCTATGTCACACTCTGAGCCCAACTGCCACTCATGTTTCTTCTGTGTTGTTTCCAAACTCAGGTTTGATTCCACCCAGGTTGTCATTTCTCAAAGCAAACCAAGAAAAAGAGGCCAAATGTGCAAAGCAAAGCTGCCACCAGAGGTGCCCCAGAAGGGACAGGGGGGCACCTTTAAAAAGCAGGAGGAGAAGGGGGAAGAGACAGACTGCAAGGAGTTCTGAAAACATCCATCCCTCGAAACAGCTCCCCCACATGACAGAGAAAAGCTGAGCAATGAGAGGAGTTAAACTGCTCATGGCACCAGAGGTTTCAGCTTGAGGAGACACCAACACCCACCCCAGTAGGACAGAACTAGGAGCAACATGTGAATTAAATGGCTCAGAGAGACACAGCACAGGCAGGAGCAGAGCACAGGGTTGCACAGAGGGAGTTAAGGAAAGATCAGCTCAGCACTGAGTGCTTCTGTTTATCCAGCATTAATTCTGGAAGTGCAGTGAGTGTACATGCAAGTACCTAATAAAGCCCAACCAAACCCTGTGGTTTGGCACTAATCTTCAACACCTCAAAGCAGTACTTGAGTGTAGTTAAATACAGTATTTTGGAGGCATGTGGTTTTATTACTGTGAAATACACTCTGTGTGCAGGGCTGTAACTGCACCTGTGAAGTTACAGTCTGAAACCCTGACTTTCACTTCCCATGAGCTGCAACTCACCCCTACAATGCTCAGAGCAGATTTTCCCATCCCTGGTGTGACTCAGGATTAGAACAACCTCTCTCAGCTCAGTTTGCTCTGCACAGAACTCTGAGACAACCAGCTGCCCTTGCTTTCCACAGCTCTCCTCAGAGAAGAGCCAAACAGCCCCACTTACCTCATCCTCACAGGCATTTTCCCCCTCGTCCTCCGAATCCAGTGGGAGCCTCCTCTTCCTGCGGAGCCTCCGGAGGGCCCTGCCGGCCTCGGCCCCCTGGCAGCCACTGCAGGGGGACAGAGCTGGTGTTAGCCCTGACTGTGGGCCCCTCAGCTCAGGAAAGAGACTGAGGGGCTGGAGCGGGGCCAGAGAAGAGCAACGAGGCTGGAGAAGGGACTGGATGTGGCACTGAGTGTCCTCTTAA
>CM031068.1:2367263-2377839 GCA_013398505.2 Rhegmatorhina hoffmannsi | reverse complement strand
GCCTGCTGGCCACGCTAGTTTGGATCCAGGCCAGGATCCCATTGGCCTTCTTGGCCACCTGGGCACACTGGTGGCTCATGCTGAGCTTCCTGCCAATTAGTACCCCCTTTGTGCTTTTCCCTCTTCCTACTGCACACAGTGACAGGTTTCTCACGTACCTCCACCTCCAAAGGCCTGTCCTCAGGTTTTTAGGGAATGGATGTTCCTCCCAGAGGACTCACTAAAACCTGGCTCAGTCATCAGGAGCAGCCCTGGCAGTCACTTGTTTAAATCTTTGCCTGGACTTCATCAATTTGCAGATTTTCTTCGAGGTATTTCCCCATTAATTATCCCCCATTAGCAAACATCTTGCCTCGCCTGGTTTGCTTCTGTACTAAGATTAAGCAGCAAAAAAGATTAAAAATGTCATTATGAGAGCCTAAGATGTTAAAGCCCTAAATATATACATCTGAAAAAGGCTTTTCCTTCTAAAGAAATGAAATATCACTTCCCCAGAGCTTTCTCACGCTGCCGTCCTAATTTGACATTTGATAAAGTCTGAGCCACTTGCCAAGCCCTGACCCTTCTTCAGGTCTGGGGAAATATTTGGTGTTGAAAGCAACTCTGATGATCTATTGGCCTTTCATCTTTTTAATATGGCAGGACAAGTTCCAAATGATCCAATTATACAGAATTACTGAAGTCCAACATCGTGCTGCCAGAGCTGCTGCCATCACTTCTGTGAGCAGTTTGGAATTTGCTAAAGGAAAGTTTTGAAGGAAGCTGTAACTAACCCTCTTACTCAACCCAAAACCTCACAAAATAGCTTTTGCCTTTTGTTTTCCAGGGCATTGCTGGAAGGCTGGGAATGTCACTTCTTCCTTCCAAGCCACCTGTGCCAGAGAAGGGTTTGTGGAAGCTCAGTCTGAGCAGTTTGTGCATGGCCCAAGTCTAAATTTGGGGTATTACTCAGGAACATCTTCAAACTCCTGCTAAAAGCTGCCCCCTCTCCTCCCCACACCCCCAGGGATTCTGGGACATACCAGTGGAACACCCTTGGTGTTTCCAAGCCAAGATGCTCAGGAGCACACCCTGAGCTTTTTGTTTGATGAACGTTCCCCCCAAGTTTTATGAGGAGGAAAAACTCCTGGAAAACAAGCTGAGAAGAGACAAGTTGAGGCTCCAGCCTAAACTCCAGATTGCTCTGGGTGTACCAAGAGAAGCTGGACTGGGAAAGAGTGCCAAGGAATTGCAGTCCCATGGCACAGATTTGGAGCAGAGGGGGTTTCTGTGCCAGCAGCAGCTCATTCCCAGGAAAGGGCCGGGCACAAACTGCTCCTTCCACCCATGACTGGGAATCCCCAAGCTCCAATTCCCCCTGAGTTTTGGGGGGACAGCAAGACCAACACTGGCTGATCCTGGTGCATGTTATCCCAGTCCACATCCTCCTCCCACCTGGGTCAGACTGACACCTTCCCATTTAGAAAGTCACAATTCCTGACTGAAATTCCAAATGCACAGTCAGGGATCATGACATCAAAGAACAACCAGAATGAAACAGCTGGGGCAGCTCCACCTTCTCCTGCTGCCTGTGCAGGAAAACACCTGTGAAAGCATCGTGAGTCTTTTTCCTTTGTTTCCTGAGGGCATGGGAAGCAAAGCAAACAGGGTGAAGGGGAAAACATTAAACTGATGAGCTACAGAATATGAAGTGAAATTCTGAGCCAAAAGCAAACTCAGGATTTCACTGGTCTATAGGAAACACTGACAGTCCCCACACAATGTCATGGAACCACCACCAAATGTCATCAAGCAAAAATAGTCTTTATTCAAATTTCATGGAAACAGGAATCACTGTACTTTGCAAGACAGGGAAAAATAAAATAAAAAAATTTAATATAAAACAAGGATATTGTCACAATACCAGAATATGGAACTCTACTTCTTTTCCCTATCGATTACTGCAAGTACCTCTATTTTTTTTTTCCTTTTGACTGTGCTATTCACAACTTTGTAAGTCCAAAAAATATGGAACAAAAGTATGAAACTTAAGACTTAGCACTTCCACTACATGGCAGACATCAAAGGGCATCAATTTGAGGGCAAAGACTGTTGAGGCCATCATACCTACCATCAGTCCCCTCACTGCAAACCCATAAACCCACCAGGGTGCAGAGCTCCTTCCCTGCAAGGCTCTTCCTGGAAAACAGGGCAATTTGGGAGCTCTAGGAAGTGTTGGATTTAAAGAGAACCTTCCTGTTGGGCAGGAATTGAGTGGAGCAGCCCCACACCAGGGAGCAGTGCAGGGAGGGAGCACTGCAGGTAATGACAGACAGACCATCAGAGTGGGTAAAAATATACAGCATCCACAGGGTTTCTACTTCAATCACTTGGTTACAGCTACTAAACATGTACAAAAGACTGTTCCAACCTTTCCAGGTGGGGTGTCAGCAGCAGGGTTAGGATCTGGAGCGGGACCTCGACCGCGATCGGGAGCGTGACTTAGAGCCTGACCTAGACCTGGACTTGGACCGGGACCTCGGCTTTGACACGGATTTCGACCTGGAACGAGAATCTGCTTTGACATTTGGTTTGGGCTTGGAAATGGACCTAGACCTGGAGCGAGACTCTGCAGCCTCCCCCTCGCCTTTTGCCTCCTTCTTGTCACACTCGGATTTGAGGTGCTCCTTCTCCTTGGAGCCTGACCTGGACCGCTCGTGGCTGTCCTTCCTTTTCTTCTTGCTGCTGCCTTTGTCTCGCTTGCTGCGCCTCCTGCTCTTCTCACTCTTGCTGCGGCTCCTGCTTCTACTCCTGCTGTCATCCCTGCTCCTCTTCCTACTTTTCCTTTTATCCTTGCTGTGACTCCTGCTCCTGCTCTCATCCCTGCTCTTGCTCCTGCTTCTAGCCTTGCTAATGCTCTTCTCCCTGTCTTTGCTTCTACTCTTCTCCTTGCTCCTGCTCCTCATGCTCTCCCTCGCCTCTCCCCTGTCCTTGCTCCCACTCCTGCTCCTGCTCTTCTCCTTGCTGGGGCTCCTGCTCTTGGCTTTCTCATCACTGTTATGGAGAGCACCCTCAGATTTATCCTTGCTTTTGTTCCGGGGTTTCTCTGTGCTCCTGCTGCGGCTCCTACTTTTGTCCTCTTTACTTGGAGTCCTGCTTTTCTCTTTCTGGCCCCTGCTACGGCTCTTGCTTCGACTACGGCTCTTGCTTCTGGAACGGGACACAGACCTGCAAGGGCAAAGGCAACAGACAGCTCTGCTTCAGTGTGCTGTGGGTTTGAGCAGCACAAACAGGGTGCAGAGAATGGGAGGGAAAAGAAAAACAAACTTAGCACTTCTCATTTAAGTGGGAGCCCCCAGTTCTCCCAGGACAAAGACTTACCTGGATCTGGATCTACTCTTGGAGCGGCTGCTGCTGCCACTGCGGCTCCTGCTCTTGTGGGAGTGTCTGCTTCGAGAGCGAGACCTGGAACACAAGGAACCACGTGGCCATGGGGGGCTTGGGATCCCTGGGGGGAAAACCCCACAGGGTTAGAACACCTTTCAGAGAGTTACACAACGGGGTTACAACCTCAGAGCACCCCTCTGCCCACCTCTCCTCCCTGCTGCCATGTCTGGCAGCGAGCAGGGCGCTGATCTGGAAAATATGCCCATTGATTCAAGGGATAATCACCTTCCCAGTCAAATCACAGTTTCAATATGGTGAGACCCTGGGACAAAGCTTCAACTTCAGGCTTTGATTTCATAACCAAGTTCTTCTAGTAAAGGTTTGCCTCAGTTTTCTTGACAACAAGTTCTACCCCAGAATGGAAAGGGAAGAACACTTGGTGTTGCTGAAGCAGCTCTTGGTCAGACAAGGAAAGCAGCAAATCTCTGAGGAACAGGGAACAGGTGGGGCTTTCCAAGCTGAGAGAGAACTGTTAGTCCTGGTGCTTGGAGCAGAACACAGTGTTCAGAGCTGAGGTGTTGAAAGCACCTTCTGCTCCACTCTGTGTGCTCAGCCCCACCGGCCACCAGCTGCTCCTGCCAGGCAGGGAGGACCGAGGAGCTGGGGAGGAACAGTCACAGGTGTTCAGAGAGCAGGTCCACACATCCCTAAGAGCCCTCACTGCCCTTGGTTACCAATATATTCTCAAAACCTGCATTTATTGAGAACTCTGAAGGTGCTTTGGAACCTGAAAGTCTCAGCCTGACCCACATGACAGACATACCTTGAATGGCTTCTGCTTCTGGAGTAGGAGCGGCGCCGTCTCGATCCAGGTCTGTCTTCCACTAATCTAATCTTCCTGCCATTTACTTCTGTCCCGTCCAGCTTTTCAAGGGCTCTTTTCATGTCAGAATAGGATTTGAACTCAATCACACCTTCATTTTTCCTTCCTTTGTGTGCATCTGCATATGTCACTTCCCCTGCCTGACGCATATAATCCTAGGGGAAGAGGACAGAACCACCATGGCCTCGAATCCAGAGCCAGGACTGCAGGCTCAGTTCTGTAATGATGCTCCCCCTGAGCCTCTGCTGTTCACAGGGATGTCAGCAAAGCTTTGAACCAAACAGCATCTGCAGTGCCAAATAACACACTCTGATTTCACAGAGTGGGTGTGATTAGAACCAAGGTGGGGTTGGTAGTTTTGAGCCAAATGATAATTGAAGGTCTCCCATCTCCAGTCTAACATCAAATATGCTCTGGAGTCTAAGTTTCAAATTACAGAAGTGATTAAAGAAATAATAGAGTGTTTGCTCTCTAAATCATGTGTTCTAAGGTAATTGGGGAAGGTGATAAAGGTTGAATATGAAGAGGCAAGAAGCCCACAGGCAAGCAAACCTCCCTCTGTCTTCTACCTGGGCAAACCAGCTCATTCTGCTGGAAAACACCCCCAGAGAAGGCAAAGCTCAATCACTTTCCCATTTCATGCTTCCTGGTTTCTCCCTTTCCATTCCTAAACCCCTCTGTTCATCAGGCAGGGCCCTTCTGCCCCACTTCAACAGAGCCACCAGGCCAGCCCATACTTTACCCCTGTGGAATTTGGCTGCAGTGGGAACACAGCAGAGAGCTCTGGTTCTGTCTGTTTTCAGCCCAGCTACTCCCATCTTTGGTACACTGAAATCAAAGCTATTCCCAAAAAAGCAGCAATGCATCCATTGGAGGATTAATCATGCCATGCTCTACTTACAAATCTGAGTACCAGAAGCAAAGAGAAGCTACTGATGAAGCACTGACAACAAAGACATTGGCAGCATCTCTGTACGTACCTGAACTAGTGTTACACTCAATTACAGACCAGTTTCTACTACGTCAAAGTTTGTTTAGAACAAATTTTACACATCCTTAAAAGAGAACCGTAAAAGAAAGTGTTCCTGTAAGGACAAGTGGGTTTAACCATTGCTGCTCAGCTTAAGGAAACTAATTTTTTTGCATCTGCTATTGAAATCCTGCTCCCTGAGTCCATGAGGGGATAATCACAAGTCAACACATCACCTCCAGTGCACTTGGAGGTACCGGGGGCTCCACAGTGTCACCCAACACCTCCACTGCTGAGAATCGCCTTCCACTCCTCTGGACTTCAAAAGCAACAGCTTTTGGCAGAGGTTTTGCATGATTAGTCCTTCTGGAAGCATCCTCTCCCTGAAACTCCCCTTAAACCAGCTTTATGTGGTGTGGAAATTACTCACAGAGCCTGTGCAGGAATGATGCTATTGGTTCAAACAGCTCTAGCACCTTACAAGTTGATGGGTTAAATCCAAAGTGACAAGGGCAAACTCCTCCATCTCTAGTGAATCCTACCCATGACGTGATTCAAGTGTGTTTTGACAAGGCTTAAAGAGAAGGTAAAACACAGCTGTACGTGCTGGTGGCTGGTATTAAGGACAAAAGTTGTGCTCCCACTTTTCAGTGCCACCAAGACTACAGGAGCAACTCCCAAGCTCTCCTTAATGCTTTCATAAATGCAAATATATGGCTGTATTGATTTAAGGGCTGTGCTACTTCCCAAATCTCCTGCTATGCACAGGAGCAGAGCACAGGCATTCCCCACTCTGCCTTGCTGTGCCCTTGAACAGAGGGAGGGGGAGGAAAGGGCCCCGTACCTTCAGATCCTGCCAACTGCAGCGGCTTGACAAATTTTCCACAATCAATCTGTATTCTGTACGGGTCGGGGGACCGTACTTATCTCTTCCGCTTCTTCTATAACCATATCCACCTTTAGGAGGTGACAGACACAACTTCAACCAGGGAAAAGGAGCCTCCTCACCCCGCCCCAACCACCACTGTCCTGCCCCACGTGCTCCCAGAGGCACCACAGCCCTCCCAACCCAGGCTGCACCCAACCCTCCCTATGGAAATCTTATAAAGACCCAAAGCATTAAAGATGTTTTACTACAAGCAAGTAATTAAGCAGAGCACAGGATTATAATTATGCTACGATTAACATGCAATTAAATTTAATATTATTTTTAAAACAGTTCAAAATAAGCAAACCCAATGAAGCCAGTTGACTAATGTTACTTACATTGCTTAAAGGCTTTCTGAATATCTGACATGAATAAAGCTTTTCAGGCACCTAGTTCAGATTAATCTCATCTGTCTCTAACCCTTGGGATCCTCACCACCCAGGTCTAATGGGCAAAGGCTGCGGTCGTCACGTGGCTTCCTTTTTTTTTTGGTCAGCCAAAGGCCACAAAGGTCAAAGAGCCACTCATGGAAAGGTACCCCAAGGTCAGCAAATGGAACGGGCAGTCATCTTAGCCTCAAAGGACTCTTTCAATTAAAACATTGAGGTCTTTGTTAAGTCTATGTTAAACAGCACATTGCAAAGAAACCATTCAAAATAGTTAAACAACATGATAATAATAATAATGATAATAATAATAATAATAAAAATGGTACAAGAAACTGGTTTATTAATTTATCCATTAAATAGTTTAATACAAACAAACAAGTTAAGAAATAATTCAGATCAACAGTTACATTTACAGTTACAGAACAACTTGGCACGGTTTTGTTTTTTTCAAATTACTTTTTAAAGGACTGGGTTTAGCTGATGTTTTATTTAAAACAAGGCACGGCTACAAGGGCCCAAGTGCTTACTGCGTCCGGAACCGTACGAGCTGTCGCGGCGCGGGCCCCGGGCGTGCTCCACGATCACGCGCTCCCCGCACAGGTCCTTCCCGTTCAGCTCATACACCGCGTCGTCCGCGTCCCGCAGGTCGTCGAACTCCACGAAGCCGTACCTGGGAAAGGCAGGGAAAGGAAGGGGTCACTGGAGAAATGAACTCTCTGCTGTCACACGGAGGAGCATCCTGAGGTCGAGGCTGTGAGCATTGAAAAGATTGAATTAAAAAATCCCTCCAGAAACAGGGAGAGAATCACAGAATCATAGAATGGATTGGGCTGGAAAAGATCTCCGAGATCATCAAGTCCAACCCTTGGTCCAACTCCAGTCCCTTTACCAGATCATGGCACTCAGTGCCACGGCCAAGCTCAGCTGAAAAACCTCCAGGGATGGGGAATCCACCCCCTCTCTGGGCAGCCCATTCCAATGCCTGAGCACTCTCTCTGCAAAGAATTGTTTTCTGCTCTCCAACTTCAATTTCCCCTGGCAGAGCTTGAGCCCATCGTGCCCCCTTGTCCTATTGCTGAGTGCCTGGGAGAAGAGACCAACCCCCACCTGGCCAGAACTTCCCTTCAGGCAGTTCCAGACAGTGCTGAGGTCACCTCTGAGCCTCCTCTTCTCCAGGCTGAACACCCCCAGCTCCCTCAGCCTCTCCCCACAGCACTTGTGCTCCAGTCCCTTCTCCAGCCTCGTTGCTCTTCTCTGGCCCCGCTCCAGCCCCTCAATCTCTTGCCTCAACTGAGGGGCCCAGAACTGAACACAACACTCAAGGTGTGCTGTCCTGCAGCGAAGCCCCCTGAGGGCACCTGAGGGCTCGAGGCTGTGAGCCTTGAAAAGATTGAATAAAAAAATCCTCTAGAGACAGGGAGAGAGAGAAACAGGAAGGCTTGAAAACACATCTATTCATTTATAAATACATGTTTTACAGAAATGAAACAGTTGCTGAATTGAACTGAATCTTAGTCATGTGAGAGTGTAGTGGCTGAATTCTTATGTTGGCAAGAGATGACTATTATGGTGTAATCTTTGATGAAATTGAGGGTGTGATTTTTCTTTTTAAAGGTAGGATTTAAAACCCCCAACCATTAAAAGTGAGTACTACCCCACACTCCCAATAAATACAGAGTTACAGAACTGCTGAGGCTGGAAAAGCCCTCCAAGATCCAAGTCCAACCACTGAGCAGCACTGCCAAGGCCACCACTAACCCGTGTCCACATGTCCATCCTGGGCAGAGGCTCAGGGACAACCTGGGGATTTGTTCATGGTCACAGAGCAAATTCACAGCAGCTGAAGCCAAATCCCACCTGCCCTTCTAACCTGACAGGAACTAAACTCCATTTAAATTTTGTTTCCCATTATGCCAGTGGGTCAGGGAAGAGGACAAAAAACACCAGAGGGCTCTTAGTCAGAGCTGGGTCTACCAGCAGGTGAAATCACTTCTCCCTAATTCCCTGCTAAGATGGGACCCAGGCTCTGGAGTCACCCAAATCCAAGGATGCTCCAGCCCTGTGAACAACTGAAGCCTCTTTCTGAAGGCAACACCTGTGGCTGCTGCAGGGAAACAATCCTGGGTTTGGGTCTCAGCAAGCCAGAGGGGGAGTCTTAGTGAGCACTGGGGTTTTAAAGAACAACAAACTCCTGATACAAAAAGCAGATTTGCAGCATCAAAGAGGCTCCAAGAGAGCTGGAGACAGACTTTGGACAAGGGGCCTGGAGGGACAGGACAAGGGAATGGCTTCCCACTGCCAGAGGGCAGGGATAGATGGGATACTGGGATGAAATTGTTCCCTGTGAGGGTGGGCAGGCCCTGGCACAGGTTGGGCAGAGAAGCTGTGGCTGCTCCATCCCTGGGAGTGTCCAAGGCCAGGTTGGAGCAATGTGGGCTGGTGGAAGGTGTCCCTGACCATGGCAGGGGTGGAATGAGATGATGTTTAAGGTCCCTCTACCCAAACCACTCTACCATTCCACAGAAAACACTGGCCTCTTTTAGATCACTCAGTTTTTAAGCTTTCTCTCCACCTCCCACAATCCCAGCACTATGTTTGCTGTGTGATGGGCCCTGCACTAATGCCAGACTTCAGGATTACTCAAACACCACAGGCAAGGCAGCTGCTGTCACCTCCAAAGTGCTGCAGCTCCACGGAACAAACAAGTGTGATTGATTTATAACAATTGAAACGATCACAGTTGTTACAAAGCCATTCAAATCACAGCTTTCCTCCCTCCCATTCCAGAAATAAAGTGAGTGCAAACTCGCTGTAATAAAAGGAGCTCTCACCCTAAAAGCAGCTCCTGACAGGTGAAGTGCCTGTGATGGCACCAGCACTGCCACGACAATAAATGCAGGGACATTTGAAGTGGGAACAGAGAAACCTCTGAATTCCATCAGTGTTGAACATCTTCTCCCAGAAGCTGCTTTGGGCCCTCAGTCACTCCATCCCACACCAGCCAACACAGCCCCTCCAGCAGCACCAGTTCCTGCCCTGGCCTCCCATGGGAATTTGCTTCCAAGCTGGTCCCACATCAGCACAACTTTGGCCAAACTCTGAGGAACACCATTAAAATTTTCCTTCTCTTTGCTTTAAGGAATAATAAAATTCGAAGCCCATGTCACTCATAAATGAAAGCAACGCTGATCCACCTGGTAAATATGGACAATATTGCACCATAGGAAAAAAAATCAGGAATCCAAACCCTTTGGAAGCAGTTTGACACCACAGAAAGCCACCACTGCTGACCCAGCCATGGAAATCTGCTGCTCCATCCCAGCTTTTGAATCTGCCTTTGAATGTCTACCCTTACACTTCATATGTGGCATAAAGCTCCTTACTAAAAATGTCAATGCAATTCCCTTCATCTGCTGTGAAACCACACCATTTCCTGCTCGTGGATCAGAAAAGGAAAGAGCTGCAGGAGAGTGTCCTCACCCTGAGCAATTCCAACAGGCTGAACCTCCCAAAGGTGGGTGTTTGGCTTTTTAAATCCAAAATGAAAGGCAAAATGTGAATTTCTAAAATTGCTGAATAGCTGAAATAAAAGGCAGACCCTCATCTTTCTCCTCCTCCTGCTGCTGCTTCCCTGCCTGAATGGCTTTGGAAGTGCATCCTCCCAGGCATTCCATAAGTGCCAAGTTCTTCCCACTTCTCTTGAACAGCTGGAGATGTGGTGGAGCCCCAAAGCCCAAGTTCCATGTGCCATTCCCTTTGCCATGGCAGGCTGGAAATCCAGGAAGTTCTACGGGGTTGCTGGAAATCCAGGAAGTTCCATGGGGTTGGAATCCAGAGGAGCTTGACCTGCAGCTTGGGGGGGACTCAGCAGCTGCTTTGCAGATTCCCAGCAAAGAGAGACCTGCTCACCTCTCACCAAACAAGCTGATGGTCTGGCAGCTTCCCAAATTTCCCATCACACACTTGCTCCACATGGACAGATGTCTCCAAACCCCTCCACTGTTCTTCTGGCAGCTCTGGATGAGCGAGGAGACGTCAAG
>CM031068.1:2339575-2352485 GCA_013398505.2 Rhegmatorhina hoffmannsi | reverse complement strand
TTGGAGCCCCACGTTGCCCTGATGGCACTCAAAGGCACCACCCTGGGTGACTTGGCAGGGAGATCTCTTGAAACAGCTTGAAAAGTTGCCCAGGTGAAGACAAGCCCCAACTCACTGTCTTTGATCCTCGTTTAACTGCACTTTAACTTTTCTTTTCTCCTCCTGTCAGCTGCAGACCTGAAATATTTCTACTGGAAATTGTGACCACCTTATTTGGGAGAAGAACCGATGGATCTCTGGGTTCTGCTGCTTCCAAAGCCGGCTGGGTTTGTTTGTTCCTGTTAAATGCCCGACGAGCTCTTTTGTGTCACAAACTGCCGAGCGCGTCCTTTTCCAGCGGCGTTTGGAAAAGCCCCAACCCAGAGCTGCTGATGCTCAGAGGACAAACAAGAGGGAGGAGAGCTGACACTTCCCCCCTGCAGAAAACCGAGCAGAATTAACCCAAACAAGCTGGGAAAGCAAATTAAAAATAATTAATAAATAAATGCCGGGTGCAATGGTGTTCCCTCCTTTCCTTGCAGTGGGATTTGAGGTGGGGTTGGTTGCACACCCAGCTCAGTGCTCAGCACTGAGACGTGATTAGGAGAAATTTGAGCAATAGCCAAACCTCAGGTGTGAAAATAAATGACATTTGTGATTTGGGATGTGAGCAGAGACCCAAAAAGCCTTGGCTGATTTACATCTCCCCTCGAAAAACCCCACACCATCCTTAGGTAATACTGGAGGGAATGACACAGAAAGTTTGGGGGGGGAAACTCCTTGGGTTTAATGCCTTTATTCTGATTTTGTTTTTCAATTAAATTAGTTTCATTACAAAGTTTAGGGATAGGCAAATCCACTCAGCTGGGATGGCAGCTGGGCTGGGTAAGCACTGAGGAGATGGGCAGACAAGACATTCCAGGGTACTCTCGAGTATTTTTGGATTAAAAGCAGTTTGTAAAAATTCCAGGGGCAAATATGGCTCTCCCAGACATTTCCAGAAGTTGGGAAGGGACTAAACCCGAGCCTGTGTCCCCAATAATGTGATTTTTACCTGTTTTATGTGACAAGGCTGACAGATGCTGGTTTGGAACCACAGGGAAGTGCAGATCCCTAAGAAGTGTTGGGATTTTACTCGTTGAAGTGAAGCTGCTGCCTCGGGTGGTTCCTCACCAGCCCAGGAGGGAGGACCTGGGTGTTGGCACCACTCTAAGGGAATCCCTGTAAAATCCCACTGGGGGAACTGGTGGGCACAGGAAGGTTGGGTGGAGCTGCCTGGGGCACTGCCACCCTGCAGGGCCAGCCCAGGGGCTCGTGGCCTCCTCCCTGGCTCCAGAGCATCTCCCACACGGACTGAGATGCTGCCACGGGATGTTGCACCTGCAGGTCTGGAGACATCACGCAGGGGCAGCTCCAGAAAGCTCCTTCCCAGATGAAAAGCAACATTTTCCCTTGGAATTAGTGCTTGGGGGGGAAAAATTGCAGTTTCCTGTGTCCCCACACTCTGCCACGTGCACCAGGCACTCAACAAAGCGCTCTGGGTGTTGGCACCGATGCCATGGAGAAACCCCAACGCCCTTGGAGCCCAAACCACACCAGGTGGGTTGGCAAAGGGTCAGCTCTTAAATAACATTATCTAACACCTTCTAACATTTCCCTGGCTATTTCCTCTGGGAACTCTTGTTCCTTGGTTGCATTGAACGGGAACAGGGAGTTTGATTTGGACGGAGGCACAGAAGTTATTTCATCCTTTCAGGCTGTGATAACTCATCTAATAGCCCCATTACATCCGGCCGCGGCACCGCTCGGGCGTCTCTGACCGCTCCGGGCTGGGCAGACGGCGAGAACAGCACGATGAGATAATCTATTTGGGCTGTTAAGGGAGAAAAAAAAGGGGTTTCGGCTTTAGCAAAAGGCAGGTGATTTGAGAAAATAGCCCCGACTTGTTGGAGAGAAAGGACTGGGTGGGGGTGGAAGGATGGGAAAAGCAAAAGCGGGGAGAGGAGGGAAGAAGGGGAGAGGTTGGAGTAAAGGGAAAAGGAGGAAAAAAGGCAGAAAGAAAAAAATTTGGGGGGTGAAATTGCTTAAAATTCAGTGTAGGGGTTGTGTCCCAGCGGCTCTGGCAGAGCTGTTTGCTGCAGGGAAGGCACTGCAGGGAGTGATGCTCTGTGTCCTGTGGGTTTAATGGGGAAAAATGGGAATTATTGTGCTGCCAGTAAGGGGGACATTCTGAAGGAGATTAAAAATTAAAGGATTTGGGCTTGGAAAGCCCTGACCAGTGGGGGGGTGGTTTGGGGGAGGCCGGTGGGTGCTGGGATAAGGGCAGCCCCTCATCCTCAATCTGACATTTAACAGAGACATCTGAGAGGAAAAAAAAATCCTTCCCAAACTGCTGAGGGCTCCTCCTAAGAGATTCCAAGCCCCAAATCCCAGCTTTCCTCCCCCCAGGCTTGGAGAAGCCACGAGACAGGATGGGGCTGGAGGGCTGTGCTTGCTCTGCTGTCACAGAGCACTCCGGAGCCAAAAACATCCCTCCCTGGAGAGGGAGGGACCATTCCAGTGGAGACCATTTGCAGTCACTGCAAGGCCTGTATTTTTCCTGCAAATGACTATATTTGAAGAGTGATTACTTCATTTTAACTCGATTGCTCCTGCAAGACACTCGGAGCTGATGGCAGGGGGGACAGGGCTGGGGCTGTGCCCTCATCCTGCCGGTGCTCCGAGTGGAAGGAGGAGGTTGGGGAGGGATCAGGGATAGGATTTGAGCTTCAGGAATGGGGCAGAGCTTGGTCCTGATGGGTTGTCACTGGCTCCATTGCTGTAGCTGCACGGGGCAGTGCTGTCTGTCCATCTGTCCCTCCTTTCTCCCCTCCCTGCAGGATTAGCCCCAGGCCATGCTGTGCTGTGCCACCCCCAAAACCATCCCTGTGCCCTGTCTGTGCCCCTGTCTGCACCCCTGGCCCTGATGCCAGGCAGGTGCCCCCCAGCTCAGGGAGGTGGTGATGGGCCCTTGGCCAAACCTTCCTGCCTTTCAGACCTGTTGGACAGATGGGATTTGAGCTGGATGTGCTGGAAGGAGAACTGTCCTCCCACAGAGTGCCTGGGGCAATTCCTGCTTGTCCCCATCCCCACACCTGGTGGCAACATGAGTGAACCCCCTCCTTGCATCCCATGAGTCCCTCCACACTCCCAGCAGCTCCATCATCCCAGAAAGGCTCCTCCAAGCCCCTTCCCCAGGGAAGGAGCCACAGGGGAGGTGATGACATCCTGTGCCCTGGGCCAGTGCCAGCCCTTCCCTGGAACCCCTGGAACAAGGAGCCTTTGTGGAGTCCAATCCTGGAAAATTAGGGCTGTGCCCCCATCCTGGGTGCATTAATGATCCTCCTTAGCAGATGTGTCACCAAAGGAATCCCTGAGCTCACCCCAGGAGTTGGTGGTTGGGATTGAGCTGTGGGGTGGTGGAGCAGGATGGTGACCCCCAGGGAATGAGGAGAGAGGCCTGTTGTGACTGACTGGCTGCAAAAAAAAAAGCCCCTTTTTGTTTTGGTTTGCAAAACAATTGGTTTGGAAACAGGATTTTGAGGTTTAAAAGGCAGTGGGAAGCACAGTGCAGTCTCCAACAGGCTTGTGCTGCTTGAAAACTCCCCGTTTCCAGGGCGGTTCCCCCAGAATCCTGGGAATATCCCTCTGCTGCTTGGTTTGAGATGCATTTCCCCACTGAACTGTTTCAGTTCAGCTGCTGGGACAAACTCCTCAAATTCCTCCCCAGTCTGTGCAGAGACTGTCCCCAGCTCAGCCCTTGGTGCTGCATGACCCAGGTCCTCTTCCCAGCAGGATTTTGGGGTTTTTCCCTTCCCTGGCATTTGGGGTACTCTGCAAATCCAGCACTGTGCCAGCCCTCTCCAGCCTTTGCTGCCACATATCTAAGCAGCTTAATTCCCTTAGTGGGCATTATTTTAACAGGCTTTCAGCGCCGCTGGGAGAGGATTTGTCAGGATCTCTCAGTGCCTGGCATGGGGCACACCCACACCTGGTGTGGTTTGAAGAGGGGTGTCCATCACCCTCTGCCCTCACCCCAAAATGTGCTGGTTTGGGCTGGGGGACACCTGTGGGTGCTGGTGTGGTTTGTCCCTGGAGCTGTGGGGACAGACCCTGCACTTGTCACCACGAGCTAACCTGGCTGGAGGACTGTTGGGAGCCAGGGCTGGGTGACCCCAGCAGGGATCACGCCGGAAAGCTGATGCAAAGCTCCCCTCCTCCTCACCCCAAACCTTTGGGAAAAACATTTTCCTGCAGAAACAGGGCTGGAGAGGATGTCAGTGAACAAGGGGCCTTTCATCCCTGCTGGCACCGCCGCTGGGGACACCGGGGGCTGCCACTGCCTGTTCCTGCACCCGGGAAGGGATGGAGATTTTCCTTCTTTTGGGGGTTTTCTCCTTTTTGTTTGCTCTACATCCAGCACCTCCCTCCCTCCATCACCCCCTTCCCACCCCAGGGGACGGTGGCTTTGCGGGGTGTCACTGGTGTCCCACGTGTCATTGCCACCCCTATGCAGCCTTGTCCAGGTTTCCATGTCACCATCCTGTGAGGCAAAGCATCATGTCCTTGTCCCTTGAGGACCCTCCCCGCCGGTACCGTACCCCTCCTTCCTTCCCCCGTCCCATAAATCCCAGAATCCCCCTCCTCCCCCCTCTTCTCACCCGGTATTGGAGAACCCCCTCCCTCCCCCTTCCACTCCCCCCACATAACTCCCGGGACCCCTCGGTAGTGGAGAAGCCCCTTCTATCCTCCCTTCCCTGCCCCGCTCCCATAACTTCCGGGACTCCCTCCCTACCTCTCGCCCGGTATTGGAGACCCTCTTCCCTCCCCCTTCTATCCCCCCCACGTAACTCCCGGGACCTGCCGCTACCGGAGAACCCCTTTCCATTCCCCCTTTCCCTCCCCCCCTCCCTCTCCCTCCCCATAACTGCCGGGACGCCCCCCTTTCCTCTCGCCCGGTATCGGAGACCCTCTTCCCTCCTCCTTCCCTCCCCTTCCCTCCCCTCCCCATAACTCCGGGCCCGCCCCCCCCGTCGTTCCCCCTCCCCAAACTCCCCCCGCACCGCCCCGAGCGGCCGCCAGGGGGCGCCGCCGCCCCGCCCTCCGTTCCCGTTCCCGGTACCGGCGGTTTCCCCCCCCCTCCCCAATCCAATCCCTCCATCCATCCCATCCCACCCCCCTTTCCCGGCGGTGACGTCACGGCGGGCGCGAGCCGCCGCCGCCGGTATTTGAGGCGCGGGGCGGGCGCGGGGGCCCCGCTGCGCCCCCGCCGCGCCGGATCCGCGGGCGCGCAGCGGCGGCGGCGGCCACGGCCCCGGCCCCGGCCCCGGCCCCGCCGCCCCCCCACCCCTCGACCCCTCGACCCCCCGGCCGGTTCATTTGAGTCCCGGCCGCACCATGCGGAGCGCCCGGGCGCTGCTGCTCGCCCTCGCCCTGCGGGTCTACGCGCTGGACACCGAGGCGCCCGCCGGTAGGAACGGGGCAGAGGGGTGGAGGGGGTGCCTTGTTTGCGCGGGGGTTCCGCCACCCCCGGGGACCGCGGTGGGGGCTCCGCCACCGCCGTCCCGCCGCCTGTTCTACCGGAGGGTCTCCCCAGGACCCCACTCCGTAGGATGGGACCACCGGGATCTTGCCGCCTCCCGCCCCCCCACCTCGGGGACCGGGGTCCCAAGTGGCACTGCCACCCCTGGGAGTGGGCATGGGGGTTCCTCTCGACTTCCCACCGGGGGAAGTTTGCCCTCCCGGGGGTCTCGGTTCCCCGCCGCGCCCCGGGGAGGCTCCGCCGAGCGCGCTCCGACGGCCCCCGCTCGCTCCCGGTACCGCGGCCGTCCCACCCCCCTCCCGCTACACCCCGGCACGGAAAACTTCCCCCGGTGGCGGCGCGGGGTGGGTCGGACGAAAGGAACCCCCATCCCGGTTCCCGGGGGGCGGCGGGATCCCGGTGTTTTCCCCGGGGGGTCCCGGGGAGCGGGTTTGGGGACCCTCCGGTAGGAACAGGTGGCGGCGGCGGCGGCGGCGGCGGCCCCGGTCGCAGCCTGCCCGTTCTGGTTGCGCCGCGGGGATGCACAGCCGGAGTTGTGCCGAAACACGATCGAGTCACTGATTTTGTTTCGTTTCTTGATTTTATTCATTTTTAATGTTTCCCTCCTTTGCCTTGAGGCCCCCGAGACCCCCCAAAGCAGGGGCTGGGAAAGAAGGGGCTGATGCGCGGACCGGGAGGGGGGCGATTCGCTCCCGATCCCCTCGGGAGGCAGGAGCGGGGCTGGATGCTGCGGGATGCGGGAATTTGGGGCTTCATGGGGGGAAACTGAGGCATGGGGGGAACGGGGAGCCGGTGCCTCACCCCGAGGGGGCTGCAGCCCCCGCCTTTTAGCTCATACTCAGCACATTAAAGTGTATTTTTGCCCAGTTCTTTAATTTTTTTACCTTGAAATCCACCTGCGCACAGTCCCCGTGGTGGTGCATTGATTTTGGGTTTTTTCGGGTAGTGGCTTTTCTCCAAAGATTATAAATAGTGACACCCGTCAGCAGAAAACAAGAGACGGCGTCTGACCCGAGTGGTGGGGGATGGATGGATGGATGGGTAGATGGATGGATACACGGATGGATACAGGGATGGATACACGGATGGGTGGGGGGGTACGAAGCTGTTGAGGCTCCCCTGGCTTTGCAGGGTGGTGGAGATGGGGAGGGAATGGCTTTATATTTTGAGGAGGGGGTTAGGGTTGTGTTCTGGGGGGTGATCTGCTGTTCTGTGCTTCAGGGCAGAGCAGGGAGACGATGGGGAAACTGAGGCACGCAGCTGGTGAGGGGCTCAGTGCCCTGCCAGGGGAAGGGGCATCTGTGCCCCCCCGGTGGCAGAGGGGGGGTCTCGAGCTGTGCTGCCCCCCAGCCCTGTGTGTTCCTCTGCCGGCTCTGGGGGCTGAGCTGCCGCAGCCTGCGAGGGGCTGGAGGGGCAGTGCTGGGGACACAACTGGGGCTTGGGGGGCTTTGTAGGGAGGTTCCCCCTCCCAAGCAAACCCTTTGCCCTTCCCTGCGGGATGGCATTAGCGAGGGGCAGGATCGCGCCCGCTCCCGCTGGGAATCAGGAGCGTGTTTATTCCAGCGTTTCCCTGGAAGATGCAGGGCAGGCTCAGCTCTGCAGTGGAGCTGAAGGGACTGGATGCAGCTGGAAGTGAGGGGTCTGCCCCCAGCCCCCGGCTCCACTGCAGCTGCTTTTTACCTGGAGCTGGTTTTCGCTGCCGTGATGTGGCTTCGCCGACTGCGGGGCCATCGCCAGGCTCGTCCCTGGGGCAGCACAGCCGGCAGGGCTGGTTAAAACAGTGTTTAATCCCTTTGCACGTGCTCTGTGGTCAGCAGAGACCCCAGACCCAGACACGGGAAGGACCAGCTGCTTGTCTTGGTGGGGATTTGCAGAAAATGAGGGTTTTTTCACTGTGCCTTTGCAAAGAAGGGGCACAGTGCGGTGCCTTCTGCGGGTGGTGAGGATGAGGATGGTGTGCCCGTGTCCAGCTGAGCTGGGAGGAATCCAGGTACCCCCGTCATGGTCCCCTCACTGCCTTGGCGTGCTGTTTTCTCCTTCCTGCAAGCCTTCAAACTTTTGCAGCTCGTTAGGATTGCGCAGTGACTGAGCTGTCAGTGCCGGCCCGTTGGGCTTGTCATGGTGGGCACCAGGATGGTGTTGGGAGGCACTTGCTGACCCTCCAAACCTGGCGATCCAGGGGCTCTTGAGGTGCCAGCGGGCTGTGACAGGGACCTGTGATTGTCCCTGGTGGGATTTGCTGGCCTGATATCTCCTGTCTGGGCTCTTTGCAGCAAACATGGAGCCTTTCCTTGCAGGAATCCTTTGGCCAGGAGCAGGCTGGGCCACGGGGCAGCAGGTTGTGCAGGCTCAGCTATTTCCCTCTTCCTTGTGCCTTCCCTGCTAAGAAAGGTGGATGTGGCTCTCAGGGACATGGTGGCCTTGGAGAAGTGCTGGGGGAACGGTTGGACTCGATGATCTTTTCCAACCTAAACCGTTCCACAAATTGCAGCTCCTCTCTCTGTGCTGCCCCCCAAACCTTCAGCAATGAGCTGCTCTCCAGGGGTCCCCCAGCCTGTCTGCCCCCCACACTGCCAGGCTGTTTTCCAGCCCTGGGGACACGTGTGGGGACACATGTGGGGACACACAGCCGCGGTGCTGCTGCCACTCCTGCCGGAATTATGCGGAAGCCGCTCGCGCTCGGCTTCGACTTCGTTAGCAGCAATTAAGCAAATAAAACATTTGGGTTTGCAGCTCCCACTTGGGAGGCTGCGATTGCAGGAGAGCGCTGGGCTGGGGCTGGTGGTGGCTCTGGTGGCACTGGGATGGTTTGGAGGGGGGGGATTGGGGTGGTTATTGCTGCTTGTGGTGATGAACCCCTCGCTGAGGGTCAGGCGGGAGGGTTGGGGCCCCCCAAGCGTCCTGTGCCCCCCGGGACGGCGCTTGCAGGAGGTGGCAGGGGTGACCCTGACCCCGACGCGGCTGTTTCGGTCGAGTGAATGGGAACAGCCAGGCAGACGCTGCTTCCAGCGCTGGGATTGGGGTTGGGAGCCGTTAACGGTCACAGAGGTCCCTGGGAAGAGCGGGATGAGCAGGACGGGTGGGATGAGTGGGATGCTGCGTCTCTGCTGCTGGGAGGGGGATGAGGAGAGGGGTTGGTGTTTTGAGCTCTCAGGTGCCTCATCCTGCTTTTGCAGAGCTTTTCCTGGGGTTTCTTTCCCTCCACAAGGCATTTTTTCTCCCCACCTCGCCTTCACCAAGCTCATCAAATGTGTGAGAACGTTACATTTTCCTTGTCAGCTTCTTTCAGGCTTGTTTTTTTTTTCTTCCTGCCTGTTCTGCCGTGCCAGGGAAGAGGCTCTTTCCCTTGTTTGCTCCTTCGTGTGTGTTTTTAGTGCCCTGGGAGTGCCATGCCCTTTCCCAGAGTGCCCAGACAGTGCAAACACCCCCGAGGCTCCTGTGTCGGGGTGCTCTGGATAATCCTGTTGACGTGCCCAAGTGTGCCCAGGGCAGAGGTTTCTGGCTCCCAAGCCCTTGGCTCTCCAGTGTCCCCTCTCCACACACTGGAGTGTGGTGGCTTTTCACCATCTGTGAGGGTGAAGCTGAATTTAGGGATGTTCCAAGTGATGTTGATGCTCCTGGATGGACCTGCCCCTCTGGCTCTGCAGTTCTGTGGTGGAGCCTGGCAATGCCCGAGTTTTTTTCCTCCCCCATCAAGATTTACAGTTGTATTTGTTTCATTTTTACCCTTTTCTTCTTGTTCCAAAACTCCTGTTTCATTTTTTTCCCCTGAGTGCCTGGACCTGCCCTGGCCTGGGGAATGGGGATGCTGGTGAGTCACCTTCTGGCCCCAACTGCACATTTTTCCCTTTGTAATCCACAGTCAGACAAACCAGCCCTATTCCAGCTTCCCTGGGAGCTTTCCCAGAGCAGATCCCAGCAGGATCAGGGCTTGGGGGGGGTGGGGGGGACAGGGACACCTCCTGGAAGACCAAGGCAGGTGCTTTTTGGTGGCTTTAACCCCTCCCTTCTGCCTGTTAATGGTGATTTTCCCCCTGATTGCACCAGGATGAGGCTTTTCCATGATTTCATCACCCCATCCTTGCTCTGCAGAGGGGTTGGGAGCCCTGAGCACCCCAAAACATCCCATAAAAATCCTCTCCTGGCTGCAGCCCCTCTGCAGGGATTTGCTGCTTGGCTTTTGGCAGCTGTGTGAGGGTTAAGCACGAGGGGCTGGAGGCAGAGGAAGGCAAATCCCTGCTGGATCCCTGGGAGCTGGGAGGTAGCACAGGCTCTGGAGAGCCTTATCGACGTGGCCCTGCCATCTGCCTGCTTAAACCTCCATAAATAAGCTTTTTAATAATCTATTATTAACATGCACTATAATTGTCTTATTAGACATGTCTGGGAACCTTTAGCTACCATGTGATTAAATGTCAAGGTTCCCAAAGCTCCTTTCCCTTGTGGCAGCTTGGGATTCACTTCACAGCTTTCCATGGATCCTGCTCTGCCATTCCAGCCTGGAGACCCCCACCTTGAACTTGGTGAAACTGAGGCTTTCCTCCCTTCATGGGGAGGATTCCCAACAATTAATCCCCCGGAGCTAATTGCCTCCTCCTTGGCAGCCTTAAAATAAATAAGTCGTGGAGATGGAGCTTTTCCTTTCCGCTGCAGGTGGCCTGGCAGAAGCTGCTGCTCCTTTTCCCTCTGCTGGGCTGGATGTGGGTGGGTGATGGGGTGGCAGAGAGGGGGTGCCAGCCCTGTTGGAGGGGACCTGGGGACACAGGACCTGCTCCTCCTCGCTGGGCACCTGTGGGGAGGAAGGAGGAGGGATGTGGAGCTGGCAGGTGCTGGAGGGACTTTCCTGGGTGTTCCCTGAGCTGTTTGTTTTCCTGGCTCTGGGAGCAGCAGCTTCTACACCCTCTGCCCACATCAAAAGCCAAAGTCCAGCTCAGCTCCAGCTGCTGGAAGGCAAAGGCAGAAGAGCCCCTGCCTGTGGGGCAGGCCCGTGCCCCTCACTGCTGCCAGTGCCAGGTGTGGGTGCCACACACCAGCTGCCCTTTGGGCTGTTGTTTTAATTATTTTTTTAGCTTAGGAGTGTTTTTCCTGTGTGCTGGGGGGTTGTTGGCTGCAGATCATTCCCTGGCTGCTCCCACACTGCTCCAGGTCCTGCCTGGGTGTCCCAGCCTGGGTTTGCTGCCCCTGCCTGGGCACTGCTGGGCAGAGACACCCCTGGCTTTCCTGCAGGTTTAAGGGGCTCAGGCTTTGCCCCCCTCTTTTTCCCACCTGGAGAGTGGATCCAAGCGTGGATTGTGGTGCCCCAGATGAGGCTGTCCCTGTTTCCTGTCCTTGGGTGACTCTGCCAAATGCTGGCACAGCCATGCCAGCTCCCTGTGTCTGCAGCTCTCCCTGGCACCACGGGGCTGCCAGAGGGTCCCTCCTTCCCTGCTCCAAGGCTGTGCTGGTGCTGGGCTGTGCCCCAGTGCCCGCCCCCCCAGTGTGGGCTGTGCCCCCGTGCCTCCCCCCCACCCCGCAGTGTGGGCTGTGCCCCAGCGCCCCCCCCCCCCCCAGTGTGGGCTCTGCCCCAGTGCCCCCCCCCCAGTGTGGGCTCTGCCCCAGTGCCCATCCATTCTGGGCTGGGGAGCCCCAAATAAGCCAATCCACTGCTTTGGCTCCCTGGAGCCCTGTGTGGGTCTGACCTTCCTTGGCATCGTTAAGTTGATCAGGGTTGTGGCTGGGATGTGGTGGCTGGAGATGCTTGAGCTGTCCCAGACAGGACAAGGGGACATCGATGACCTGATGAGTCTTAACGAGGCCACTGTCCCCAGGGCTGTGTTTGCTGCCTGTGGGTGACCCTGGGAAGGGATGAGCCATGGTGGCCCCTGGTGTGCTGCTCTGTGCTGGAGAGCTTCAGCCTAATTAGCCCAATTAGCCCAGGGGAGCTCTGGTCCAGTGTCTTTCACCCCACAACTGAACCATCAGCTGCTGGATGGGTCACCTGGAGCGGGATGAGGGATGACACCTGGAGCAGGGATGACACCTGGAGCAGGGATGTCACCGGGGGCAGGATGTCACTTGGAGCGGGATGTGGGATGTCACCTGGAGTGGGATGTCACCTGGAGCAGGGATGTCACCTGGAGCGGGATGTGGGATGACACCTGGAGCAGGGATGACACCTGGAGCAGGGATGTCACCGGGGGCAGGATGTCACTTGGAGCGGGATGTGGGATGTCACCTGGAGCGGGATGTCACCGGGGGCAGGATGTCACCTGGAGCGGGATGTCACTGGGGACAGGATGTCATCTGGAGTGGGATGTCACCGGGGGCAGGATGTCACCTGGAGCGGGATGTCACCTGGAGCGGGATGTCACCTGGAGTGGGATGTCATCCAGAGCCCAGTGTGGGAGAGGAGATGAGTCCCTTGCTGTGGCCCAGCTGCTCCCCCAGTGTGGGGGGCTCATCCTTGGGGTGCTGCTGTGGGGATGGGGATGAGTCCCTGTGTGGGGACTACCAGGGATGAGAAAGGGAAGGAGCCAGGATGGGTGGATGCCCCACACCCCCCTGAGCTGCCAGTGCTGTCCCTGAGTCCATCCTGCACCCAGGGGTGGCACCACACTTGGGGTTTTGCTTTTGGAAACGTGGGTTCCATCCCAGAGGTTCCATGCACCGACTCTGCCAGGCCTCAGCAGTGCAGCAGCACCAGGAAATCCCTGCCTGGTGCTCCTGCCTGCTCTGCTCCTCTTGGAGCTGGGGAGGGGCACAGGGTGGGCACCTGCCGTGTCTCAGCTGGGTTTTTATCGGGCCTGTGGGAAATACTCAACATTTACCAATAAAATTTCCAGGGGTCAAAGTCTTCAGCAAAACTCTAATTCTGTTTCTAACAGGGCTATGAAAATAAAGAGGGTGGGGATGGACTTTGAGCAGCTTTCCAGAGAAACAGGAAATTTGATTTTTTTTTCCTTAACCATTTGTGCAGCCAGTGCTGGAGGGGAGGTTTTAAAGGCAAAAAATGGAATAAATAAGAGCTATTGAGGAAAAGGCACCCAGAGGCTGCTGTGATTCTGGATGTACAACCTGCTGTCCCCAACTCAGGCTGCTCTTACACTGAATGCCAGTGTGAGTGGCATCCAAGGACATGAGGGCATGGTCTGCCTGGGTAAAGCAGATTTTAACCTCTGGGAGCACTGGTGGCACTGGGATGCTGCTGGAGACCAGCAGGAGTTTGCTGGAGCTGCTGGTTTTTAACTCAGCCTTGGGCATGGATGGATGGATGGATGGATGGATGGATGGATGGATGGATGGATGGACAGGTGGATAAAGGGATAAATGGATGGATGGATAGATAAATACATAAATGGATGGATGGATGGA
>CM031068.1:2315652-2329120 GCA_013398505.2 Rhegmatorhina hoffmannsi | reverse complement strand
TCCAGTCCCTTCTCCAGCCTCGTTGCTCTTCTCTGGCCCCGCTCCAGCCCCTCAATCTCTTGCCTCAACTCAGGGGCCCAGAACTGAACACAACACTCAAGGTGTGGCCTCACCCACACAGAGTACAGAGGAACCATCTTAAAGCTTGGTTTAAGTACAGGGGAAGGATCTTAAAGTTTGGGTGGGAAGGGACCTTAAAGCTCCTCCAGCCCCACCCCTGTCCTGGTGTCCCTCCATCCTTCAACAGGCAGCTCCAGCTCTGCTTCCCAGCCAGCTCCTGCTCCACATCCCTAAACCCCATGCAGAATGAAATGAGTTTTGGTGGTGGGAGGTCAGCCCTTGGTGCTGGAGTTTCCTTGGGAGCTGCTCAGCACAGGAGTGGGGGTTGAGTGTCCCATTCCCTGCCTGCTGTGCCATGGAGAAGGATCTGACAGCTTCATTTTCCAAGGGGATTTCCTGGAGACAGATTCTGCATTGCTCAGACCTGGTCCCTTGGCACCTCTTGTCTGCCACAGCCGCCCTCTCCCTGTCATCCTGCCTGCCTTCCACTGCCTCCTAAGAGCTCTTGGAATTATCTTTATTTATTTTTATCTCTCAGTGGTTTTGTAGGAGGAAAAATTCATCGAGACAGGGAAGGAGCAGGGAGTGGGTTCTCTCCTCTTCCTGCAGGGCTGTTTGGGTTTTTCCTGGAAGGATAAAGTGGCAGGCAGGACCCTTGGGATGGGCAGAATTGTGGGAAGAGCTGCCTCTTCCAGGCAGGTGAGCAGAAACCTGGAGCTGGGGGAAAATCCTTGGGGAGATCTTTGCTCTTTGACTCATGGCCAAGGCTGTTGGAGGTGCTGATTTATCCCTGGAGATCTGCTTTGTGTCCCAAGGAATTGCTGATCCCCCAAATGGGAAAATTCACCTGGAGGCCCCCCATGAGGATTTGCTGGGAGGGGACAAGGCTTTCTGTGCTGGTTTTGCAGCTCAACCCTCATCACTGAGTTGTGTGGAGCAGCTTGGTGGGTTTTCCTTAGGGAACAGCACAGGAAACTTGTTTCTTTCTTCAGTTGTTTTTCCACTATCCCGGATTGCTCCAAGCCCTGTCCAGCCTGGCCTTGGACACTCCCAGGGATGGGGCAGCCACAGCTTCTCTGGCCACCCCCCTTCCCCATATCCCATCCAACCCTGCCCCTGGCAGTTCAAAGCATCTCTGCTTCTCCTGGATTTTAAAAAAAAACCCAACCCACTCCCTGGGCTGGAAGCAAAGTCCAGCCATTTCCAGCAGAGGAGGATAAAATTAGCACAAAAATGAGGGATTGGATCCTGCCTTTTCCTGAAAAGAAAAGAGGGGGAAACTGTGTGTGTGGGCAGCCCTGCCCACTGAGGATGCTCAGGTGGATCCCTGCTCCTGGATGACCTTATTGGCCACTCTCTGTCTTTTAAAATAACTCATCAGTGGTTTAATTTTAGTCTTGACCTCTTTATTTTGGTCCTGTGGCTCTTTGCTGGCAAAGGGAGGGTGGGAGGAAGGGCTTGTGTTTGTTAACGAGGGCCCCTTCGTTAATGAGGTGGCCTTTGGGACATGTCCCCTGGCACGGGGGTGGGTCAGAGCCACCCCCCTCATGCCATGGCCTGGCCCAAATGGAGCTGATCTCATTAGGGCAGAAGTAATTTTGCTGGGGGGAAATGAGAGGAGGCAAAAGGGGAGTGTGGACACAGAGCTTTGCCCGTGTCGGGGAAATGAGCTGGGCTGGACTCCCAGGAAACAAACTGGCAGCGTTTTATTTCCCCCTGAGTGGCCACCCCGAGGGCCTCAGTGCCACGTGGGGTGGGGGCACGGGGCAGATTGTCCTTTTGGGTGAGTTCTTCCCCTTGGCCCAGCTCCCATCCCTGAGGGATGTGTGTGGTACCTGGCACTGGGGCACCCCAGCTGGTGCTGGGACCCCCTGGGTGTTTTGGGTCCCCCCAGGTGCAGGTCCCAAATGCTGCAGGGGATGGATGGGTGGGTGCCCCCTGTGATCCCAAATGCTGCAGGGGATGGGTGGGTGGGTGCCCCCTGTGATCCCAAATGCTGTGGGGGATGGATGGGTGCCCCTGTGATCCCAAATGCTGTGGGGGATGGATGGGTGCCCCTGTGATCCCAAATGCTGTGGGGGATGGATGGATGGGTGCCCCCTGTGATCCCAAATGCTGCAGGGGATGGGTGGGTGCCCTCTGTGATCCCAAATGCTGTGAGGGATGGATGGATGGATGGATGGGTGCCCTCTGTGATCCCAAATGCTGTGGGGGATGGATGGCTGCCCCCCTACAATTCCCCTCTGCCTTCATTAAGCTTTTCTTGGAGCCTCTCGGTGGGAGCCGATGGGAGGAAGTGCCTGGATTTAGAATTAGCCAGTTGTGAAAGCAATTAATAATGGAGCACTGGCTGTCAGGAAAACAATGGTGGGCTTGGATAAACGGCCCAGCTTTGGTCCTTACAGCTCCTGCTGTTATTAAAATGGAGATTAATAATCCCCTTGCCTTTGCTGAGGGGGAGGGTTTGGTGGGGCAGCTTCTCATCCACCCCATGTCCCGCCTGCCCCGTGTCCCACCTGCCCCGTGTCCACCTGCCCTGTGTCCCCCCTGCCCCATGTCCCAGCCCCATGGGAAGAAGAGCATCCCCCTCCTGCCTCCAGACTGCCTGAGTGGAACGAGCAGGGCAACCAATGATGCTGCATTTGGGATCCCTTTGGGATTTTCATCCTGCCTGCTCCAAAATTAAGGCTTCAGGGTTGCACTGGGGGCTCCTGGCTTTGCTGCTGCTGATTTGGGGGTATGGAAAGTGGGATACCAGTGGCTGCCGGTGGTGGGGCAGGTCTGGGAATGACATCCCTGGCACTCTTGGCATCCTGGAGAGCCGGGATGCTGCTGCTCGTTAAGCCAACGAGCTTTTTCCCTCTGCCGACGCCTGCTGAGCACAGTTTAAACTCGGCAACAACTGCGTGGTAAATGATCCGAGGAGCTGGGAATGGGAATTCCGCAGCTGGGGCCCGGCTGGGGAGGGGTTTGAGGCAGCTGAAGCTGTGGGAACTGCAGGACAGCAGGCACAGGGGCTCGGGTGGCACTGAAGGCATCTCTGACCCCGGTGCCCTGGGGAGGAGGGGGAGGTTTTCCTGGGGGCAGCATGTCTGGTCCTTTCAGAATCACCTCCTTGTCCAGCAGCCAAGTCCCATCTCAGTGTCCTGCTGCTGCCCAGATGTGTCCAACACTGACTCCATCCTGTCCTGCATGTCCCCTGGGGCATGGACCAGTGCCTGGGGGAACAGGAGCATCTGTGTGATCCCAGGTCTTCCTCTCCACCCTGATGGCAAAGCTTGGGAGACATGGAGCAGGGGGATTAGAAGCACAGAATGTCCTGAGATGGAAGGACCCCCAAGGATCATCCAGTCCAAGCCCTGGCCCTGCACAGACACCCCAACAATCCCACCCTGTGCCCCAGAGCATCATCCAAACCCTCCTGGAGC
This sequence comes from Rhegmatorhina hoffmannsi, assembly GCA_013398505.2. Classification (NCBI taxonomy): domain Eukaryota; kingdom Metazoa; phylum Chordata; class Aves; order Passeriformes; family Thamnophilidae; genus Rhegmatorhina; species Rhegmatorhina hoffmannsi. Next base: position 2,325,632 of record CM031068.1, on the reverse strand, counting down.
TCTGGCAGCCTTGAGGCCATGCCCACTGCCCTGGGGAGCCTGGTCAGTGCCCACCACCCTCTGGGGGAGGAAACTTTTGCTGAGATCCAACCTGACCCTGCTCTGGCACAGCTCCAGCCATTCCTGGGTGCTGTCCCTGGTTTCCACAGAGCAGAGATTGGAGCTGCCCCTCAGGAGGAGCTGCAGCCCCTGCTGAGCTCTGCCCTCATCTCCTCTTGTCCAGGCTGGACAAGCCAAGTGCCCTCTGCTGCTCCTCCTGTTGCTTCATCTCTATGCCCTTCACCATCTTCTTTGTTGTTCCACCCTCTCTCGCTTCTCCCTCCCTCCACAGGCTCCTACCTGATGGTGAACTCCTCTCAGCACACCCCTGGCCAGAAAGCTCACCTGCTTTTCCAGGCTCTGAGCGAGAATGACACCCACTGCCTGCAGTTCAGCTACTTCATGTACAGCCGGGACGGGCACAGCCCTGGCACCCTCAGTGCCTACGTCAGGGTCACGGGGGGCCTGGTGGGCAGCGCCGTCTGGAACGCCTCGGGCTCCCACGGCCGCCAGTGGCACCAGGCAGAGCTGGCTGTCAGCTTGTTCTGGCCCAGCGAGTACCAGGTGAGCCCCAGCAGACCCCCTGGCACCGCCCGGGCACCGTGCCCGCGGGTGACCGCCGTGTTTGGTGCCGCAGGTGCTGTTCGAGGCGGTGGTGTCCGGCGAGCGCAGGGGGTACCTCGGCTTGGATGACATTTTGCTCCTGAATTACCCGTGCTGTGAGTGCCAGGGGGTGGGACCCGAGGTGGGTGGCAGTGGGGAGGTGTCCTGGGCAGCAGGGCTTGGAGCTGGTGTCCGTTGGGATGATCCTGGAGAGAGAGAGGGTGGACTAATGCCAGGTGCAGCCTGAGTGTTCTGTTGCCAGCTGGGCTGGTTGGGCTTCACCTCCCGGGCACCTCTGAGGCTCCTTTTTCCATGTCCCCACCAGCTCCAACGTTGCTTAAGTTTTGATAAACCCTTGGAAAAGCACAGACTGAACGTGGGGCCTGAGTGTCCCCATCAAGAGGGGCCACCCAGGCTTGGTGGGGACCCAAAATCCCAGGCTGTCCCAACACACCAGCTCTTGGGGTTCACCACCTATTTCTTCTAGGCTGGAGTAGAAGCCCTGCCCTCCTCTATCCTCCCATAGCCTGCATGTGGCACCAGCTCTGTAGGGTGCCAGGGGGCGAGGCTGCATCTCTCCCTGGGGCATCACAACCCTAACTGGGTATATGGGGAAGGGAACAAATTCCTGCCCCAGGCTGGGCTGTGAGGATTGGCATTGGCTTGTCCAGAGCTTGGCACAGCTGTGACATCCCGGGTGGCTTTTGGGTGTGGTGGGTCTTTTACAGCAGTGCCACCATGGGTCCCCTCAGAGCTTGCCTGCTTTGCCACCTCTCTCTTGTGTCCCCTGGCAGCCAAAGCTCCTCATTTCTCCCGCCTGGGTGACGTGGAGGTGAACGCTGGGCAAAATGCCACCTTCCAGTGCGTGGCTGCAGGGAAGGCCTCCGAGGCTGAGCGGTTCCTGATGCAGGTGAGGAGAGGTGGGGGTGGTGGTGGTGGTGGTTATGGGGGTGGTGGGGATGGTGGGGATGGTGGTGAAACCCCATGCCCAGCTTGCCTTTGGAAGAACACCCTTCAGGGCAATGGGAATGGGGTGATCCCCCCACCCTGGGGACAGGGGTGATCCCCCCCACCCTGGGGACAGGGGTGATCCCCCCCACCTTGGGGGCAGGGGTGATCCCCCCCACCTTGGGGGCAGGGGTGATCCCCCCCACCTTGGGGACAGAGGTGATCCCCCCACCCTGGGGACAGGGGTGGTTCCAAACCCTGGGGACAGGGGTGGTTCCAAACCCTGGGGACAGGGGTGATCCCCCCACCCTGGGCACAGGGGTGATCACCCACCCTGGGGACAAGGGTGATCCTCCCACCCTGGGGACAAGGGTGATCCTCCCACCTTGGGCACAGGGGTGATCCCCCCATCCCCCGGGGACAGGGGTGATCCCCCCCACCCTGGGGACAAGGGTGATCCTCCCACCTTGGGCACAGGGGTGATCCCCCCCACCCTGGGGACAGGGGTGATCCCCCCACCCTGGGGACACATTTGGTGGCTCTGGGTGCCAGTGACGTGCCATCTCTCCCGCGGGGCAGCGGCAGAGCGGCGAGGTGGTCCCTGCTATCTCGGTGAAGCACATCAGCCACCGGCGCTTCCTGGCCACCTTCCAGCTGGACACGGTGTCCAAGGCAGAGCAGGATTTGTACCGCTGTGTCACCCAGTCCAGCCGCGGCTCGGGCGTCTCCAACTTCGCCGAGCTCATCGTGAAAGGTGGGTGGTGCCCTCCTGGGTTGCTGGGTCATGGATGGGCCCTTTCTGCTCTGCTGTTGGCAGAGGAAGAGGAAGATGGGATGCTGCACATGAGCTGTGCAGCATCAAACCAGAAACTGCCTTTCCTGGTGGCCTCAGATCGTTTCCTTTTGATTGCAGTAGGTGGGAATTAATTAATTATGGTGCAACTGTGTGGCACCACGCTGGGCTGTGTATCTTACAAAGATAATTAAGATTTGATCAGATGAAACCCTATGGCTGCTGTTAAAGCCTGAGGTTTGAGGACTGGCTGGTTCCCTCCTGTACTTTGGTGTTGATCCCCACGTCCTCTCTGTGGGGAATCTGAGTTTGTCCCGTCCTTGGCAGCACAAATCAGAGTGGTTTGGGTTGGAAGGGACCTTAAAGTTCTAATTGTTTCACCCTCTCCCATGGTAGGGACACCTTCCACTAGACCAGGTTGCTCAGAGCTCCTTCCAGCACCTTGAACACCTCCAGGGATGGGCCATCCACAGCTCCTCTGGGCAGCCTGTGCCAGGGCCTCATCAGTCCCAGAATACAGAATTTATTCCTAATATCCAATCTAAACCTCCTCTCTGCCAGCAGGAAGCCATTCCCCCTTGTCCTGTCACTCCAGACTCTTGTAAAGAGTCCCTCTTCATCTTTTTTGTAGACCCTTCAAGTACTGGATGGCCACAATTAGGTCACCCCCAGGCTGAATGTGGTGGGTTGGTGTGGGAAGGTTTGGAACGTGTCAAGTGTAACTACTAAACAATAAAACAGAACTGTGGTACCTGTGGTTGTGCCAGCCCTGACCTGGCTCTGGCGTGGGGGGGATGCTCTACCTGCCCTTTCTCCACTCTGTTCCAGAGCCCCCCACACCCATTGCACCCCCCCAGCTGCTCCGGGCGGGCTCCACCTACCTCATCATCCAGCTCAACACCAACTCCATCATCGGCGACGGCCCCATCGTGCGCAAGGAGATCGAGTACCGCATGACCTCGGGGCCCTGGTCGGAGGTCCACGCCGTCAACATGCAGACCTACAAGCTCTGGCACCTGGACCCGGACACGGAGTACGAGATCAGCGTCCTGCTCACCCGGCCTGGCGAGGGGGGCACCGGCAAACCGGGGCCACCCCTCATCAGCCGCACCAAGTGCGCAGGTGGGTCCTGCCGGGGCATCCTGGGCACCCTGGGGCGCCTTGGGAGAGGTGCCCTGCCACCCCAAGCCCTCCCCACCACCCATGGGTGGGGAGAGGAGTTCACTGCCATTAACCCAAGCCAACCATGTGTTGGCAGAGGAACTTGTCTCCTCGTTAATGCCGACTTCTCCCGTTCATGGCAATTAGAGCTAATTAAACTTCTCAGCAATGGCACTCAGTCCCTCTCCTTTCAAGAGCTTGACATGGGCTTGGTGACAACATGGGGGCTCTCATGGCCTCTCTCTGGTTATGTAGGGGTGCTCCCAATGCCCACTGGGACAGCAGAGCTGGTACCCAGCCTCACCCCACAGGGGAAGGATGGGCTCATGGGGGCTGCTGTCCCTGCAGTGTTGGTGGCTTTGACACCCAGCGATGTCCCCAGCCCTGTCTGCAGGGCAGCAGCATCCTGTGCCAGGGCTGGTCCCCGATTTGGGTTCGGGGTTGCTCTCTGCACTCATCCCTGTGCTGGAAAAGGATTTTCCCTGGTAGGACACAAATCCACGAGATGCTTTTCTTCCTCACTCTTGTCCCCATCTCCTCCCTCCCCAGAGCCCATGAGGGCCCCCAAAGGCTTGGCTTTCTCCGAGATCCAGTCCAGGCAGCTGACACTGCAGTGGGAGCCCCTGGGCTACAACCTGACCCGCTGTCACACCTACACCGTCTCGCTCTGCTACCGCTACTTTGTGGGCTCCGGCCACAACCAGACCTTCCAGGAGTGTGTGAAGATGGAGCGAAACACCAACCGCTACACCATCAAGAACCTGCTGCCCTACAAGAACATCCACGTCAAGCTCATCCTCTCCAACCCTGAGGGGCGCAAGGAGGGCAAGGAGGTGATTTTCCAGACAGATGAGGATGGTGAGTGCTCAGGGAGGGGCATCACCCCCAAATGTGGCACTTTGTGGCTGTTGAAACACCAGAGTGTTTCTGGTGGCATCCATGGCTCTCAGCCCAGGGGCATGATGGGAGTATCTCCTGTGGCATCGCTGTAACAGGGAAGTGAGAAGGCTCTTGCAGCCACAGGGGAGGTGACAGAAAGGGACAGTGGTGGTGGCTGGGGAAGGGAAATGCTTGGGCAAGAGAACTTGGGGACTGGATGGGAATGTCACTGCAGACACACTGCCCTTGTCCTTGGAGTGGAGTTCTATCCATGCCTGGTTCAGTGGAGGGTGTGAGAGTTGGCTGATGCCCAGCTCCTCCCAGCACGAGTCGTGCTCACTCATCCCTTATTGGGAACCAAATCTGGCAGCGATAATAACAGCAATTAAAACAATTAGTGCTTTGTACTTAGGTAACATCTTTTATGTGCTTGGTCGCCGCTGGATCTGGCACTGTTGTATTCCCGGGAAAGCAGCCCAGGAGTGGGAGCAGCTTTGCTTGGCTCCCCCAGTGCTCTTCCCCAGCTCAGTTTGCCCTCAAGCAGGTTCAGGTTGTGCTCTGTGGTGACCAGGGCCCTGTTTTTCGGCTCCTGAATGGCTGAGCTGTTGTTTTCCCCCTGTTCTGGCTGTGCCCTGGGGTTGGGTCCTGCTGCCAGCACCTGAGAGAGGTGACAACCTCACTGAAGGATCCAGCATTGTTTGAAATATCTTGCTCTGGCTCAGCCCTTGTCCAAGGCTGCCCTGAAGCTGAGGCCACTGGATGAGTCTCCCAGGTCTGGCCTCACCTTCACCATGGTCCCCAACTGCAGCTCAGGTGTGACAGAGTGCTCAGGTCACTTTGGGCTCTGGAGATACAGTGGATGTGGCAGGAGGTACAGGACTCGGTGTGTCTGGTGCCACCCATCAGTGACTGGCCACATCCAGGGCTGGCCTCTCCCACTAGTGACTTTTTTCTGCTTGTCACATCCCCTTCACTTCCCCCCAGGGTTCCCCTCTGTGTGCTGTGATGACCCGTTCTCCTTCAAGGGCAGCTGGGCAGCCACCACAGAGTCAGAGCTGCCCCTCTCACAGCTGGTCTTGCAGTGGTGGGGCCAGGGGGCCTCATCCTGCTCCACGGAGGGCAGCAGTGTTGAGCCTTGTGTGGGTGCTGCACCCCTGGGTGGGTGCTGAGTGTGGCTGGAGCATCCCTGGCTCTCGTGGAGTCACCTGTTGAACACCACCACAATTCGTCTCCGAAACACTTTTTAGCATCAAGAATCAGCAATTAAAGTGGAAGAACTAATAATTGCAAAGGATGCAGCTGGCTCCAGTCCCCCTGAGGACCCTGGAGGAGAAGCCTTCCATGGAATTCCCCTTCCTGGGACTCACCATGGTTTGGGACCCACCAATGTGTGTGCGACACTCGTCTCTCTTTTGCCCAGCCTGGAAAGCAAAACCTGCAGAGCTGCAGTGAAGTGTCTGAAGAAACCTGAAGTGCCTCCAGGTCCTGTTTTCATCTCCAAAGCCTAATCCCAGCAGCTTGCTCTCCACACCAGCACTTTCCATATCCCCAAGCCGAGCCTGCCTTGCCAGGGGGCACCCAGCTCTGCCCTCCCCACGGCTCATTTGCCAGCTCTAATTGCTCCAGCTGTTCTCACTGGGCTGTGACTGCTCCAGCTGTTTTCTTATGGAATATTAATACAGGAGCTCCAGATGTCTTTTGGCTCTACTGTAATCACTCCAGCTGCTTTTCCCTGTGCTTCAGTTAGCTGGGACTGGTGGCTTCCCCCTTGGATTGGACTTGGGGCTGTGTCTACATTCGGTTTCATTGGGATGGATCGATGGATACCCACCTATGGATATATTGCAGCTATTCCACATGGGCTTGGCACAGCATCTCCTTGCCTGCCTGGGAGGATGATGAGGAATTCCAGCTCCTAGAAGTGGGTGATGAGCACCACCTGTGCAATTAAGCTAAGGGACTGAAGGCTCGTTAATAATGGGACCCTTAATTGTGGTTTATTTGGGCACAAGGCCAGTTTTGGTGGCAGCAGCTGCTGGTGCAGGGCTGGGGCTGGTCCTGGTGGGCTGCAAAGAGGCACATCCCTATCCCAAGTGGCAAACCCTGGTCTGGGGCTGGAAACCCCATTTCTGGGGTGTTAATAACGAGGCCAAACCAAGGGTGTTGTTCATCCTGCAAAGTTGTGCTGCTGCATGGGCAGGACACGGGGAAATTTGCTGCATCCAGAGGTTTTCCAGCTGGTGTTGCAGTGCCCCGTATGGATGCAGGTGACCCATAGCTGGACATTTTGTTCTGTGTGCATGGAATGATGAAACAGAATCCCAGGTGCCCATGGAAACACCACTGCAGCGTGCTGGGGCTGTGGGGAGCCAGTTCTCTCCTTGCAGGCAGTGCATGCAAGCCTGAATAAATAGATATGAATCCATAAATAAATATATATATGTGCCTATATGGGTTGCAGAGGGGGATTTGCACATCTGGAAGATGGTTTGTGCATCCTCTGCTGGTTTTAACCTGGTGTGTCCAGGAGCACATGATGCCTGTACCTATATACATAAATATATAGGCTATATATACTATAACATTAAGATAATATATAAATTATACTCTAGGAAATAATTTAATGATGATGCAATATATAATAACAAAAATAGGATTAATTCTATATACAATATAGAATCATAAAAAATAATATATAATTATATAGCACAGGTTATATACATATAAAAAAATATAGGTGCACAGATTCCTGCCCTAAAGGTTTCCATAATTTTCCCAGGATTTAATAAGAGCTGTGTACACGTGTAGGACGCAGTGCCTCGGATTAAATTAGCTTGTAAATCAGGTGCAAACGGCGCCTTTGCACTGTGGGAAGCGCGGGAGGACACCCCTCCCTTCCCTCTCTCCCAGCCTGTAATTAGATCCCAACAAAAGCTGTGGAAAAAAACCCTCCAAAGCAGAGGGGAAGAGCTGCTGTCCCCGTGCAAGGAGAGGGTGGGTGTTTGGGAGAAGGACTTTCCCAAGGCTCTGCCTCTCCGTGCAGAATTCCATGAGAAAGGAGCGGGTATTGATCCCGCTCTGTTGATCGTTAGTGATTACAGTTATTATTGTGATGGTGTTAATTAGAGGGGAGGGCAGGGCATGTCTGGCTGCAGATGAGGATGTTGCTGCTCCTGGCATTGTCCCCTCAGTGTGCTGGTGGCTCCTGAGGGGTTTGGGTTGTGGGGGAAAAGGGCATTTATTTAACTTGAGCTTGGGCAGGTTGTGCAGGTGACAGTGCGTGGGACTGTGATGCTAAAAGTGGTACCTGTGGGATTTGTGCCATGGGGTGGGGACATCCCCTTCCCGTGGCAAAGTGTCACCAGTGGGCCCAGGAACATCATTGCCTTGGGGAGCATCTCCCTGGGGAGCCCAGGTGACACGGCAAAGGGGATGTGGGGCCACCTGAAGGGGTTTCCTGGAGGATTTCTTCTTCCAAACTGCTTTCCTGCTGCATCCAACACCTCCCTTTTCCTTCCCCAGTGCCTGGGGGCATTGCCTCCGAGTCCCTCACCTTCACCCCACTGGAGGACATGATATTTCTGAAGTGGGAGGAACCGGTGGAGCCCAATGGCCTCATCACGCAGTATGAGGTACATCCTGGAGAGCTGTGGCTCCCACAGGGGACCCACAGGGGCATGGGATGCAGTGAAGGGGGTCTGGAACAACTGCTGCTCTTGGCCATGGGGATTAAAGGCAGCTGCCCCCAAACCCTTCATTTGGCTTTCCCAGCAAACCTCTGCTTTTGATTTACCCCCAAAAACCATCTGCCTTCAGGCTGCCCCCATGACCCTCCATGGAATTCACCCCTTTGACCCGGATCTGGGGTGTCTCCCCTCTCCCCTGGCCACGGGTGATGCTCTGCCCTGTCCCTGCAGATCAGCTACCAGAGCATCGAGTCGTCCGACCCGGCCGTGAACGTGCCCGGCCCGCGCCGCACCGTCTCCAAACTGCGCAACGAGACCTACCACGTCTTCTCCAACCTCCACCCCGGCACCACCTACCTGTTCTCGGTCCGGGCCCGCACCGGGAAGGGCTTCGGCCAGACAGCCCTCACCGAGATCACCACCAACATCTCTGGTAAGTTCCCCCAGCTCCATGCCCGGTGCTGGGGCTTCTCCTCCCCTCAGATACCCTATGGTGGTGTAGATCTCCTGGATCACTCCCATGATTTTGGTGGCTGGGAGGTTTTTGGTGGCTGGATGCTGCTGTGCAAAGGTGCTCTTGGTGGTGGCAGCTGTGCCATGAACCCTCTGGGTGCCCCCAGACTGGTGGGTGCCTGGCTGGGGAGTGCAGCCAGCCCGGTGCTGGTGCCTGTGCTGTCTGAGTGCTCAACCATACAAGCGAGGGATTAATTGGGCTTCGTTAACAAGGATTAATTGGGCTTTGTTAACGAGCCATGCAGTACTTGAAGGTCTTTGCTTGTGTCCATGGCATCACTGTTAACTGCAGCAAATGGGCTGAGATGAGCCCAAATGGGGGCACTGAAACTGCAAAGCAGCTCAAGCTGGACCCCAGAGCTGCCAGCAATGGCTTGGGGACCACAGGGCTATGCCAGGCTTGAGGGGTTCCCCACCTTGGTCTGGGGGTGCTTCTGGGCAGGCTTGGGTGTGTTTCTACACTGGGGGGTAAAGCTCACGCTGTGCCAGTGATTCTGAGCGGTGCCACCCCTGGGCACATCTTCAGGCTGGAGCATTTGGGTCCTGCCAAGGCTGGATCCCACTCCCACCTCCTCCCCTCTGCCCGACCAGCGTTGATAACCCCCCTTGGTGCTCACCCAGGGGTGTTCTCCCAACCCTAACACTCGTTCAAGCAATAATTTATTTCCAATAATTCACATGGCACTGCTGGGTGATGCCTTGCCCTGGGCAGTGCTGCCCATGCCTCAGTGTGCCCCTGGAGCTGAGGGGGACATCCCTGGGGGCCAGGACTCACATCCCTGCTCCCTTTGCAGCTCCCACCTTTGACTACGGGGACATGCCATCGCCACTGAGCGAGTCGGAGAGCACCATCACGGTGCTGCTGCGGCCGGCGCAGGGCAGGGGCGCTCCCATCAGGTAGGGAGGAACTTCGGGGGGTGAGACCCCCCCAGACAGGGTGGGACAGAGTTTTGAACTCCAAGGGAAGGCCAGAATTGTGGTTTTGTGCTGGTTTGGGGTATTGCTTTCTTCTCCCAGGCAGTAGGACAAGAGGGCACGGTCTTAAGCTGTGCCAGAGGAAGTTTAGGTTGGACATTGGGAGAAGGACATTAGGAGAGAGTGGTTGGACCTTGGAATGGGCTGCCCAGGGAGGTGGTGGAGTCACCTATTGGGGTCACCCTTTGCAGGGTTAAGGGGGTGCGTTAATGACAGTCAGAAGAGCTCAGGCACAGCAGCATCAGAAGGCTTGATCAGAAGGCTTACAACTAGAATCATAGAATTGATTGGGTTGGAAAAGACCTCCAAGATCATCAAGTCCAACCCTTGGTCCAACTCCAGTCCATTAAACTGAGAGTTTATGTTTAGTTACAGCTACACCT
>CM031068.1:2064908-2078252 GCA_013398505.2 Rhegmatorhina hoffmannsi | reverse complement strand
CTTTCCAGAAAAACTCCCCTTAGAGGGGTTTTGCTGCCCCTCTGAGATGGGTTTTTGGCTTTGGCTGCTGCACCAAGTGGGCACAGACAGAGGGACAGAACAGGGACAGAGGGACTGAGGAAAGAGCATTGGGGATATTGGAGAGATTTCTCTGCTCCTGTTTCCGGGGGGGGGACCAGCTCTTCCCCTCCCAGCACTGCCAGGACAGCCCCCAGCAGCTGTCCCACCCTGTGCTGAACCTGCTCTGGCTCTCCCAAGCCTATGGTGAGGAAGATGAGAAGGATTCTGAGGAACAGCCCCATGGAATTCCCACCAGAGAGAGCATTCCAAGGTGCCTGGCAGCCTGGCTGGGAGGGAAGCACCACCATGCTGTGGGTTGGCAGCTGTGCCCAGGGTGGCAATTCAGAGAGGAAAGACTGAAAAATGAGGCCCAGAGCCATCACTGGGCCATTTACCTGTTCCATTTGCCTCTTCCATTTTCCACTTCCACTTGCCCTCTTCCATTTGGCTGTTCTATTTGCCTGTTCCATTTCCCTCTTCCCTTTCCCTCTTCCATTTTCCTCTTCCCTTTCCCTGGTCCCTTTTCTTATTCCCTTTTTCTGTTCCATTTGCCTCTTCCCTTTCCCTGGTCCCATTCTCTGTTCCATTTCCCTGTTCCATCTCCCTCTTCCCTTTCCCTGTTCCATCTCCCTGTTCCCTTTCCCTGTTCTCTTTCCCTGTTCCATCTCCCTGGTCCCTTTCCCTGGTCCCTTTTCTTATTCCCTTTCCCTGTTCCATTTGCCTCTTCCATTTTCCCGTTCCCTTTTCCTGTTCCATTTCCCTCTTCCCTTTCCCTCTTCCATTTTCCTCTTCCCTTTCCCTGGTCCCTTTCCCTGGTCCTGCAGTGCCCCAGTGCTGTCCCAGTGCATCCCAGTCCAAGCAGCTCTGCAGCATCTCCAGGCAGACACAGTAACAAACATTCCCGAGCCAGAGCTCAGACTGACCACCCTTCAGCTGAACAAAGCCCAGAGGTGGCTAATGTGCCTTAACCAACCCACTGGAGGAGTTAATTTGGATTAATTTTCCTGAGAACTCCCAAGCAGGGCAGTTGTGCATCCCCAATGGCCTGGAGAGAGTTAGGGAAGTGCCCTCTCCATTAACCTGCTGTCACCAGTTTCCTTCTCAGCACTTGGGCACCTCTTTGGGAGCAGTTTGCCATCATGTTGGACAACAGAACATTCAATTATTCTGCCACTTGCCAGCGAGCCTGAGCCACGTGGATGGATTTTAAACCACCACACCAGGCTAAAAAGGTCTCCTGCAACAAGCACCTCACCCATAACTGGCAATTTCGTTAATATTTTATTGATTGATTTCTCTATTAGCCACGAACAGGATCGATCCCAGAGGGCACCGACTGGCTCTGGTCGCTCCGTGCCTGCTGAGAGTGGGTTGGATTCTCAAACTGAATTACCTTTATTGTTCTGCTGGTGGCATTTTTCATGTCTCACTATGACAGATGGCTCTCTGAGTGGCAGCAGATTTGTATTTCATTAGGACACTCAGTCAAAGGATCGATATTTCTGCACACACCTCTCCGGGCACACACACACAGAGCCCATCCAGGCTGGGGGTGGTTAATGCAGTTTGGACAGAATTAGCTCCACAGCAGACACGTGTTGGATTTGTAGCAACATCTCATTGATCCCAAAAAAGCCCTTCTGGAAACCCAGGAGCTGTTATTGCCACACTTCATCTTTTTCCCTGTGCGTCAGGGAATGGCATTTTTTGGGTGCTCTCAGGCGAGGTGGGCAGAGCCAGGAGGTGCCATCCCGCTCCTCCACCCCGGGCACGGCTCTGGCTCCAATCTCCGTTGCCCTCTTGTGGTCCTTGAGCAACAGCTCAAGTGAAACCAAACCTAAACCCTTCCTAAATTACAGCCCAACGCACCGAAGGAGCCTGTTCGTGTCTGAGAGGAAAAGCAAAGAATTTCCCAAAGGTTTTGTTTCCTTTAACACCTTCCCACCCCCCTCATTGTTCCATCCTCCATCGGAGCCATCGATTCCATCCAGGAGCTCCTCTGGAGTTACACTCCACTGATTGATTTGGGTCATAATGAGGCTTTTCAATGTGAGCAGCCATGCATTAAAAATGGGTTTTAAACCTCCCCCTTCTGGTGCATTGATTCAGTGTGACTGAAAGGGGGTGGGAGGTTGGAGCTGCTCAGATGTCACCACGGGGAACACCAGGAATGAGGGCTCCAGGAAGGCTGGTGGCACTGCCAGGGTGCAAAGAGCAAAGGGTTAACTGATCCCTGGGAAAAATCCATCCCGGGAGGGTGGGCAGGCCCTGGCACAGGTTGGGCAGAGAAGCTGTGGCTGCCCCAGCCCTGGGAGTGCCCAAGGCCAGGTTGGAGCAACCCGGGCTGGTGGGAGGTGTATCTGCCCATGGCAGGGGGTGGGACAGGATGAATTTAAGGTCCCTCCCAATCCAAATCATTCTGTGGTCTCTGGGGAGGAAGGATGGGAATATCAAGGAGTTGGAGACATGGAGAACACAAGAAGAAACTCTTCAGGTGGAATGTCTACCAAGCCCATCCTGTGCCTGTGCCTTGGCTGCCATTCCAGAGACCTTCAGACCAAGGGAGGAGCACCAACCCAGGAGCTGCCAGCAGAGCCCTCAGGGCAGAGGGCACAGGCTCACCCAGCAGCAGGTCTAAAGCTGCCCCTCCCTTAGTCCCAGCTTAGCTCTCCATCATTAGGAGGCACTGGGAAGACACTTTTCTTTGAGGCTTCTGTTCCAGGTAATTCATTCGAGTGTGGAGTCAGAGAATGAGAGAACCCCATCATTGTTTGGGTTGGAAGGGACCTTAAAACTCATCTCACCCCTGCCATGGGCAGGGACACTTTCCACCAGCCCAGGGTGCTCCAAGCCCTGTCCAACCTGGCCTTGGACACTTCCAGGGGTGGGACAGCCACAGCTGCTCTGGGAAGAAGGTTTGTGGCCAGGTGAGGAGCTCCCACCTGCTCTGACACTCCTGGCAATGGGAGAGGTCCTGTCTCAGCAGGACTCTGCTCCACCTGGCCCAGGTGGTTCCACAGCACTGCTGCAGGTGGGCAGGGGCTGCCAGAGCTGAGCCTTGCAGGGGGACACTGTCCAAGTGGACTTTCCCAAACCCCTCAGTGCCACTGTCACCAACTTCAACCCTCCCCCAGCAGCACATCAGTGACTTCACTTGTCACTCCTGATTTACTGGGATCAGTGCCAGGCCTTGACAGGAGTTTCAGGAGCCTTTGACACTTTCTTTGAGAGGGAGAGGTGAAAAAACTCTCTTAGTCTTACAAACCCCATGTTATGTCGAGCAGAGCTCACATAAATTGAGAAACCATTTTCAAATCTCAGCATTACAGGAAACTCTGCCCTGGTTCACTGGCTCTGGCATTAAACCTGCCCACATCCACCTTGCCAACCCCATTAAAGCCCACCATGAAGACTGGGGTCCTGAAATCATCATTTCTGTGCCAATCCCCACTCCTCAAACCAAGTATAAGACACAAGGAGGGAGAGTCCAAAGTTTTCAGCTGAGAAAAACCAGAAGAAACCCAAGAAGCATCTTCTTTATATCCAATATCTCTGCAGTTTCATTTCCTCTGCTCTGTGCATGGAGGGGCAGGAGCAGCAGCAACAAAAGCCTTGAGGGCAGAGAACTTTTGACCCATCCCTGACTTGTCATCATAAAGTCTCCTGGCCCCCAGTCCCCATTATGGTTTGGACTTTGAAGAGCAATAAAGACTGTCAGGCTGACAAATATATGTCATCAGAAGAGATCTCTTGTTCAGTTTACAAGATGATTTCCCAGTTTTATTGCACCTCTCTGGAGGTCCCAGACTATGTGGTTATTTTTCTGCTCCAGCCCTGAGAGCTGAACAAAGAGCTTCATGTTCTGCTTGTGCCCAGCGTAGCTGTCACTCCAGATTCCAAAAATTTCACTGGATGAATCTTCAAAGGTCAATGAGTGACAAAATCAAAGCAGGGAGTTAAAAAGGGAGGAAAATAGAAATGATGGCATCGACTCAGGCTGAGAGGGATAACCATTTACGGGAGGTCAAACTCCAAATTCTCCCATCACCTGATTTCAAGGCGTGGAGCTGTGCAAGGAGTGCTCCAAACACCATTTGGTGTCGTGGTAAATAAACATCTCAGCCAGTAAAAGGCCATTTTTATTTGTTAAAATCACTCCCAGTTTCGGGTGCTTCTGGAAACCTGGAATTCTGCACAAAAACAGCTTCATGGGGAGAATTAAGGGATCATTGTCACTCTTACAAGTTCCCCAGTTGTGTTTTAAGTCCCCAAGGAGTGACCAGGAGGACACTCCAACCCACACTGAGCATCAGTGCCTGTCCCAAAGGACCGATGGCTAAAGGAAAACTGAAGGCAGGGATTTAACAGTCACAGAATGGTTTGGGTTGGAGGGACCTCAAAGACCATCCTGGGGATGGAAATGGAAGCTCCTCTCCTTTCCAGGAGTCTCCTTTCCTCGATGCCCTAACCCTAAATTGTCACAAGTTCTGGGATCACTTCACTGACTGTCCATGTTCCCCAGGGAGGTGTCAGGGGACACCCAGTGAGGGACAGGCGTGTCCAGTGCTCAGGATTCCTTTCTTCCTCTTGTGTTTCAGCTTCCATAAATGAATAGGGATGGATTAATGTGTGATGAGGAGTCAGATTTGTGTGCTAAGGAAGGCCATTCTTGCTCTCTCCCACTCCCTGACAGGAGGTTGTGGGGTCAATGTCTCCTCCCAAGTGACAAAAAGTAGGACAAGTGGAACAGCCTCAGGTTGTAGAGGAGAAGTTTAGGTTGGACATCAGGAAAAATTTCTTCCCAGAAAGGGTTGCCCAGCCCTGGCACAGCTACCCAGGGTAGTGGTGGAGTCCCCATGCCCAGAGGGATTTAAATGCCATGTGGATGTGGCATGTGGGGACATGGCTCAGTGGTGGCCTTGGCAGGGCTGGGGGAACAGCTGGGCTTGATGATCTTTGGGGTCTTTTCCAACCTAAATTATTCCATGTTGTGGTTCTTGCTGAGTGTTTCCTTCAGCTGCAAAAAGGCTGCCCTGGAATCATTCTCTGCTCCACTCACATGTGTGGGAAAGAAGCCTTAAAATTTATACAGGATGAGTGGAAAATGCCCAACACTCATCCCTGTGAGGGATCAGCTGGAGTTGCCCTTGCAGACTGGCCCTGACTCCCAGAACAAGCTGTGCCCAGGATGGTGCCCAAAGCCTGTGCCAGCCCCAGCTGCAGGCTCAACTGGGCACTGTGTGTGTGAGGATCCAGGGCACCCCTGGCTGTGCCCCCACAGGGATGAGGATCACGAGGCTTTCCCTCTTCCCACACTGCCCCTGTGCCCACTGCTGTGCCCTGTTCCAGGGCATTGCAGTGCCAGGGAAGGTGTCTCTGGGCACACACACAGACAGAGCACTCCCTGTCCCTTCAATAGTCTCTGCTGTCACTTTTCTCAGGGCGATTTCAATGCAGAAATCACTTTATCCAAAGGACATGGAGAGGTTTTGTGCTGCCCCATGCCCATGTCTGCTGCCAGCCTGTGCCTGCCCACTCTGGGAGTGCATTTGGCCTTCATACCTTCTATATTTCTCTAATGAACCACGTTTTAAGTGTATCTTTTATGTATTATCCCTCATAAATATGGGATGTACCATTAAACCAGAGCTTGTGGAGACTCTTAAGGGGCAGTGGTGGATATTTCAGCAGGGACCAGCTTTGCACCCACTGCCTGGAGGTGGCCAGGAGAGACAATTCCTTCAAATCTTGGGCAATAATTTGAAGGGAAAAGGTTGGCTTGTGTGACCCTTTGTGCCCAGCTCAGCCCTGGGAGCTGGATGTGCTCAGGAAGTGGAGAGGTCCAATTAGGTGAGTTAAGTACAATAACACTGAACTGTTGCCTCCATCCCCCTGCAATAAAAATGATAATGATTCTGCTGAAAAATATCATTGCTTCACACTCATTTAATTCTGGAAATCTAAATTCACAAAGGAAACAAGGAGCCCTTTAATCTCCTGGTAGATAAATAGCCCCATTTTATTTCTACTATTATTTTTTATCCTTTTCCAAGGATAAAAACATTTTATAAGACTCCAGAACACGAGGGCTCCTTTTAATTAACACAACCACATTAAAACAGCACAGCCAGAATTTCCATGGTGCTTTAATTGAAATATAATGCTGTCTCTCTTCATTTTTATTATATTTTGCATCAAGCATCACAATGAACACCACAGACTGCACTGTATTAGCACAGAGGGTTTCCAAAAGTGGCCACTTGGATAAGTCAGGGGGATGTTTTCCTGCAGGGATGTGCCCACTCACCCTGGAAAAGGCAAGGAATCCTTTCCAGTTCCTTTAGTTCCCACTTCCAAATGGTTGCTTTGCCTCCACAGGTGAGGCCAAATCCAGGTTTTGGACGGAATTTTGTGCACCTGCTTCTCAAGCAGGTGGGGGATAATGAGGGAGCTTTGTCTTCCCATAAAATCTTCCAGCACAGCTCTTGGAATATGTCACATCCTGGCCCACAACAGCTTTTTGGCAGTTGGATTCAAACCTGGGATTTGTGACTGAAACGATGCCAGGATTCACCTCTGCTCCCAGCTGTAGGAATGCTCTTGGCATCTTGGCACCAGTGCCACCAGCACCAGGAGTGGTGCCAGTTGGCAGCTGGTGCAACCTGGGCAGGAGGTTGTTTTGCCCACAGGGATTGGGAGGAATAAAGCACTGAGGGCACAGAGCAGGTCAGTGGCAGCCTCTGCATCCAGACATTCCTCATGGTTTGGTCCTTCGTTGCCCTTGGCAAAACTCTCTTTTTCCAGCAATCCAGAGCAGAAATCCTGGAGCCAACAAAAACTCTCTATGCTGGATCAATACATTGGTTTGTGTTCATCAATCTGAATAAATAAACTGCCTCACAGGAGCACCAGCACTTCAACTGGAATTTATTAGCAGAGGGTTTTTTTGCTAAATATGGATATATTTGACAAGTCCATTTTCTTCTGTTCTGTGGGGTTTTAGTGGCCATACAATTCCTACAGAACTGAGGAACTCTCTGGGTGGGTAAGGTGACCTTAACTACATGTCTGCTTGGCAAAGGGGTGGGGTGGGGTGGGGTGGGGTGGGGTGGGATGGAATGGGATGGGATGGGATGGGATGGGATGGGATGGGATGAACAGGAACAGGATGGGATGGGATGGGATGGGGTGGGATGGGGTGGGGTGGGGTGGGATGGGATGGGATGGGATGGGATGGGATGGGATGGGATGGGATGGGATGGGATGGGATGNGATGGGGTGGGGTGGAATGGTATGGTATGGGGTGGGATGGGATGGGGTGGGGTGGAATGGGATGGGATGGGATGAGATGAGATGGAATGGGATGGGATGGGATGGGATGGGATGGGAGGTGACCCTTCCTTGCTGTAGACAAAGCACCTGTAATGAATTGCTTGGGAGCACTTCCCACCCTACATTAGCAACGATAACTGTGGTTATAAATTTAGAGTCTTTCTCAGAGCTCTCAACTTCTTGGCAAACACAAGAAAGGACAGATCTGAAGCCCAAACTTCAATTCTCCTTTTTTTCCTGTTTCTCCCTCATCCTTAAATCAATAGATATATAAAAGTTGGAGATGAAAACAAATCATGGTCATGCTGCAGCTTTCAGGGGAAAGCACCAGCTACAAGGAAACAAATCGATAAACCTTCGTCTGCTTGGCCACGGTCTCGTGTTTTGCTCAATAAATGCTCTGTGCTGTGCAGTCCATCACAGCAGCTCCTTGCCAGGGACTGAGCACAGAATTTGGGGAGGGGATGAGTTGGCAACTCCAGTTGTTAAACCAAAATATTTCCCAGCTCTAACATGCCGACTGGAGAATTTTTTTTTGCCCTGCCAACAGGTGGGAGAGGATGAATCCAAATTCCAGCACAGCCTCCTTCAGCTTTAGTTTGTTCCTCTGGAATATTTCCTCAGGAAGGATTTTCTGCCTTGTTTCAGCTGGGAAGGTTCATTGATTTTAACAGGCAAACTGAAAATAAAGCAGGTTGGAGGGAAGGAATGTGAGGGGATGGATTGGGTTGGTTTGAATTATCTCTTTAATGTCCTGATGGGTCTGACTCAGAACAGAAAAGCAAATTGTCATAAATACCCAGCAAACCCTCCCCTCTGAATTTAAGGACTGGAGAGGCTGTTTTATGCTCTGCAAGGTGGAGGCAGAACTTCATTGCTCTGCTCAGAACTCAGGCCTGACCCAGGTGGAATTTTCTCAGTGAATCATAAGAGGAAATAACACGGGAGGGGCTGCAAAAGTGGAGGAGGTTTAAAGGTCGCTGTGCTCTGATGTTGGGAATGAGCTCTGTGAGTTGCTCACTTTAAAATTCATAATAAAAGAAGAAACATCTCAAACCTGAGGTGTTTTTACCAAGGTTGTGAGAGCAGAAAACAACTGACGGAGGGTTTGGAGGAGGATGTTGGTCTTTGATCACTAAAGAAAGGGCAGCTCAGGTCGCTCATTAAACCAATGAGGGGATGGGCAGTGCCAGGCAATGGGGTCAGCCTGGTTTAATGGGCAAGGGCTAAATCCCTGGATTTTCCTTTGGAGTGGGAATGCTGCCACTCCCTTGGAGAAACTGGAACTCATCACAATGCAGCAACTGAACTGGGTTGGATCAAATCCTGCCACCTCCAGTATGGCCAAAATTTCCAGGACTTGGAGCACAAAGAGCTGCTGAGCCAATGAATTGTCCCAACCTGCCATGGTGGAGGAGCTTCTGCCTCTCCTACAACTGCTGCCCTCATGAAACCTGCCATGACCTCTCCCAGAAAACATCTTCATTTTGCTGGATGGGCCTCCTCTGAGCAGCACAAAGGAACCATCTGTCAGAAGGCAAAGAATCCTTCCTGGCTGCCACAAACAACAGGCTGAGCTTTAAGGCCATTGATTTCCTCTCCATCTCTCCAAGTGGAATATTAATCCGTGGCTCTGAAGGGGCAAAGGCAGAGATTATCTGGGAGTTAATAAGGGAAGGTGTCTGGCTTGGGCACAGCATCTCCAGCTGCCTCTGCAACTGCTGTTGGTGGAGCTGGACAATAACAATTCCATGGGAGGGGCTGGTTTGGAAGCAGAGGCTGGAATGACATGAGGTTATTCTCCTGCCCCAGATTCTCCTACCATTGTGGTGGTGGGGGTTGCCAAGCTGGTGGGGCACCTTAATGCTGTGGCACAGGAGAAGCTCAGCTGCGGTTGAGGCCACATCAACACAATGCTCAGACTGGACATGACCCCTCTGGAGCCAGGCTGGGAGAGCTGGGGGGGGGCTCATCTGAAGAAGAGAAGGCTCCAGGGACACCTGAGAGCCCCTTCCAGGGCCTAAAGGGGTTTCTGAAAAAGAGGGAGAGGGACTTTTTATATGGGCAGTTAGTGACAGACAAAGGGCAATGGTTTTACACTGGAAGAGAGAATGTTTAGAATAGAAGAAATTGTTTACTCAGAGGGTGGTGAAGCTCTGGAGAAGGTTGGATAGAGAAGCTGTGGCTGCTCCATCCCTGGAAGTGTCCAAGGCCAGGTTGGACAGGGCTTGGAGCAACCTGGGCTGGTGGGAGGTGTCCCTGCCCATGGCAGGGGGTGGCACTGAATGAGCTTCAAGGTCCTTTCCAACCAACCCCAAACCATCCTGTAGAATTCCATGATTCCATCCCTGCAGCCCCAGCATGGACCTGGACATGGTGGGTGTGCCACTGAAACAACAGAGTGGTTACAGAATTGCTGGGATGGGCTCAGTGCCCTGAGTTCTTCACATTCAAACCCTTATTTACACAATACAAGCCACATTTCAGTGCCCTCCTGGACACAGAAACAGCCCAAGGTCCCATTCTGTGCTCTCCTGTAGGTGTCTGAGCTTGTCTCCAGCCCAGGGGGGAGATCAGGTGAATTCCATCTCATCCCTTCCCTCCTTCTCCTCCCAAGGAGAGCACCTGGCAGGGACTGTGCTTTTAGCTGGGGCAGGACCAAAGCTCATACAAAGCTCAGGACCTTTTTGCATGTGAAGTTCCTGCTCCAAAGGGTGGCACCAATGGAAAGATGAGCCACTCCTGCTGCTCCTCAGCTGCCCTCAGTGCTGTGCCCCCTTCTGCCTGCAAACCACCTGCCAGCCAAGGGCACTGTGTGTGGCATGGGGGAAACCCTGTTGGGGTGGTGGTTTTCCAGCCAGTCTGACTGAGGGTGGCAGAAGGGACAGCAGGGAATTCAGGATTCCTGGGCAAATCCCACCTGGCACAGCATGAGCCCAGCCCCTGGATTTGCCCCAGTGTGTTCCCTGCCCACCTCCCTGCCCAAATAAACCACACTTCTCACTGTTCCTGCTCCCTCAGGCCTATTGATTAAACTCCCTGCTTGTTCCTCCACTTGTTTATAATTATTATGATCTGCAGATTTGCAGCTGATCACTCAAACTGCTCAAATCACATCAGTCACAGCAACACTTCAGATTTATTGGGCAGCAGGTTTGCCAATGGTTATTTGATTCATATTTCCCTCTAATGTTTTCAAAGCTTCATTTTTTTCCCCAGTTAATGGGAGCTGACACGAATCACATCACTCTGAGCTGTAGCCACAGTGATTGATGCCCTTGTTGAAAGCACAACATTTTCATGTGCCTTTAAAACATCAGGACTCTGTGCAGGAGCAGTTGGATGATCTTCTGGGATAGTCACTGCTGGAAGAGCAGGCTGGATATCTGAATCCACTGAACCAGACAGAAGGTTCCCAAGGACCAACACAAGGCACAGCAGCTCCTACCTAAGTATCATCTGCCCTTTGTTAACTGGGAAACAAAAGCAGGCAGCTGCCAACCTCCTCCCAGGATCATCTCTCACCTCCTGGAGCAGGTGCAGGGCAACTTGGGTGGGTTTTTGACAAACACTGGGAGAACATCACAAGCAAAGTCCAACAAAGTGTTTAGGAAATCAGCAAAGTTCTTCTCCTCTCCTTGGAGGTGTTGCAGTGCCCTTTGGTAACTCCAGGCCTCCTCTGAAGTCACAGCTATTTAGGTTGGAGGAGACCTCCAAGATTGAGTCCAACCCTTGACCAGTGACCACTGGGATGGGTTTGATCCAGGCTTCCTCAGTGACCAGTTGGAACTAGGGAAGTGGGCATTACCTAAGCATTCCACACATGTTTTTCCACGTAACAAGGGAGGATTGGACTAAAAAGGAGATAAGAAATTAGGGGGTTTTTCCCTTCCTTCTTCCAGCAAGGCTTGGGGGAGCAGAAGGAACCCAGACAGAAGGAACTCAGACCTTTGGTCCTTTTGTTCTGTTGGTTTTCCTCTTGGAGTTGGTGAGATGTGTCTTTGCCAGTTTCCCTCCTTTCTTTGAAGTTTTTGATTGTATTTGTCTGTTTTGTGTTTGTTTCTTTGTTTGTCCCTCCTTCTTCCCGTCTCCTGTTCCCTTTTCCCCTTTTCCCTGCAGGGGGTCCTGGTAGTGAGTACAAGTTGCACATGTAGTTGTGTTGCAGGTGTTAGAAAATATATGTATATTCTGATTTTAATTCAGTTTCTTTTGAGTTCTTGCTTTCTTTTCAGTTTTTTTTCCTTTGCTGGGAAGACTGTGGGAAGGAGGGGGAAGGCAGGTCAGGCTTGGCAACAGGGCTGGGCTAAGCCTGTGGGAAGGAGGGGAAAGGCAGTTCAGGCTTGGCAACAGGGCCGGGCTAAGCCTGTGGGAAGGAGGGAGGAAGGCAGGTCGGGCTTGGCAAGAGGGCTGGGCTAAGCCTGTGGGAAGGAGGGGGAAGGCAGGTCGGGCTTGGCAACAGGGCTGGGCTAAGCCTGTGGGAAGGAGGGAGGAAGGCAGGTCGGGCTTGGCAAGAGGGACAGGCTAAGCCTAAGGCAACCACCTTGTCAACTAGGGAGTGGTCTCTTCCAAAGGGATTGGTTGACCCAGCTGAGGATGCCCATGGAACCTGTTGCTTCCCATGGACTTGGCAATGGGTGGATGGTGATCAGCTCATGGTTACACACCTGAAAACCAAATACATCACTCAGGGCAAAGGAATCTCCTCTCAAAGGGACAAGTTGGGTTATAAATGGGCACATTAAGGTTTGCACTGTGCAGCACAGGAACAGCTAATGCATTACCTGTTATCATCATTAATAATTATGTCATTAATCACATCATTAGCTGAGGGGACACACTGCAAGAAGGGAACTGTGTTGTCAGATAAACCTCCTGTGCACGTTCCTGCTGCTCTGGGGCTTTGCAGTGTCATTATTGCTCTCTCAGAAAGTGTCACCAGAACAACACAAACCACAACTCTCCTCCTGGAGTTGTGTCACTACTGTGAAGATCTTCCTCCCTGCACTGAAGTGTCTCTGTGGGCATGGAGGGGTGGGCAAAGCACCCCAGGTCTGGTGGGAGGGAGGATTCTCTGCCCATGCCCTCCTTGATCCTGGTGGTGGAGGTGCCCTGAGCAGCAGCAATGACTTTGAGCACTTGGAGCAGCCAGTCCTGCTGGATGGAAAACAGAATTGATGTGCTGAGGAGTGAGGGAGGTGAGATGGATCACCCTGTGATAAATCAACGTGGAGCTTTTCATCATCCCATGGGCAAGGAGAGCACAACTCTGGGGATTTGTGGTAATATTGCCCTGCCCTGGTTCATCTGCAGTGCCAGGCCCTTCCACTGCCCTCCAAACACCGGGGCAAAGTGTGGGCAGCTTTTGAGTGTTGCCATCAGGGCACCCCAAACCAGCCCTTGTTCCACCTCTCCTGTGCCCACTGCACTGCCAAGGGTGAGGAGCCCAAATTGCTTTTGCTGAGCTCCAGGAGGTGCCCATTTCCACAGCCCGTCACCCCTCTCAGTGGCAGCACAACCTTCTGGTCTATCAGCTGCTCCTTCCTGCCTTTTATCATTTGTGTTCACACCCCCCAAATGCTTTCCAAGAGCTGCCCATACACTTTGGAAGGTAAGAGATGTGAGGAAAGAATGAGTTAATTTGAATAAAAGTTGCTCCATGGTAATATCAGAACTGGAAATGGAGTCCAGAGTGCTGCTGGATGTTGGGCCATCCAGGCTCTACTGCTCTCCTGGCCAAAATGGATCTGGAGTGTCTTGGTTTCAACATCAGAGAATGGTTCGGGTTGGAAGGGACCTGAAAGTTCATCCCATTCCACCCCCTGCCATGGGCAGGGACACCTCCCACCAGTCCAGGGTGCTCCAAGCCCTGTCCAGCCTGGCCTGGGACACTCCCAGGGATGGGGCAGCCACAGCTTCTCTGCCCAACCTGTGCCAGGGCCTGCCCACCCTCCC
>CM031068.1:1829905-1841526 GCA_013398505.2 Rhegmatorhina hoffmannsi | reverse complement strand
TGCACTTGGGTGGCTGCTGGATTTGAAACCCCTTTTCCAGAGGCTCCTCAGAGCTGTTTGGGGAATCCCAAGGAATCTGAGCACTTGTACAAACAGGGTCACATGTGGCCACCAATGGATGGAGGGGAAGAAACTTCCAGTTTTACAAGAAATGACTTATTTTGGCTTAGTGCATGGAAATGTTTGATTTTGGAGCGTGACCCTTCCCACGGTCCCACCCCAGCTGGGCCCACACTGGGATTAGTCTGTTCTCACCCCTAGTGCTGGGAAATTCAGCCAGATCTGGGCTTTGACACCATTCCTGCCCCGGGTTTGAAGCCAAACTGTGATCCAGCAGCAACCCCTGAGCCACAAAGGTCATGGGCAATGTCCTTTGGGGGTCTTGGAGCTCCTGGAGGGTCTTAGAGCTCCTCACTCACTCACTCACTCACTCACTCACTCACTCACTCACTCACTCACTCAACGTTTTTTTGGGGTGGTGCTTGAGGAGCTCAGCCTGGCTGTGGATTTGGGAAAGGATGTGGTGAAACCAAGGGATATAAATCTACTTTTTAAAGAATAATTCAGCACTGAGCAGGTACCTCAGGTGGGAGGTTGGAGAGCAAGGTGAGTCTGTCCAGGCTCTTTGTTCCTTCCCTCTGAAGCAACACAACTGAGGGTGGTCAGGCCTGGGCACCCTTCCCACCCTGGCAGTGCCTGCAGGGGTGTTGGAACGGGACAACCTCAGCCTGGAGCCATCCCAGCAGCCAGGGCTCATCACAGGGGGTCTTACCTGAGCTGCATCACATCAGCTTGGATCCACAAACAGCCAGGACCCCTTAAAGGAGCCAGGATCCCTTAAAGGAGTCAGGATCCCTTAAAACCCCCAGGATCCCTTAAAACACCCAGGATTCCTTGAAATATCCAGGATCCCTTAAAAGATCCAGGATCCCTTAAAATATGCAGGATCCATGGAAACACCCAGGATCCCTTAAAACATCCAGGATCCACCACATCACCCAGGATCCATCCCATCAGCCAGAATCTATCACATCAGGTGGGGTCCATCACCACATCCAGGGTCCCTTGTGTCCCCCAGGATCCATCACGTCAGGTGGGGTCGATCACCCGATCCAGGATCCCTTGTGTCCCCCAGGATCCATCCCATCCCTCTGTCCCTGCAGGGGTGGCCGCGGCCACAGCGGGGCGGTGCAGCCCCAGCAACGCGCCCGGCCCGAGCTCCTCCGGCCCCGCTCGGGACCCCCCGGCACTGGGGACCCCCCTGGGCCGGGGACACCCCTGACACGGGATCCCAGTGCCCTGGGACCCCCCTGCTCTGGCACACCCCTGCCTTGGGACCCCCCGGCACTGGGGACCCCCCTGAGCCAGGGACACCCCTGCCTTGGGATCATCTGCTCTAAGAACCCCCTGCCGTGGGACCCCACTGAGCCAGGGACTCCTCTGCCCTGAGACCCCTTGCCCTGGGACCGCCCTGCCTTGGGACCACTTCCCTGCTACCTCTCCTGCCTTGGGACCTCCCTGCTGTGGGATCCCATTGAGTCAGGGACATCCCTGCCCTGGGACCTCCTGCCCTGGGACCCCTGCCCTGGGACCCCTGCCCTGGGACCCCCTGCCTTGGGACCCCCTGCCTTGGGACCTCCTGCCTTGGGACCTCCTGCCCCGGGACCCCCTTCCCTGGGACCTCCTGCCTTGGGACACCCCTGCCCTGGGACCTACTGCCTTGGGACCTCCTGCCTTGAGCCCCCCTGCCTTGAAACCCCCTGCCCTGGGACCTCCTGCCTTGGGCCCCCCTGCCTTGGGACCCCCTGCCCTGGGACCCCCTGCCCTGGGACCCTCCTGCCTTGACATACCCCTGCCCTGGGACCCCACTGAGCCAGGGACCCCCCACTGCTCTGGGACCCTCCACTGCTCCAGGACATCCCAGCACCGGGACTGTCCTCCCCTCTCTGGGACCCCCTCAATGTCCCAGGGACACCCCCCTGCCCCAGGGACCCCCCTGCCCCAGGGACCCCTCCCCGACATTCCCCGGGGTCTCCCCCCCCTCCCCACTCCTCACTGATGTTATTAATGCACTTGAAAAAAAATTAATTTGGATCCTGCTAATTGCAGAGCAATTAAAACCGAATGAGGTGGCTCAGGCAGGGGCTCCCCCAAAGCCCCCCTCGATGTTTCCCACCCCTGTGGAGGGGCTTTCTCTGAGTTTCCCATTGAGGAACCTTGGGGAGGGGAAGGGCCGTGTCCCTCTCCCCCTGGTCAAGGTTCCAGCCCCATTTTTGCCTGGATTTGGCTGATTTTCCCTCCTTTACCCCAGTAACTCCCCCTGTCCCTCCTTGGCCCCCTCCCAGGGTGTATCTGCAGGCAGATCAGGGGGTTTATGAGAATCTGAGGCTATTTTTAGGCCTTCCACAGGGAAAGGAGGAATTCCACGTGTGTGAGAAATGGCTCATTCGCATCCCATCCGTCTGTTCCCAGATCCCCCACAGCTCCCACTGCCAGGGAGGGCCCTCCGGAGTGAACAGACCCCCAGACTCACAGCCAAGTGTCCCCAGGGTCACCCAGCAGCTGCCTGTGAGTCACTGTCACGACAGGAGGTGGCCCTGTCATGACAGGAGGTGGCCCTGTCCCCTCACCCCACCGTTATCCCGGGTTTTTTGAAAGGGGAAACTGAGGCTGGGGCTGGGTGAGCTGTTGGCAGTGAGTCTGCAGTGCCTGGAGGTTTTGCCTCTCTGGATTGTCCCCCTGGGGTGGCTCCAGCCCCAGCACCCACCCAGGGTGTCCAAGGGCCCCACAGAGGTGAGGGAGGTCCCACACTGGAGGCAGATCCCAGGACCAACATCTGCCCCTGGTTCTTCTCCATCATCTGCCCCGGGGTGACCTTGTGTGCCCCAGGATCCCCCCATCTGCTCCTGCCTGCTGATTCCACCTCCCCATATCCTCCTGAGTCTCCCCATCTGATTCTGGGCCCCTCCTACTGCCCCTGAGTCCCCCTCTTGCCTCAGTTCCACCCCACCTACCCCTGGGTACCCTCCATCTGTCCCAAGTCCCACCTTGGGCTCCCCCCATTTACCCCACAGTCCCCTCTATCTGCCCCAGTTCCCCCCATATGTCCCTCAGCCCCCCCCAATCTGCCCCATTTTCCCCCATATGTCCCTCAGACACCCCCAATCTGCCCCATTTCCCCCCATATGTACCTCAGACACCCCCCATCTACCCCAGAGTTCCCCCAGTTTTTCTAGGTCCCCCCATATGCCCCCCGGGTCCATCCCCATCAACCCCAGGGTGACCCCAATCTGCTCCATTCCCTCCATATGTCCCTCAGATCCCCCAATCTGTCCCAGACCCTCCCTCTCCATCTACCCCAGGGTGTTCTCAACCTGCCCTGGCCCCCCCATATGACCCCTATGCCCACCCCAACCTACCCCAGCCCCCTCATAAGTCCCTCAGACTCCACCAATCTTCCTCAGACCCCTCCACATGTGCCCCAGACCCTCCTTGCCCATGTCCCCCAGGGTGCCCCCAATCTGCCCCAGCCCCCACCCCCATGCCCCCCATGCTCTCCCAACCTACCCCAGCCCCCCCCAGTCTGCCTCAGCCCCCTCCCCGTCTGTCCCAGCCCCCCCAAATGTGCTCCAGAACTCCCCTCCCCATCTCCCCCAGGGTCTCCCAATCTGTCCCACCCCCCATATGCCCTCTATGCCCACCCCAGCCTAACCCAGCCCCCTCCAATCTGCCCCAGCTCCCCCAATCTGCCCCAGCCCCCCCCCATGTGCCCCAGCCCCCCCCACATGTGCCTCTCCTTCCCCATGCCCCCCAGGGTGCCCCCAATCTGCCCCAGCCCCTCCATGTGCCCCCCCAACCTACCCCCCACCCCCCCGCACTCCCCCCACGCTCCTCCCCCGCGCCCCCCGCTGTCCCCCCGCGCTGTCCCCCCGGGCCGTGGCGGTGGCCGTGGCGGTGACGGGGCGGTGACACCGGCGGGGGTGCGGGGTGCGGGGGGAGCCCCCGGGCTCGGGGGGCGGTGGCGGTGGCGGTGGCGGTGTCGGACCCGCACCCACCGCCCGCACCGCCTCCCGCGGGCGGCGGCAACAAAGGCCCTTCCCCGCCCCCGCCGCCGCCTCCCGCCGCTCCCGCCGCCGCCGCCACCGTCCTTGCGGCAGGAAGATGCCCGGGGAGGTGTCGCCGCCGGCGCCCCGGGGGCTGCGGAGCCTCCCGGTGCTGCTGCTGCTGCTGCTGCTGCTGCTGAGCGCCCGCACCGCGCTGGTGAGTGCGGGGGCACCGTGCGGGGGGCACCGGGCGGGGGGCACCGTGCGGGGGTGAACCTGGATTGGGATCAGCACCAGGCGGGGGTGAGGGGGCACCGAGAGGGGGGCGAGGGAGAATGGGATTGGCACCCAGAGAGGGTCAGAGCGGGTCGGTACCGGCACCGGGCTGGGGGCGGCACCGGCACCGGGAGGGGATCGGCACCGGCCGGGGGGCACCAGGTGGGGGGCACCGGGAGAGGGTGAACCTGGATGGGGATCAGCACCGGGCGGGGGGCGAGGGATATTGGGATTGGCATCCAGAGAGGGTCCGAGCCGGTCGGTACCGGCACCGGGAGGGGATCGGCACGAGCACCGGGAGGGGATCGGCACCGGCACCGGGAGGGGAGTGAAGTGGGATTGGCAGCGGAGAGGTCAGAGGGGATTGATACCGGCACCGGCACCGGGCGGGGGACGGCGAGGATCGGCACTGGCACCGGGAGGGGATCAGAGGGAATCGGTACCGGCACCGGGAGGGTTCAGAGGGAATCGGTACCGGCACCGGCACCAGGAGGGGAGTGAAGTGGGATTGGCACCGGGAAGAGATCAGAGTGGATCGGTACCGGCACCGGCACCAGGAGGGGAGTGATGTGGGATTGGCATCAGCACCGGCACCGGGAGAGGGGTGCGGTGGGATCGGCGTGGGCACCGGCAGCGGGCGGAGGGTGAGGTGGGATCGACACAGATCGCGACCGACCCGCGGCCGGGGATCAGCGGGGATGGGCACCGGGAGGGGAACCGGCGGGGAGCGGCACTGGCACCGTGCGAGGGGCGAGGGGACATCGGCACCGAGCGGAGGGACAGCGGACAGGGGGTGGGACCGGCCCCGGCATCGTGCGGAGATCGGTACCGGCAGCGAAGGGGGGTGTGGGGTGGGACCGACATCGTGCCCGGCTGGCACCGGGCAGGGGCACCGGGGAGCGGGGACAGGCACCGGTACCGTGCGAGGATCTGGCACGGGGTGTGGGTATGGGCATCGCGGGGGCACCGGCGCCGTGCGAGGTCTGGCAGCTGCAGATGCGAGGGTTGTGCCCACCCTGGGACCCGCACCCGCCGTGCTCGAGGGTCCCGCAGCCCGCACCCCGCGGGGGTCGTGGGCACCGGCACCGCCTGGGGGGGGGCCGGGGCACCGCAACCTTCTGTGGGGACACCCAGCGCCCGAGGGGCTCCACTGCCCGCCCCCTGCCCGCCGCCAGCCCCTCCCTGCCCGCACAGCCCCCCTGGGCCCCACCGCAGCACCCAGGGGGTGCCCCCTCCCCTGCCACCCCCGGGGAGTCTGGGCAGGGCAGGGTGGGGGGCCTGGGCAGGGGGCACGAGCGGCCGCCCTTTGAAGGTCGTAGAGAAACACGCCTTAAAATCGCGCCCTGCCCGGCGAGAGGGGAGAGGGAGGAACCCCCCGCCCGCTGCTCGGGGGCAGGAGGCGCTGGGGGGGTTTGCACCCCACCTGCCCTGCCTCCCCCTGCCCTCTCTACCCCCAGCCCCGGGCGGGGTGGGGGCGGCACATCCAGCCCTGCCCGCGCAGGCAGCGCCCGCTTTTCCCGGCGCCCGGGAGAGGGTTCCGTGTGGCGGCAGGAAAGGGGCTGGCTGGGCTTCCTCGGGGCGCTTCCAAACCTGCTCCTCCCCAGCGACACGCTCGGCTGGGACACCCTCCGGGGGAGCCATCCAGCCCTGCCTGCACCCTGCCTGCTCCCAGCCCTGCCTGCACCCAGCCCTGCCTGCACCCTGCCTGCACCCTGCCTGCACCCTGCCTGTTCCCAGCCCTGCCTGCTCCCTGCCTGCTCCCTGCCCTGCCTGCTCCCAGCCCTGCCTGCTCCCTGCCTGCTCCCTGCCCTGCCTGCACCCAGTCCTGCCTGCACCCTGCCTACTCCCTGCCTACTCCCAGTCCTGCCTGCTCCCAGCCCTGCCTGCACCCAGCCTGCTCTCAGCCCTGCCTGCACCCAGCCCTGCCTGCACCGAGCCTGCTCCCAGCCCTGCCTGCTCCCTGCCCTGCCTGCACCCAGCCCTGCCTGCTCCCTGCCTGCTCCCTGCCTGCACCCAGCCTGCACCCTGCCCTGTCTGCACCCAGCCTGCCCTCTGCCTTGCCCTGCCCCTGTTGGAGCATTTGGAGGGCACTGGGGTTTGGGTGATGCTCCACAGGAAGGATCCTCCTGCAGCCAGAAGATGCTTTTTCCACACATCCCGGGAGGAGCAGCAGAGCGTGGTGGGGAGGAAGGCTGCCACCTCCTCCTCCTCCTCCTCCTCCTCTTTTAGAAGGGGGAAGAAGTCCCAGGGCCTGGTGTTTCATTCAGTAACCCAGAGCTCCCCCCTCTCCTCCTGGTTTGCTGCCCCCTGTTCTGTGTGAGGGGTGGGCCTGGCAGGGCTGTTCCCCTCTGGAATAGAGACACAACTTTGGTGTTTCCGAGGAGGCTGCCCTGGAGGGCACAGGGCACACTCAGCTGGTACCTCTGGCCAATCCACATGCCTGCTGGATCCAAGGGCATTTTAATAAGCCCATTGTTGCCCTCACTGTTGCTCTGGTGAGGCCCAGGCTCTGCTGGCATCTGCCCTCCATCGCTGGGGAGAGTTGAGTGTGGCTGTGCCAGTGTCTCCAGCACCCTGGTGGGTGTGGGGTTGGCTGTGTGGGTCCTTGTTCCTCTCCAAGGAGCTTTTGCCCTTCCCAGTTTGAGGAATTGCAGTTGCTGGTTACTGGATGTGAGGCAGGTGGTTGTTGGTGTTTGCTGAGGGCACTGAGGCAGGAGAGGTCGTGGGTTTGTTCGGTGCCAGGACGGGAGGTGATGGCATGTGGGATGGGCCTCTGTGCCCGAGGGATGGAGGAGGCCTTTATCTCCCACCTGGATGGGGTCAAGGCCTCTCCTCTCTCCTTCTCCTCCCTGAAGCTTTTAGATCATTCTCTGTTGTTGGACAAAGACTCAGCTTCTCCCTGGGCTCACCGGGGTGGGCAGGACTTGGCACAGCTCTGGCACACCCCAGCCACTGGCACGATGATGGGATGGACTGGGGACCTCGGTGCAGCTGTGCAGGGACTGGGCAGCGCTGCCACAGCCCCCCTGCCTGTCCTGGGCCCTGCCAGGGAGCAGTTTAGTTGGTTTGCACTGTGGAGACTGTGTGAGTAACTCCAGCTCTGCTGGCACTGAGCCTGTGACATCCTGGGATGAGCATGTCCCTGTCCCCATCCCGGGGGGAATGAGGAGGGATGAGCCTGTGACATCCTGGGATGAGCATGTCCCTGTCTCCATCCCAGAGGAGGGATGAGCCTGTGACAGCCCTGAGATGAGCATGTCCCTGTCCCCATCCCAGAGGAGGGATGAGCCTGTGACAGCCCTGGGATGAGCATGTCCCTGTCCCCATCCCAGAGGAAGGATGAGCCTGTGACATCCTGGGATGAGCATGTCCCTGTCCCCACCTCGAGGCAGCACAGAGGGACAGTGGGACAGAGGGACAGAGGGACAGTGGGACAGAGGGACAGTGGAACAGAGGGGCAAAGAGACAGTGCAACAGAGGGACAGAGGGACAGAGGGACAGTGGGACAGAGGAACAGAGGGACAGTGGGACAGAGGGACAGTGGGACAGAGGGACAGTGGGACAGACGGGCAGAGGGACAGAGGGACAGAGGGACAGTGGGAACGAAGGACAGAGGGACAGAGGGACAGAGGGACAGAGGGACAGTGGGACAGAGGAACAGAGGGACAGTGGGACAGTGGGACAGTGGGACAGAGGGACAGTGGGACAGAGGGACGGAGGGACAGTGGGACAGAGGGACAGTGGGACAGTGGGACAGGGACAGTGGGACAGAGGGACAGTGGGAATGAGGGACAGTGGGACAGTGGGACAGAGGGACAGTGGGACAGAGGGACAGGGCTGCAGCCTCAGCACAGGGACCTGGTGTTGCTGGAGCTTTCAAACTGTAACGAGTCTCCCGGGGCTCAGCACTTCCCTTTGATCTCGTGGTGTCTCTGATCCCTCCTGGCCCTGGGTTTGGGGAAGCTGGGATGGATCCCGCTGGGATTGGTGCCTGTAACCCTGTGTGTGCCTCTGCTGGTGGCACCCTGTGCTGGCAGAGGGTTTTCCCACCAGTGCCATGCACAGGTTTGGTCCGGGCTGTGGTTCCCCAAGGCTCTGGAGTCCATGAGCTCCCCCTGCCCATCCCTGGTCCTGCCCAACCCTCATCTCCTTCCTCATCCCTCTGGAGCTGGACAGAGACCACTCTGAGAGAGGACAAGGGACACCCAGGCAGGAGCTCCTGCACCAGCTGTGCCCGTGATGGGCTGAGCTCAACCCCTCATTAGACACCTGAGAATCCAAGAGTGGGTTGTTTTCTGTGCTGCTGGAGGGCTGGGACTCCCCACCCTGCCTGGGGGAATTGCTCCTTCCTCCTCCTCCTCCTCCTCCTCCTCCTCCTCCTCCGTGAAGGGCCTTGGTGGGCAGTGGGCACGGGCAGCTGAGTGGCATCTGGGACTGTTGGGGGCACAGAGGAGGCAGGACAGGCAGCTCTGCTCACGGTAATTAGCATCCTGATGACCTTTAATGAGCGAGAGGGGGCTATGGGTGATGTCAGGGGTGTGCCCAGCCCCGTGTGCCACCCCCTGCCCGGGGTCCCTGAGCCCCTCAGTGCAGGGTCAGATGCTTTGCCTTGGCCACGGCTGCTGTGCCAGCCCGAGCTTCGGGATCAACTCATCACCTTAATTACTGAGAGCATTGATTAGCTGTAACCTTTGCACAGGTCCTGGCCACTCACCCTGGGATGGCTCCAGGGCTGACCTTGTGCTGCTCCTCCTTGCAGGATGTGGGGGATGCTCTGGCTTTAGTCCCAGAGTGTGTTCCTGTGGGGCCCTCCTGGTGGGCACCACTCTGGAATGGCAACCCCTGCTCCTTCCAGTGCCTTCAGATCCACCCCTGGCTCAGTCTGGAGGGATAAGGAGGAGCACAGGACGCAGAGATGCCCCCTGGCCCTGCAGAGCTTTGGGGGGAAACACCCTCTGCCCTGCAGAGAGTTTGGGGATATCCAACATCTCCCACAGCTCCTGCTGGTGCTGCCACGAGGGGCTGGGGGTTCACAGGACCCCCTTGTCCCCAGGATGGGCTGGGCTCAGCAGCTGCCCCTGTGTCCAGCCTGGCATCGGGGTCATGGAAGGGACCTTTCCCTGCTGAGCCTTCTGGGATCTTTCCCTGCTGAGCCTTCTGGGATCTTTCCTTGCTGATGTTTCTGGGACCTTTCCCTGTTGATGTTTCTGGGATCTTTCCCTGCTGCTGTTTCTGGGACCTTTCCCTGCTGAGCTTTCTGGGGTCCCTGTGAGCTGTGAAGAGTTTGCAAGGACTCAGCCTGGCTCCCAGGGGTGGATTGGAGCTCCCAGGGGTGGATTGGGGCTCCCAGGGGTGGATTGGAGCTCCCAGGGGTGGATTGGGGCTCCCAGGGGTGGACTGGGGCTCCCAGGGGTGGATTGGGGCTCCCTGGTGGGAGCTGGGGCTCCCTGTTTGTAGGAACATCCCAGCTCTCCTTCCTCTCCTCTCCTTTCTCTTTCTGGGAGAAACTCAGAGTAAAAAAAATCTAAATAAATAAATCCAAGGGTCTCTTGGGAAGGGGTGCAGGGTGCCCTGGCACCTCCTGTCCCTGCCTGTGCATGGCATGGGAGAAGTGAAGTCCCTGAGTGTCCCCAAGGCTCCTTTCCCCTCGGAAGGGCGACGGGGGACGCGGTGCCACCCTGGGAGACGGGAGCCAGGGCTGGGGAATGCCCAGCCTGGAACGTGAGCTGGGTACCAAACCCTGCAGGGCTGGGGGGCACCGAGCCCAGCAGGGCCCTCAAAAGGCTCCAAAACAGTTCCAGGTCTGGGCATTAATCTGTGCCCGTGTCCTTGTGCCACGGGGCTTTCCCTGGGCTCAGAGCTGGGTCCGGCCCTGTCCTTGCTCCCTGGGTGTGTTTGTGCTGCTCTTCTGCCTCTGGATGCACAAACCCCCCACTCGGCCCCTCTGCAGGCCCGGGGGGGGCAGTGACTGCAGGGCAGAAACCCCCTTCAACAGGTGGTTTGGCACCTCCTGGCATCAGTGGGTGATGTGGTCCTTGGCATCCCCCAGCACCCCTTGGCATCCCCCAGCACCCCATGGCATTCCCCTGCACCCCATGGCACCCCCTGGCACCCCATGGCATCCCCAGCACCCCTTGGCATCCCCCAGCACCCCTTGGCATCCCCAGCACCCCTTGGCATCCTCCAGCACCCCTTGGCATCCCTTGGCATCCCCTGGCACCCCCTCTCCCCGTCCCCACCGTCTTTAACCCCCGCAGCTTTGGCTCAGCATCCCGAGGAGCTGCTGGAGGAGGATTTCTCCTCCCAAACAGGGGGTGCCACTGAGCCCCTCCCTGGCAGGAAGGGGATGTGCCTCTGTTTTCCTCCGTTTCCCGCTGTTTTCCCCCCATCGGTGCCACCCCTGCCCTGCCCGCTGTGCCCCTGGGTTCGGTGCCACCACACACGTGCGCGGAGGGAGGAGGAGCTGCGGCTTTCGCAGCTTTTCCAGCCTCGCTTTGTGCCTTTCCCTGTTCCCTCTCTCCTTTCCCGAGGGAGGGGGAATGTTTGCCGGGCAGTGCCCTCGTTCCTGCCCGCCCTCCCCCGGCCGTGCCCGTGCCCGGCCCCGGGGGGTGGAAGTGGGGGAGGCCCC
The DNA here is from genome assembly GCA_013398505.2 of Rhegmatorhina hoffmannsi. Taxonomy (NCBI): domain Eukaryota; kingdom Metazoa; phylum Chordata; class Aves; order Passeriformes; family Thamnophilidae; genus Rhegmatorhina; species Rhegmatorhina hoffmannsi. Next base: position 1,830,579 of record CM031068.1, on the reverse strand, counting down.
GGGGGGGTGGAACAGAGACCTTTTTGTGGCCACACATCCATCTTAATCGCTTAATTAATTTGACATTTAAGTTTGGATTTCTCGTGCAAAGCTCCCGACCGTGGGCAGAGCCCCTCCCATGGGCAGAGCCCCTCCCGTGTGCCCAGCCCACGGGGCAGGGTGGGAACTGCTGGAATCGGGGCAGGGGGTGGCAGAGGTGGCACCAGACTGAGCGTGGGGGCAACATCTGCCCCCCAGCTCGTGTGGTTTGGGGTCTTGTGTGGTCGAGCAGGAAGGGGGCTGGCCCTGGCATCGTGCTGGTGGCACAGGGATGCCCCTTTGGGCTCTTGGGGAGGTGAAAGCATTTCTAGAGATGGTTCTTTCAAGGCTTTTGGTTAAAAAAAAATTAATTCTGGTGCTGGTTAAGCCAAGTTTTAACCCAGTGCCTGCTCTGCATGGAGGGCACAGCACCAGTTTGGGTGGCACCAACGATGGGCATCCTCCACCCTCACATCCCTTTTCCACCTCAGCATCCCACAAGAGGCAATTCCAGCTCTGTCCAGGCTGGATTGGGATGAACTCCACCAGGAGTGGGGCGTTCCCTCTGCCACGTGTGTGTTTCCATCTCTGAGGCCACGATGCTTCGGCATCTCCCTCCCTCAGAGCAGCTTTGGCCACGGCTCCAACTATTTATT
>CM031068.1:1808281-1823639 GCA_013398505.2 Rhegmatorhina hoffmannsi | reverse complement strand
CTCCAGGTGACCCCCCCAGCTCTCCCAGAGGGGCTCCAGCCCTGCAGCATCTCCGGGGCCTCCTCTGGACTCTCCAGAAGCTCCAGGTCCTTGTGCTGTTGTTCCCAGGGCTGGGGCAGCTCTGCAGGTGGGGGCTCACCTGAGGGGGCACAGGGGGACAATCCCCCCCTGTTCTGCTGCCCACACTGTGGAACCAGCCCAGGCCATGCTTGGCATTCTGGGCTCCAAAATCCCAGCAATGCTCCGTGCTGTCCGTGCTGCCAATGCCCCTCCACCCAAACCTCCCCACGGAGGCCCCACCAGGCTGGGCTGGGCTGGGCTGGGCTGGGCTGGGCTGGGCTGGGCTGGTCCTCCCTGCCCAGGGCTCCTCAGCATCTCTGCGTTGCCATGGAGACCATCAATTATCCCCCATCCCTTCCCCACCAACCCCCTCCTGGTGGTCCCAGCCCTCAGAACAAGTGGGACCTTCTCCTTCCACCTCCAAGGCACAAGAGGACAGTGGGCACCAAGAAAAGCCCTGGGCAGACAATGTTTAAATGACTTTATTTTTTGTTTTTTTCCTCCTTTTATAAATGGGCACAGCACAGAAATAATTAAAAAAAATAGACAGTACCATTACAGTGCTAAATCCATTGGCAAAGGTTATTTTTTATAGTCTTTTTTTTTCCATTATTTTAAAAGTTTTGGCCATTGAGTAAGAACAAAAACAATTAACAAACATTTTATTTTAATTTTTTTGTTGTTTTTTAAACAGACACTATGAAGCAATTTAAGTACTAAACTCTAGGAGAGTTATGTACATACAAAAAAAAGTTCTGTTTAAGATATGCTTCCTATTAAAAATATTTACATGCATTTTCCCCCTCCCATATTCATTAAAAGGTACAACACTTGTAGTGTTAAAGATTTTTTTATTTTTTTTTGTTCTCCTGTTGGGACCACAAATCAGCTCCAAAGAAAAAGTGAAGTCAAGTCACTTGTTGGGCTTTTCTTTGAATCACTTAAACCTTCTGGAAAGGGATAGTTTGGGGGATGTACAGCAATGGATTTCTTTTTTTCCTTCTTCTTTTTTTTTGTTTTTTTTTTTATTTTTTTAACCTTTCTCATTTATACAAGAACATTTCATGTTTATTTACAGAGGAACCGACGGGTGATGGTTTATCCTGGAGTGAAGGGACTTTAAAAAGGAGTTTCTATCAAAGGGTGGAGTTTCCTTTTTCTGAAGTCAGCAGGTTGGGTTGATTGTCAGCTGTGCTGGGGTGGCTTCACCAGGGGCAACTTCAGCACAGAAAGTCACTGGCACCCTCTGAGGTCTCTGTTGATGCCATGGATGAAACGTTGGGAAAGCAGGGCTGGAAAAACCTGGATTTTGTTTGTTTTAAAATCAGAATAATAGGAGAAAAATAACCCCCCAAAATCAAAACCAAGTCTGTAAACTCCAGACTGAGACTTCTCCAGGGATGGGGTGAGGGAAACACTCCAGATCGAGACTTCTCCAGGGATGGGGAGTGGGAAATGCTCCAGACTGAGACTTCTCCAGGGATGGGGTGAGGGAAACGCTCCAGACTGAGACTTCTCCAGGGATGGGGTGTGGGAAGGTCCATGGAGCTGCAGACACAAGGTCTGTGGGATGTCCTCACAGGGTCTCGGTGGGTTTGGCCACCTTGGGGGTTTCCTGGGATCTACTCCAGCTCCAGCAGGTGGCAAAAGGCTCCTTATGCCCCACCCTGGCACAGCCAGGCCTGGCACGGAGGTGACCAGGGCGAGGCTGGTGCTGGGACAGGGAAGGAGCAGCAATGACAGGGAAGGAAAGAGCAGCAAGGAATTGGTGGGGTCAGATCCCACATCCCATGGGGCAGAATCTGAGGGCTGCAGAGCCCAGCACGTGGCTGATAAACCTTCCTCCTCCTCCTCCTCCTCCTCTTCCTCCTCCTCCTCCTCCTCTTCCTCCTCCTCCTCCTCCTCAGGCACAGAGTTCACACCAAGCTGTGCCCACACACAGGTATATACATATATACATATATATTAATTACATACACATATATATACACACAGACACGCCCCACATGCCCAGCCCTGCCCTCTGGGGGCTCCAGCAGCTGCCCAGGATGCCAGGGAGATGCCAACTATCCCAATAAACCATTCACTGCTGCAAACTCAACGTGGCTTTGGAGCCTCGAAGGAAACCTTTGAGTCCAGAGAAATCGTAACGAGGGTGGTCAGGGGGCAAAAAAAAAAGGAATTAAAAGATCCAGTCTTGGGTTTTTTAAGATGATTTTGTTCCTCTCAAAGCTGGTGACTCGTGGCAGGGGTTGGAGAGTTGTGGGGAGCTGGAGACAAGGCTTGTGTGGAGCAAAGTTGCTCCCAGCCAGGGATTGTTGGCACCCAGCAGGCAAAGCAAGGAGGGAATGGGGCATTTAGAGGCAAACCAGCACCCCAGGGTGCACACCCAGCCCAGAGCCATCACCTTCCATGTTCTGGTTCCCCCAGAACAGGGTCCTGCTCTTTGTTCTGGAAAGGTCCAAAATCAAGGAGATTTTTGGAGGAAAGACACAACTCACTCCCAGCCCCACAAAACCCATCCAGGGCTTGGTCCTGCCACCACCTTGGGCTTCTCCATGTCCTGCCCTTCCCAGGCTCTCCCTTCCAGCCCTTGTTTGGGGTCTCACACAGGTTTTCTGGTCTTCCCTTCCCTTTGATCCCCTGCTCCTGCCTCCTCCTTGTTTAAGTGTCCAGGAAACAGTGGATATTTATCCCTCTCCTCCGAGGCAAATCAGGGAGAGCCTGAAGCCCAGCAGAGCTGGCAGAGGTGCCCACCCACCCCACCCCACCCCTCACACTGTGCCATTCCACATCTCCCAGGATCAGCTAACTGGAAAGGCAAAGAGTTCTCCTTCAGCTCTGTCACATGTGGAAAAGAAACAGAGGAACACACGGAAAACAAAGGGAAAGACAAGTGGAAAATCCCTTCCCTGCTCCCACAGGTCCTCAGGGAGGGAGCACAGCTGGAAGGACAAGCACATCTGGGCACGGCTGAGGCCACCACGAGGGACGGGCAGAGGCTGGATTTGTGCACAGGGGGATGAGGCCACCCCCGTCAGGTTCTGGGAGGGGGGGCATGGAAGGTTTGGGAAGGGAAGGTTTGGGAAAGGGAAAAGGAAAGGGGTAGGTTTGGGAAGGTTTGGGAAAGGGAAAAGGGGAGGGAAAGGGAAAGGGAAAGGGAAAGGGAAAGGGAAAGGGAAAGGGAAAGGGGAAGGGGAAGGGGAAGGGAAAGGGAAAGGGAAAGGGAAAGGGAAAGGGAAAGGGAAAGGGAAAGGGNAAAGGGAAAGGGAAAGGGAAAGGACTCCTGTTCCTCCTTGCTGTGCTTTCTTGCCTCTTCCCCATCCATCTTGTCACCAGGAATCCCTCAAAAGCCCTGGAGTGCCAGGAGATGTCTGTGCCCAAGCAGCAGTTCCTGCTGGGGGGAGCAGCTTCACCCCCTGCCCACCACCTGCCTCTGGCTGCCCTTGGCACAGCCACAGGCTCAGCACCAGCACCCAGCACCACAGAACACAGCCCAGGGATGGCACAGCAGCCACCACCACCCTGAGACGAGCTCAGCTGGGTAAGGTGTGGTGCCAACAAGCCAAGGTTGTGGCTTTGATCCCTGTGTGGGCCATGTCCTTCAGAGCTGGGCTTGGTGATCCTTGGGGGTCCCTTCCCACCCAGAAACCCCCCACATAACCAGGTCCCAGTGGGGTTTTCCCCAGCATGGAGAAACCATGGAATCTGAGCTTCTCTGGGAAGATGAGCTTTCCCAAACACACACAGCCCCACCACCCCCTACCCCTGCAGGACCCACCACCCTCCAGCAAGGCAAGGCTTCTTCCCCTCCAAGCATCAACTCCAACGACTCATCCAGTGCCCCTGAGGAGCTGAGGAGACAGGAAAGGCTGTGGAATAATTTACCATGAGGAAAGTTGGGCTCTAAGCCCCAAAGATACTTCCTTTTAGCTCCCAAACCTCTCTGGGCAGACATCAAAGGCATGGAAGCAGGAAAAGCACAATAAATTAAGAGTTTGGTCACTTCTGATTGCCATTTTAATTACCTTCACCTCTTTTCTTGCATGTGCTCATCTCACACTTTTAATTACTGCAGAAGAAAGTCCTGCCCTGGCTCCTCTCACCCACTCCCCACTTCCAACCTCCCTCCCTTCCCAAACTGGAACGGATTTAAGTGCCAGGATTACAACTTAACACCAGCTGAGCCAAGCGAGGTTAAGCTTGAGTGAATAAAAAAATTGTATTATAGAACTTCAGACTATTAAATAGGGGGGAAAATGGAATGAGGAAGATTAGGGAAGCAGCTAAGAAAAGCAGCATTAAAAAGATTAAGCTGGGAGGGGTATTTTTAATGCAAGCTCAAAGGATTAAGTCCACGTTCTTCCAAAAGATGGTGATTTGGGGTGGCCTTGTGGCTTGCCATGCCCAACTCATTAAATCATGGGCAGACCTGATTTCTACCACTCCCCACTGCTTGGACCCTTTGAGTGGGCCCAGAAGGACCAAAAATGCTCCAAACTATCAAATCCATGAGTTGAAATTCCCCTTTGAGCAGGAGAAAGATGCCCTTGGCACCAGGTTGGCACCAGGTTGGCACCAGGCTGGCACCAGCCTCTTCAGCCATGTGGTCCCTCCTTCCTCCTCATCCTCCACAGCTGGGCTGGACCCAAGGAATGGTCACACACACCCCCTCAACTCCATCTGCCTTCCAGCACCACCATCCAAGGCATCCAACAGGATCCTTCCCAAACTCCAAGAACCTTTTGAGGCTGACAACTCCAAATTGGGAATTTTGGAGCTGATCCACGCACAGGACTCTGCTCCCTGCCCTGAAGCAAAGCCAGGCCATCATTTTGGGTCACACCCCAAGGGAGTGTAGCCCAAACCTCCCCCTCTCCCACCCACAAATCCCATCCAACCATCCTTTGCAGTGCAATGAGAATTACAGGGATTTGATTTCATACATATAACAGTGTTTGTATGTGAGTGTGTGTGTGTTTATATATAAATATATATTTAAAATATGCATTTGGCCTCTCAAATCCCTTCCCTAAAGAAGCTCTGCTGTCTCCTCACCTCCACCAGGGTCCTAAATCCCTGTATCCATTAACCCCCACTGGGAACCAGGTTCCATTGGCTCCATGCAGGTTAATTCACGATGCAAAGAGTCAAAGCAACTGATTTCCCCCCCCCAGCATTTTCCTGTTTGAATTGCTGTGAGAGCAAATCCGAGGTCTCCCTGGGACACCACGGAGATCACAACCAAAGCTCCTTCACTGCATCGCAGGCAGCGCTTCAGCTAATTAAAAGCCAACTCATTTGAAGTGTCTAATTGAGTTCTCTGTGCAGAGCTTGATCCTGGAACTCCAGTCTTTCTGGAAGGCTCAGCTGGGTCTGGATCAGGCCCTGCTGCTCTGCACCTTCAGTAACCTCAGAGGGGACACCATGGTGGGATCAGGTGCCATCAGATGCCATCAGNATGCCACCAGTTGCCATCAGATGCCATCAGGTGCCATCAGACGCCATCAGACTCCTGGTGCCCCATGGGTTGTACTGGCATTGAAGCAACAACAACAGGAACTCAAACCATCAAAAGCCAACTCATTTGAAGTGTCTAATTGAGTTCTCTGTGCAGAGCTTGATCCTGGAACTCCAGACTTTCTGGAAGGCTCAGCTGGATCTGGATCAGGCCCTGCTGCTCTGCACCTTCAGTAACCTCAGAAGGGACACCATGGTGGGATCAGGTGCCATCAGATGCCATCAGATGCCACCAGGTGCCATCAGATGCCACCAGTTGCCATCAGATGCCATCAGGTGCCATCAGATGCCATCAGACTCCTGGTGCCCCATGGGTTGTACTGGCATTGAAGCAACAACAACAGGAACTCAAACCATCAAAAGCCAACTCATTTGAAGTGTCTAATTGAGTTCTCTGTGCAGAGCTTGATCCTGGCACTCCTGCCTTTCTGGAAGGCTCAGCTGGGTCTAGATCAGGCCCTGCTGCTCTGCACCTTCAGCAGCCTCAGAGGAGACACCTGGTGGGATCAGGTGCCATCAGATGCCATCAGGTGCCATCAGGTGCCATCAGATGCCATCAGGCTCCTGGTGCCCCGTGGGCTGTACTGGCATTGAAGCAACAACAACAGGAACTCAAACCATCAATCCTGGGTCTTTTAAATGATGTTCAGCCAACCTGCCCCAGGGCTGAGCGATGGGAAGCCATTCCCTGCCTCATCCTCCTCACCTTCTGGGTGCCCAACTCCTGAGGGGGCAGAGGGTCACCCCTGCCTGGCACTTCTTTCCTTATGCTGCATCCCAGGCCTTTGTTATCCCCTCTGGAGGAACTGGGCAGAGGATTGAGCTTCTCCACATCCACCTCCCCACCAGGCTCTGCTTCCAACTGAGTTTTATTGGTCACAGTGATAACCCAGCCCAGGAAAAGTCTTCTCCACCAAACCCCTCAGCAGGTTCTGGAGGTTCCAGGTCTCTGGCTGTGATGAAGTGAAGTGTTGTGGTTGGCAGAAGGGCAGCAGCAGGAGATGCCCCAATTCAGCTTCTTTCAGCAGCAGGAGATGCCCCAGTGCAGCTTCTTTCTGCTCCACAAACTCTCCAAAAAGTTGACCTAAAGAGCTTCCCAGCACTGGCCATGTTTGGATTGATTTCTTTTTGGCCAAGAGGTGTTCCAGCCCCTCGTGCTTTTCCCAAGGTGCCAAGAGGATTTGAGAGTCGTGTCCTCTCTTCCAACAGGAGCAGGGAGCAAGGGAATTCCTGCAAAGCAACCAACCCCATTCAAAAAGCAAACAAAAAAATAAAAACAAGACAGAGAGGAAGAAACCTCCCTCCTTTATGAATGGAAAAAAAAAGCCAAACCAAGGAAGGTAAATCCAAACCAACCCCCCTGCACCCCAGGGCTGGGAGAAGGTGTCCAGATCCCGGAGTCTGTTGTGTTGGGAAAAGTCCAGTTGACCTCCAGTCGCTGTGGGCAGCCTGACCACCCTGTCCTGTGCTCTGCAGGGCATCCTGGGCACGGCTGCCTTGGCACTGGCTCCTTGCCCTGTCCATCCCAGCAGCAGAAAGGTCAGCGGTGCTCAGTCTGAGCACCTGATGTCTCATCACACCAAAGATGTGTTTTCTCCTTCAGCTGTTGCGGGTTTTGCTTTTTAAATTCACAGTCTGATCAAAAAAAAAAAAAAAAGAGAGAGAGAAAGAGGGAGAGAAAGAGACTGGATGGGGGAGAGGAGGAGGGAGAGTTTGGAGGGGCAGGGGGGGAGGGCGAGGCACGCCGGCTCTCCTTCTACGCGTAGAACTCCTCCTGCTTGTCGGGCTTCTGGTAGGTCACGTTGGCTTGTTTGGGCTCCTCCAGGGTGTAGCTGCCCTCGTCCTTCTTCTTCATCCGGTAGATGAGCAGCATGACCAGGAAGGCAGCGAAGAGAGCGCCCACCACGCCGCCCACGATCACGGCTGCAACACACACAAGGGCCACGGGGTCAGTGTCGCCCCTCAGACCTGGCACGGGGCATTCTGGGGGGGCCTTTGGGGCTCCAGCTTGGCTTTGGGTTTTGCAGGGTTGGGAGAAACCTTTCTCCTGAAATCTATGGCTGAGAAAGCTGGAAGTGCAGGTGGGGGGTTAAAGCTTCAACAGCTCCCCAGGGAATGATGCTGAGGGGTGGTGGGACCCCGGGGAGTGATGGTGAGGGGTGGTGGGACCCTAGGGAATGATGCTGAGGGGTGGTGGGACCCCGGGGAGTGATGGTGAGGGGTGGTGGGACCCCAGGGAATGATGGTGAGGGGTGGTGGGACGCCGGGGAGTGATGGTGAGGGGTGGTGGGACCCCAGGGAGCAATGCCAAGGGCTGCTCCAAACTCCCAGCAAAAAATGAGGAGCCCTGGGATGCTCCAAACTCTCCTGGAGAAGAATGAGGAGCCCTGGGATGCTCCAAGCTCTGGAGCTATTTTGGCACATGAATGTGGGTTCTCCCAGGCTCCATCCTACTCCAGTGCCCCACCAGACTGACCCCTCTCCTGGGGCAGGGACAGCCCAGCTTCCTGTGCCCCCCAAAGAGCCCAGCTCTGCCCCCACCAGCCCAGGCCTCTGGTCTCACCTATCAACACCTCTTTCCTCTCCAGGATGTTCTTCTGGGGCAGCTGTGCAGCAGAGTTCCCAGAGTCTATGGTGTTGTCGAGGAGCCCCGTGCCCGCGTTCCTGCCCGGCCCTGGCGCCGCCGGTGGGGTCACCACGGCCATCACCTCGTTCCCGAGGTCAGGACGGGTCGTCTCCTCCTCCTCCCGGATCTCAAAGTCCCCACTGGGGCCGCTGCTCACCGGGACCTCCAACTCATTGTCGAGGACTGTCGTCACCTCCCCTGGCTCCATCTGGGGGAAAGGACAAGGTGGAGCAGGGGACAAGGACCAAGGGTGGTTCCTGCCTCCAGCAGCTCTGAGCAGGGACAACACAGTGGCAATGACAGGGTGGCCCTCTCAGTGGGGAACATGGGTAATAACGTGGGGCTGTCCCTTCCCTGTGCCACTGAGGTGGACAATTGCACTGCAGCAGCAACACAGCCCCACAGCTTGATGGTCACCAAAGGGCTGAGATCTGTCCCCATCCCAAGTGCAACTCTTACCTGTTGCCTGTAGCTTCTCCTAAAGAGATCCCAGACCCCAGACCCTCCTTTGGGCTCTCTGTCCCCAGACCCACGGATGGATGACACAGCTCACAGGTCCCAGACACAAGTGTTTGTGCCACAGCAGCACAGCAAGGGAAGGATGAGATTCCACTGGATGAGCACCAGGGGGTCCCTTCCCACTCCCTGTTCTCCTGTGCATGGGGCAGGAACAGAAGATGGGTCCTTCTCACCCAAGAGCCAGCCCAGCTCCCTGTGGCCCCTGACCAAGCCCCCTGAGCCAGGAGGGGAACACAGCCTGGAGAGCAAACATGGGATGAACCTCTCCATCCCTGTCCATGCCCCTCCTGACCTCCTCATTGCCTCTTGCACATCACCAGGGCCAAATCCCCCCTGACCTTCCCCTTGTCTCCACTCAGCTGGACCACACCGAGCATCCCTGAGCCGAACCTCCCAGGGATCCCTCCTTTGTGGGACAAACTGCTCCTTCCACGGCTGCCTCAGGGCAGGGCAGGACGGGCTGAAGACACAGAGAGGGATTGGGAGCCCTCTCCATGTCCTCTCCCCCGGGGCCAGCGCACGGCTCAGCGCTCGCCACAAGCAGGCGGGTGTGTGACAGAGATTAATTGAAGGTCAGCGAGAGCCCCGGGCGCTCCTCGTGCGTGTTCGTACGCAGAAAAGAGGGACTAGTTTAGACAAATCACTCCACCTTTCAGTCAAAGCGGTTGCAAAGGGCCCCTGAGGGGCTCTGAATGCGAGATGGATCAGTGGATTCAATCCCCTGCTCAGGACGCCCAACGGGCAGGAAACCACCATCGAGCTGTAATTGAGGAGCACTCGGGTGGAGCATTGGAGAGGGGCACTGGGGAGGGGCACTGGGGAAGGGCACTGGGGAGGGGCACTCAGGTGGAGCACTCGGGAGGGACATCGGGAGGGGTATTTGGAAGGGGCATTGGGGAGGGTCATTTAGAATCACAGAATCACAGAATGGATTGGGTTGGAAAAGACCTCCGAGATCATCAAGTCCAACCCTTGGTCCAACTCCAGCTTCGGGAGGGGCACTGGGGAGGGGCACTCGGGAGGGGCACTGGGGAGGAGCATTGAGGAGGAGGAGGAGCATTGGGGAGGGGCACTCGACCCCCACCGACCTCCTGTCATGTGGGGAATGGTGCAATGAGCCCAGACACCAAACCCCAAGGAAGGCTGTGCTGTCCCCACAGGAGGTGGCACCTCCAGCCTGGGGAAGCAGCCTTGGAGCAGCTGGGCAAGGCACCACCAGGGGCACCAAGGTGAGTGTCACACCCCACCAGCAATCCCCCCAGCCCCACCACTGTGTCCTGCCCATGCTAAACCCCCCACCCTTCCATGTCCCTGCCACAGCTCCCCAAATGCTCCACTGTCTGCAGAGCTGGGAAGAGCCCAGCCTGGCATGACCTCCCTCTGAGCAGCTGGCCAAGGACACCTCATCCCCAAAGATTTCCCATCACCATCACTTGGCTCCACACATGGCCCACGAGTCCTTGAGCAGGTGGGAAGAGCTCCTGCCTCCTACCTGGGGGGCTTCTGTGGGTGGCAGCGTGGCAGGGGTGGGTGGCAAGGCAGTGCTTTTTTCTGTGAGGTCTGCAGTCCTGGAGGTGGTGGGTTTTGGCAGGGACCTGGGCTTGGCCGTGCTGGTGGGGACAAGGCGTGACGTGGCCACCTCTGTCGCTGTGCTGGTCTCAGGGGTGGTCGTGGTAGGTGTCTCCAGGGTGGTGGCTCGAGTGGTGGCTGCCTTGGTGACAAAGGGGGGCAGGAACCTCCGGATGGTGGTGGGCTTGGCTGTGGCCACGGTGGTGCTGGTGGTCGTGGTGGCCTCGGTGGTGGTCGTGGTGGTGGCCATGGTTGTCGTGGTGGTTGTCGTGGTGGTCGGGGGGTCGCTGGGAGTGGTGCTGGTGGTGGTGGCTTTCCAGCTGGGGATCACTGGTGTCTCTGTGGTCCTGGGGATGTACAGGACACTGGTGGTCTGCCCAGGGGTGGTGGCCTGGGTGGGGGATGGCTCAAAGGGCGTTGCCACGGGCTGCACGGCCGTGATGGGCAGCACGGCCACCGTGGTGGGCAGCGGCACCGCCGGGTCCGTGGTGAGGCTCAGGGCCGTCTCCAGTCCCAGCTCCTGCTCGAAATCTGAAATGGGGAGGAGATCAAAAGGTGAAGCTGCTGCTGCCCCAGAACTTCCCAGGGCTGATGCGTTCCTGGCCTTGTCCCCAAAGAACAGAGCAGGGACTGTTGTGGGCTCAGCCAAACCGAGGGCTGCAAACTCCCATGTGGTGGCCAAAGCCCCCCTCTGGGCTCTGTGAGAGCTCCACAGCATGTGCTCCTGTGCTGGGGAAGGGCCCATCGTGCCCACCAGGGCCAGAGACTGAAATGGGACATGGAGGCACCTGAGCCAACCTCTGGGACAGTTCCCTTTGCTTTTGTCACCCACTGAGGATGGATGAAGGGCAATCCCATCCTTTACATCCAAGGGTAAGAACCTCTCCAGTCCCATCAAGCCCATGGCCAGACAGGGAGCCCTCCCAGGAACCCCAGAGGCACTTACAGCCCGAGCCAGAGCCCGAGTAGACGTCATCCAGCTCATCATCTCCAAAGGGATCATCATCCCCAGAGCCCTCCAGGTCCACAGGCCTCTCATAGTTCTCATTGCGCCAGCGCTGAGCCTGCAGCCAAGAGGGGAGAGACATGTGAGCTGCCCCAGCCCCACCAGACCAGGGACAACCCAGAGACAGCCTCACCAAACCAAGGTCAGTGACACTCCAGACACAGCCCCATCAAACCAAGGTCAGTGGTACTCCAGACACAGTCCCAGGCCCATCAAACCAAGGTCAGTGACATCCCAGACACAGCCCCATCAAACCAAGGTCAAAGACACCCCAGACACAACCCCAGCCCCAGGGCCAGGGACACCCCAGACACAGCCCCATCAAACCAAGGTCAGTGATACTCCAGACAGCCCCAGCCCCACCAAACCAAGGTCAATGGTACTCCAGACACAAGCCCCATCAAGGTCAGTGACACCCCAGACACAGCCCCACTAAACCAAGGTCTGTGACATTCCAGACAGCCCCAGCCCCACCAAACCAAGCCCAGGGACAGCCCTGATACCCCTCATGGGACAAAGCATAGGTGGAATGGGCCAGGGAAAAGCAAGACCAGGGGAGCAGGAGCCCAAACAACCTCCAGAACTGTGGTGTTTTCCCCCCAAACAACTCACAGCAGACAAGCTGACATTCTGTGGCGAGCTCACATCGACTCCAATAACATTTCCCATGGGGGAAAAAAAAGCCCTCTGGAAAACAGGGGGAGGGAAAACCCAGCAACCACTTTTGGAAACTGTCAGTGAAATGCTCAGTTTGGTTCTCCAGCTGGCTCTTGTTTCGTCTGCAATGATTTTCATGGTTCCTGGCTCTGGTGTGACAGTAACACACCATCAGCTGCCACAGCTTGGAGAAGTCTCGATGTGAAACAATATCAGACTTCAAATACTCCCCTGCTTTCCAGGGCTGCGAAAACACGGCGAGCCCTCGCTAGCAGAGCTCTTAAACATCTTGTTTTGCAGATCAAAGTGTCTCCTGTTTGTGTTGCAAGGAAATGGTTTGACACTTCATTACAACCCAAGCAAGGAGGCTTTGATCTGCGAGATCGCATCAGATGTTTCGAGATGTAACGAGCCAGGTTAGTGCTTCAATTTAAACTAAGGAGGTTGAAGGGTCCCCTTCGCCTTTTAGAGCATTTTACCTCCTAAGAACAGCTCCGAGTTTCTTTGTTTTCATTCCAGATCAGAAAAAAAAAAGGAGTTTTGAAAAGTCAGAAGGTTTCATAACATGGGAATTTAGGACCTCACTGGCATTTTGTCCTCTTCACCTGCAGCCCATCGACTGGCAAGGGAGAGAGAATCCATCAGCTCTCACCCATGGTGAGAGGTGGGAGGACAACCCCAGGGGCTGTGAGGTGGCCTCTGCCATGGTGCCCAAGCCAAGGGGCGCCTGCTGGCCAAACCCTGCCCAGGGCTGCTGCAGAGGTGCCCCTTGTGTCACACACAGTGACAGCGTGAGAACAATCCCGGGGATATGAATCTCTCAGGAAGGTCAAGGAGAGTTGGGCTTTTAAGTGTCTGTCTCTCCTGAAAGTGCTGCTGAGCTTTTCCTGCCTGGAGCTGTTCCAGCTCTGCCCTGTCACTGCATCCCATGGTGGGATCCTGCCAGTCTCCAACACACCACGTGCTTCCCAAGTCACAGGGAAATTCAGGCTTTGCCCCAAAGATAATGCACCATCCTGGAGTTTCAAACACCTGGTGGCCACCAGCTCACTGCAGAAGTTTGTTTTCCACCAGAATCAATCCACAGGGAATTGGGAAGTGCTCAATCCCTTGCTGAGCCACAGAGGCCAAACCTACTGCAGCACAAGGCTGGGGATGGCTCAGTGTGTTTTGGAGGCTGATGTGGGGGCACCACCCTTAAATATGAGACAGGTCACCAAAACTGATGGGAGGGCAAGGAAGAGCAGCAAGGACTGAGGAGCAGGAGGAAGAAATATTTGCAATTCTTCTTGTTTGCCTTCGGATGTTTCTACATCAAAAATATTGTGGCTCACCAAGAAATGAGACCTCAGTGCAGGGGCCCCCCAGGCCATTCCTCATTCCAGGAGAGTCACCCCAGGGCCAGATTCTCCCTGTGTGACCTCCAAGCCCTGCTGCAATGGGAGCCACGTGGATCCATCAGGCCTCCTTCTCCCTTAAACTGGAACCAGGTGAGGCAATTCCAGCCACCGAATCTCTGACTCCCTGTGCTTGGACCAGGAAATGGAAGTGGAAGCACCAGCTCCCACCCACCTATTCATCCATCCATCTCTCATCCATCCATCCATCCATCCATCCATCCATCCATCCATCCATCCATCTCTCATCCATCCATCCATTCATCCATCCATCCATCCATCCATCCATCCATCCATCTCCCATCCATCCATCCATCCATCCATCCATCCATCCATCCCCATCCATCCATCCGTCCATCCATCCATCCATCCATCTCCCATCCATCCATCCATCCATCCATCCATCCATCCATCCATCTATCCATCCATCTATCCATCCATCCATCCATCCATCCATCCATCCATCCATCCATCCATCTCCCATCCATCCATCCATCCATCCATCCATCCATCCATCCATCCATCCCAATCCATCCATCCATCCCCATCCATCCATCCATCCATCTCTCATCCATCCATCCATCCATCCATCATCTATTCATCTGCCCACACTCCCCAACATCTATCCCCATCATCCATCCATTCCCCTTTATCCTTCCATTCATCCACCTATCCATTCATCCTTCCATCCATCTCCCATCCATATATTCATCCATCCAATCCCCATCCATCCTTCTATCCATCTGTCCGTCCGTCCGTCCGTCCGTCCACCCATCCCATCCATCCATCCATCCATCCATCCATTCCACATCTGTCTCCATCCATCCATCTCTCATCCATCCATCCATCCATCCATCCATCCCTCCCTTCCTCCCTCCCTCCCTCATGGAGGACACACTCAGCAGGCCCAGTGCACAGGGAGCAGGATCTGTGCCAAAGTTCCACAGGGATCCATTCCCCGGAGCCACCAACAGCAGCAGGAACAACTTTCACAGCAATAAAACACCTCGCAGGGCCAAACTCTCCCTCCACAGACAACTCCCTGAGGTGCCAGACACCCCTCCCACGCTGCCCCGCACAGCCAGCTGGCAGGAGAGAAGCCTCTTCCCAGACAGGGTTGTCCTAAATGGATTCCAGAGGCTTGGAAATTTATACCACACCAGCTCCTGTGGGACCAGGCACTGCAATATTCCCGGAGCTGCAGCGTTCCTGCTGCTCGGGGGAGGTGAAACGGCACCCAGTGTGGGGTGGCAGTTTCCCTGCCCTTGCTGGTCCCCAGGTCCCCGAGGTTACTCCTCAGCCACTGCTGCATCCAGGGGGAGCTGGAGAGACAACACCACGCCAAGCAGCTACAGATGCTGAGCAGCTCTTTGCTCCCCTCAGCATCCTTCATCCCAGGATTTCATCTGCCTGGCATCAACAGCCGGGACCAGGCACGGGAGGACCCCGGCTGGAGCAAGCACAGCCCGGGCCAAGCCTCACAAAGACTTCCTGATAAAGTCTCGTGAACCATCTCCGGGTGTTTCCGGTGCAGAGGGGGCTGTTGGGGACACGGCTGTTCCCAAAGAACCATCTCCAGGTGTTCCTGGTGCACAGGGGGGTGTTGGGGACACGGCTGTTCCCAAAGAACCATCTCCAGGTGTTCCTGGTGCAGAGGGGGGTGTTGGGGACACGGCTGTTCCCAAAGAACTATCTCCGGGTGTTCCCGGTGCAGAGGGGGCTGCTGGGGACACGGCTGTTCCCAAAGAACTATCTCCGGGTGTTCCCGGTGCAGAGGGGGCTGCTGGGGACACGGCTGTTCCCAAAGAACTATCTCCGGGTGTTCCCGGTGCACAGGGGGGTATTGAGGACACGACTGTTCCCAAAGAACCCCCATCCCAAGGTACTGACGTCACGCAGCTCCCAGCCGGGCTGGTCCAGCTGCAGCCCGGATGGTTTTAGGTCAGGCTCGTGCAATAAATCTCGGGAACGCTCGGTGTTTATTTGGATTTACTGCTGCTGCGA
>CM031068.1:1674244-1686506 GCA_013398505.2 Rhegmatorhina hoffmannsi | reverse complement strand
CATGCTGGGATAGGTGCAGCAGCATTCCCACTGCTCCATGCTGGGAGGGTGCAGCAGTGGGCACAGGGGCTGGCAGCTGGGCTGTATGTGCTGCCAGCACAGGTGGATCACATCCTCTCCTCAGGACTGTTCCTGATTAAACACACAAATTGCTGCTCTCCATCCTCAAACAGGGTTTGGTGCTTTGGGCTGCTCTGCTGGTGTAATTCCAGCACAAGGTGCACCCCAGGCCTGATCTCAGTAATTTCTGCTTGGTACTTCATCACATGCCTCCAGTTTGAGGTTCAGATCCATTTCAGAGTTCCTCTGGAGCTTTATTCCAACACCAGCTGTTCTTGGTGTGCATCTCACTGTCAGATCTGGAGCTTTTGCTTCAGGGCTTTGCAGAAGCTCAGCTCAGGGGGGTCCGTGCTGTGGTGGAGAGGTGGGAATGTGGGAGGGCAGGAGGGAATCCAGGGGAGAAGGGGCTGCAGGGCAAGTCAGAGAGCAGCAGGGTGTGCAGAGGAGACTGAGGAGCAGGAGAGGGTGCAGGGGAAGTTGGGGAGCAAGAGGGAGTGAAAGGGAAATGGGGAGCAGGATGGGGTGCAGTGGGAATCCAGGAGAGCAGGGGGGTGTGGGAGGGAAGGTGAAGAACAGGAGGGTGTAGAAGCAAAACTGGAGGGCAGGAGGGGCTGCAATTGGAAGTTTGGGGGCAGGAGAGGGTGCAGTGGGAAGTTAGGGGGCAGGAGGAGGTACAGGGGAAAGTTGAGAGGCAGGAGGGGGTGCAGTGGGAGGTTGGGGGGCAGGTGGGGGTGCAGTGGGAAGTTGGGGGGCAGGAGGGAGTGCAGTGGGAGGTTGGGGGCAGGAGGGGTGCAGTGGGAAGTTGGGGGGCAGGAGAGGGTGCAGTGGGAAGTTGGGGGGCAGGAGGGGGTACAGGGGGAAGTTGAGGGGCAGGAGGGAGTGCAGTGGGAGGTTGGGGGGCAGGAGGGGTGCAGTGGGAAGTTGGGGGGCAGGCTGGGGCTGGGGACAGGGTGGGCTGCACGGCTGCTGGTCATGGCTATTTTAGAAACCCATTTTTAGGGGCAAAACCCCCTCATATTTGCAACTTGTATTAGCAAAGAACAGCCTTAAATAACGGAGTGAGGGCAAGGACTTGAGAGCTGTCCAAGTCTTTCCAGGCTTGGCTTTCCATGTTGCTCCCTCCCTGCTCCAGTTTCTGCCATGCCCTGTCCCTGCCCCTGCAGCTGGGAGCCCTCAGTGGTGATTAAATGCTGCCTCCTGGGGCAGAGTGCCCTTTCCATGCAGGAACAGGCTCCCTGTCCCAGCTGTGAGGCACAGGCACAGAAAGCCCCTTGCTGCCCTGGTGAGCACAGGTGACAGTGTTCCCACATGCCACATTTTCCATTTGTTTTCCCAGGAGAAGAAGAAGAAAAAGAAGCACAAGGCTAAGCAGTCCTCAGAGTCGGGCTCGGACAGCTCGGACTCGGACAGTGATGGGGCTCAGCCCTCCAGCAAGAGGCCCAAGCATTCCAAGGCTCCCAAGAAGAAGAAGAAGAAGAAGCACAGGAAGTAGCCCCAGGATTGAGCAGGGGCAGGGGGGGGCATTGCCAGTCCCTGCACACCACGAGGAGTGAGCAGGAATCAGCACTCCCACTCCAGGGATGGAGTTTCCTTCTAAAAGTATCACAGGCATGTGGCGTTACAGGTGTTGACCTTGATACAAGTTGTCCTCTGTTACCTTGGGCACGGGCTGCCCCTTCTCCACAGCTCCTGCCAGAACAGGCTCATGACACCCTCCAGGGCACCCTCGTGTTTCGCTGGATGTGCTGCCAGCAGAAGCCTGTGTGACATCAGCCCTGTCCAGCCCTTGGGGTGGCACAGCCAGGCTGTCCCTGCTGTCCCCACACTGCCCAAGACAGCAGTGGGTGTTGCTGGGCCCGTGGTGGGGTGTCCCCCCTGCTTTGGGCTGCAAACCTGCCCCAGCTCCCTCTGTCTGCAAACACTGGGAGTGGAGGAGCAAGAAGCGAAAGGGGGAGTGGAGATACTGTAAGTAAACATTGTGCAGTGTTTGCTGCCTTGGAAAGTGATGGAAAATAAATCTCTGCCTTTCCACCTGCACTTTGTACCTGGTGTTTCCTTCTGTACCCTCCACACCTGGGCAGGCAAAGAGCAGGGCTGGCTGTGTGGGAGGGCACAGACCTGCATGAAAGGGTTTTTGGGAGTCCTGGCTGCTTCCTGAGATCCCAGGGTGGGAAGGGGGTGTGTGGTGAGGTGGCCCATAGAAGGGGCCTGGTGCCTCCTGCAAGGGAGCAACTGGAGCATAAATCTTGTAACTGGAGCTGAAGGTCAGGGGGAAGGGATGGCAGAGGCTGGGCAGTAACCTCAGGGAGCGCTGGGAGCAGGAGCAGCTTGTGTGTCCTGGGGCAGATGTGCTGAGGGAACGTGGGGATGAGGCTCCTGCCGCCTCCAGCTCCACAGGGAGATGGGAGTGGGGTTGGCAGCTCCCTGTTGGTGTCACAGCAGGAGCACTTGGGGTTGCTGGTGCTGCATGTCCCTTCTCCGTGTGCTTTGCCCTTCCCTGTGCTTCTCAGCTCATCTTCCTTTGGGGCTGGTTCCCTTCCCAGACCCAGACCAGTGCTCAGGACCTGCATTCCAGGCCTGCAGTGGTGGAAGGATCCCTGTCCTGAGAGGGAGCTTGTCTGGATCGTGGGTGATCCATGGCAGGGCTGCCGTGGGACTGACAGATATTCCCGCTGGGAAAGCACATTTCTGACCATAACAGCCTCTTATTTCCACAGCCTGGGGAAGCTGCTGAGATGGGCTATGGGATCAGTGGTCATTAACCCCCTCCCTGCCATGGGCTGGGTGAACCCCACACTGCTTCCCACAGCCCCCCGAGCCCAGCATGGCTCAAACAGCCTCTCTCCCAAGTAACCACAGAGCTGTAGCAACACGACCTTTATTCTTTTTCCATGTGAGCTTTCCCATTATTAATTAAAAAAAAACCCCAACAACAAACCACAAACCCACCCCCAAGCCCCCTGAGCCCTGAGGCGCTGGGTGGGGGCAGCAGGAGGCCCCGGTGGGCAGTGGCTCCGATCCCACGTGGAGCTGTGCCCGGCACGGGGCGAGGATGTGGCAGGGACGTGGCACTGGGTGACAGCGGGGCAGCCTCTATGTCGCCTTCTCGTAGACACGGGTGGAGACCACGTTCCCCATGGTGAGGGTCTGGGGGCAGATGGTGGGGGGTTAGTCCAGCTCCAGCCCTGCCCTGCCCCGGGCTGAGCCCCTCCCGTTGAACACCCTTCCCTTACCAGGATTAACTTCCCATCCTTCAGCTCCCGCACCAGCGAGGTCTCCTTCCCATCCCACTTCTGCACGTGGACGAGTTTGCCTCCCTCCAGCTTGACCACGGACTGTGGGGAGAGAGCAACACCTGCTGTTACCCTCCTGCCTGGGGTTTCAGGGCTCTGAAGGGACTTTATCCCTTGGAGGGGACCATGCTGGGTGTCCCTGTGCTCGCCCTGGAGCCCCACAGCGCTCGGGTTCCAGTGGGAGCCTCCATCGGGGTGCCCATCTGGGACCATCCCGCCTGGCTTGGCCAGCCCAGCTCAGCCCAGGACAGGTCCTCCACTGTCCCCCTGCCTGGTCACGGCCTCGGCTACTGCCCCACAGTAACCCCCAGTGGCACCGGCACGGTCACCCTGCCCTCTCTGCCCCGGGGCCAGCACAGGGAGCCCTGCCCAGGGCCACCTCCTTCCTGCGCGGGGCCAGCGGGACGCGGGCCCGGCCGCTCCCAGCGGAGGGGCTCGGGCAGGCGGGGCGGGGATCCGGAGGGTACCGGCGCTTTGAACCGCAGCTGTCCTGCCCTCGGAGCCACCGCAAGGCTTTGTGGAGCTGCCGATCTGCCCGCCGGGCTGTTTGCACAGCGGCCGCCGCTGGCTCAGCACCCAGCCCGGCCGTGCCAAGGTTAGTGTGACAGCTCGAGGTTGTGACAGGGCAGGCACTGCCAGCTGCTGTCCGGCCCCAGCCTGCCCTGTGCCCCCCACCCAGCCCCTCCAGAGCCGGGTGCTGCCCGTTGGGTGCCCCGTGGTTTGGGTCAGCCCAGACCTCCGGTGTCCCCACAGCCCCAGGTGCTCTCTCAGAGCTGGGCTGTCCCCACTGCTCAGGTGCCCAAGAGGTTGGGTACCCACAGCATTTGGGTGCCCCACAGTCCTGGAGCCCAATGCCAGAGGGTGGCGTTAGATGGGATATCAGGGAGAAATTCTGCTCTCTGAGCATGGGCAGACCCTGGCACAGGTTGGGCAGAGAAACTCTGGCTGCCCCAGCCCTGGAAGTGTCCAAGGCCAGGCTGGACGGGGCTTGGAGCCACCTGGGCTGGTGGGAGGTGCCCCTGTACTGGAAATTTAATGTCCCTTCCAAGCCAACCCATTTGATGATTCCATACAAACTGGTGTGTCCCACGACTCCACCGCCCCCCCCATGGCTCGGGCAGCCCCTGCTGACCCATCATGTGCCCTCTGGCCCCCAGCCGAGGGGCACCCCAAGGGCACGTCCCCGGGCTCCGGGCAGGAGCTCCCGTTCAGTCACACGTTCCTGCTGCTTGGAACAGTTTCCAGCGGCTCTGAGGGTGGGAGTGGGGTGGGCAGGGCGCTGCTGCCCCGTGTCTGCCCGGCTCACACTCCTTCCCTTCCCCCCTCCTCACTCCATGCCCAGCCCTTGTGCTTCCTGCTTTGGGGCCGGGAAGGGGAGTCATGCCCAGCAAGTCCCAAGGCGCCCCCTGAGGTGCCCCCCGGGCTGGGTGGGGGGCACGGGGCTGCCAACACCTCCCTGTTTGGAGGATTTAGTGGTTTGTGGGACCAGCAGCTGGAAGCTGGGGAAAAGCAGGGGCTGGATCAATCCTGCAGGGGAAAATGTCTCTGCTGGGTGGGAGAGGCCATGAAAGACGCTCTGACCACCCTCAGGTGATTTTTTCCCTTGCTGATATGGTGAGGAACAGCTCTGCCCACATTTTGGAGACATCAGCCCCTGGGGAGGCACCAGCCAGGTGGGACTGTCTGGGTGCTCTGTCCCTGTCCCTGCCTGCAGAGCTGCCTGCTCAGGAGGGCAGGCAAAGAGGGGGGTCAGAAAGAGGGGGCTCGGCAAAGAGGGGGCTCAAAAAAAGAGTTCTTGTGCCCTTCTGCCCCAGAACAGGGACACTCACCACCACCCCACCACATCCCTGGCCTCCTCTTGAGCAAGCTGGCACTTGCAAGCCCAGCTCTTGCACAACATTCCCGCCAGCTCCGGGGCTCGTCCTGCTCCCCGAGCTATAAAATGGGATGAGGGAGGGTTGTGTAAGGCTTGAGCACCAAGCCCGGCGGGCAGAAGGGTGTTCCCCCTGCACAGGGAGCCGGGATGGAGCCCTGGAGCCACGGGCTGCTGGCCGGATCCTCCCCTTTTGGGAGCGCAGAGCCCCTTTGTGCTGCGAGGGCAGGGCTGGGGGCTCACCTTGACGTGCCTGTCGTCTGCCGTGGTCTCGTCGAACTCCTCGCCCAGCTTGAAGCTGATCTCGGTGTTCTTGAAGGTGCTTTGGGTCTTCACGGCGATCTTGTCGCCGTCCATCTCGATGATGGTGGTGGGCTTGGTGAGCCCCGCCATCTGCCGCGTGGCAAAGCCCACGCCTGCGGGTGGGGGGTGAGCGGGATGGAGGGGCAGGACCCACCGCCAACCCCTGCGGCATCACCCGCAGCTCTTCCTCCCCGGCATGGTGGGGGGTGAGCCCCAAAACTGCTGCCCACTCACGGTCCTGGGGGCACAGCCACGCTCGGCGGGGCTCTGGGGCACGGGCAGGGTGGGGGGCCAGGGAATGGTGCCATTGCTAAGAGGTGGATCCTGCACCAGCACCCACCAGCTCCCGCGCTGGGTGAGGGGGGCACTGGGGTCTGCCCCCTTCCCTGCGCTGCCCTGGGGTGGGGCACCCACCCGCCCAGGAGCACGGACTGAGTGATGGGGGGCTTGGGTGCTGGTGAGGGCTGGGGGGTCCTGGGAGGCTCCAGTACCCGCGAGGGGCATCTCAGCCCTGCGGGGGAGCAGGGGAAGAGCGAGACCCCCCCTCACCCAGCCCGAGACCCCCTCACCCAGCCCAAGCCGCCGTGCACAAAACCCGAGAGGCCCCACAAACGCACCCACCCAGGCAGCAGCGACCCCCCCCCCACCGCCCTCGCCCGCAGTGCCCCCCAAGCTGGACCCCCACGTGGGGCGGGGGGGCTTCACCAGGCAAATGGGGGTGGGAGGTGTAGAACAAAGAAAAAAGGGGTGATGTGACTCCAACCTCCATCAGCCCCACCCTACTCACCCAGAGCCTTCATGTAATCATCGAAATTGTTGGTCTCCACCAGCTTCCAGGTGCCCACGAAGGCTTCGACCATGGCGAGGGGGTGCTGGGGGGGCACAGGCACGAGGGGGTCCGGCGGGCTGCGAGCGTGGCACCGGCTGCAGCTGCTCCGGCCCCGCAGCCGCCTTAAATAATGTCCTCATCACATGATTGGAAAGAGCAGAGCGCGCTCCAGAAATACTCCCCCTGGCAGCGCTGGCAGCGGCCACCCCCGGCCCGGCCACCAACCACCCGCCAGCGGCCACCGAGCCCCGCCCGGACCCCCCGGGCTGCGGCAGGGATGGGGACACTGAGAGGGGCACTTGTGTCGCGAGTTGTGCGCGGGCTCTGCAGGGCGCGGTGGGGGCGAACCGGGGCAGGGCAGCCCTGGGCATGGGGGTGTCTGTGCCCGCCCCAGGGGTCCCCAGGGGGGCGTGGGGAGGGGACAGGGGCTGCCTGTGGGCTGCGGGAGGGGGCACACGGTCAGGACGTGGGAACACGGGCGGTGCCAGTGCCCCTCAGGGCACAGGGAAGCTGAGCTGGGGACACTGGGAGCACTGGGGCACGGGGAGCACCGAGGGGGTGTGGGGACATGTGTGACCCTGTGGCCCCCAACTCCGTGGGCATGTGGGGACACGTGTGAGCCTGTCCTTGCTCCATGGGCATGTGTGTGGGCACGTATGTGACCCACTGCGTGTGTGGGGACATGCGTGTGCCCCCAGGGATGCTCTGGGTGATGCTCTGTGTGTCAGAGGGACACTGGGGACAAGGACAGTCACAGTGCTGGGGGACCCACAGCAGGTCCCCCCATGTGTCCCCTCACTTTGGGCTCCAGGGGCAGCAGGGCCGGGGTCAGCCCCTCTCCCAGCCCCTCCCCAGTGTGTGTGGGGGTCACCCGTGGCCGTGGGGTTCAGTGTCCCCCGGGCCCTGGGGACAATCCTCCTCTCATCCCCAGTCCTCAGAGGGATCCGGCTGGGGGGGTCGGGTGTCCCTGAGCCTCGTGGCTGCAAAGTGTCCCCTCGTCTTGGGGACTTTGGGGTCAGAGTGACCAGGTCAGTGAGGGACCTGGGGACACTGTCCCTCTGTCTGGCCTCTCTCTGTCACCGCAGACACCCAAAAATAACCGGAGCTCGTGTTCAGCCTCCTCCTGCTGGCGCTGCCACCAAGCACGACCCCTCACCTTGTGCCCTGGGGGGGTCAGGCATGTCACCGACCCCTCACCTTGTGCCCTGGGGGTACAGGCATGTCACTGACCCCTCACCTCGTGCCCTGGGAGGTCAGGCATGTCACCGACCCCTCACCTTGTGCCCTGGGGGTACAGACATGTCACTAACCCCTCACCTTGTGCCCTGGGGGGGACAGGCATGTCACCGACCCCTCACCTCGTGCCCTGGGGGGGTCAGACATGTCACCAACCCCTCATCTCGTGCTCTGGGGGGTACAGACATGTCAGTGACCCCTCACCTGGTGCCCTGGCGGGGTCAGGCACTGCCCACATGGGATGGTGTCTCCCCCAGCCCAGCTGGGACACCCCACAGGGGTCAGTTCCCCAGGGTCACATGGGTGATTTATTCCCCAAGGAGCAAGAGCTCCAATGCCCCACCCACCCCGTGGCCTGGAAGGGGACACAGAGGACAAGGATTGTCCCCTGTCCCCTCACCTGGGAGTCAGTGTCCCAAACCTGCACAGCCCTGTTCCCACGGATGCTCCTGCAACAACGGGGACCAAGAAATGGGGACATTCACAGAAACAGCTGCCCATGTGCAAGGTCACCCACCCAGAGGAACACCGATCCATGGGGACATCAACCCGTAGGGAGCACCTATTCACAGGGAAAACAACCACAAGGAACACACATCCACAGGGAACACCAATCCACAGGGTCACCCATTCACAAGGACACCCATCCACTGGGAACACCAATCCACAGGGAACACCAATCCACAGGGTCACCCATTCGCAAGGACATCCATCCACAGGGAACACCAATCCACAGGGTCACCCGCATGTAGGGTCACCCACCCATAGGGACACCCTTGTGTAGGGACACCAATCCACGTGGACATCACACACACCCCTGGCACACACCCACCCGGAGCAGCACCCACGGACACGGCCACCCACCCACCCCCACATGTGTGCACGTGGACACCACGGGCACAACACCCACACATGGGGGTGCACGAAGGTGCCCACACATGTGAGTGCTCTGTGCACAGAGACACCTGAGCACAGACAGCCCTGTGCAATGGAGCCCATGCATGTGGGTGCCCATGTACATGGATGTCTATGCACACGGATGCCCATGCACATGGATGTCTATGCACATGGATGCCCATGCACATGAATGCCCATGCACATGAATGCCCATGCACATGGATGCCCAGGCACATGGATGCCCAGGCACATGGATGTCTATGCACACGGATGCCCATGCACATGGATGTCTATGCACATGGATGTCTACGCATGTGGGTGCCCTTGCACATGGATGCCCATGCACGTGGATGTCTATGCACATGGATGCCCATGCACACGGATGCCCATGCACGTGGATGTCTATGCACATGGATGCCCATGCATGTGGGTGCCCATGTACATGGGTGCCCATGCACATTGATGTCTATGCACGTGCATGTCTATGCACACGGATGCCCATGCACGTGGGTGTCTATGCACATCAGTGTCCATACACACAGGTGCCCATGCACACGGATGCCCACACACATGGGTGCCCATGCCCACACACATAGATGCACACACACATGGATGCCAATGCCCCTGCACATGCACACAGGTGTCTCTGCACACCGATATCCCTGCACATGGATGCCCACACACAAGGATGCCCACACACATGGATGCCCATGCAATGGATGCCCAGGCATGCAAATGGCCATGCCCATGGATGCACTCGTGCACCTACACCAGTGCCCTGGCACATGCACATGGATGCCCATGCACACAGATGCCTACACAGATGGATGCACACAAACACACAGATATCCCTGCACAGAGGTGCCCACACATGGATACACATACACATGGATGCCCATGCACACGGATATCCATGCACACAGATGCCAACGCACATGGATGCACACACGCACTGATATCCCTGCACACAGGTGCCCACACATAAGGCTGCATGTGCACACAGGTGCCCATGCATGAGTTCCCATGCCCACTCACATGAATGCACACCAATGCCACTGCACATGCACACAGGTGTCTATGCACATGGATATCCCTGCACATGGGTGCACACGCACATGGGTGCACACACACACAGAGATGTCCATACACGCAGATGCCAATGGGTGCACACATGCACGTACACCAGTGCTCCTGCACACGCACATGGGTGCCCATGCACACGGATGCCCACACACATGGATGCACACACACAGATATCCCTGCACACAGATGCCCACCCATATGGATGCACACGCACATGGGTGCCCATGCACACAGGTGCCCACACATATGACTGCATGTGCACACAGGTGCCCATGCACATGGATACCCATATAAATGTGTGCTCTTTCCCATGGATGCCCGTGGACACAGATGCACATGAACATGGATGTCCACACATATGGATGCCCATGCACATGGATGTCCACATACACGGATGCCCATGCACTTGGGTGCTCATGCCCACATACATGGATGCACACACACCAGTGCCCCAGCACATACACACAGGTGTCTATGCACATGGATATGGAAGCACATGGGTGCCCACCCATATGGATGCACACACAGGGATGACCATGCACACAGGTGTCCCTGCACACAGGTGCCCACACATTTGACTGCATGTGCCCACGGCTGCCCATGCACATGGATACCCATGTAAATGTGTGCTCTTTCCCATGGATGCCCGTGGTCATGGGTGCATTCACACACAGATGCACATGCACATGGACACACATGCACATAGAGGTCCATGCATATGGATGCCCATGCACATGAAGTTCTGGCCAGGTGGGGGTTGGTCTCTTCTCCCAGGCACTCAGCAATAGGACAAGGGGGCACGATGGGCTCAAGCTCTGCCAGGGGAAATTGAAGTTGGAGAGCAGAAAAAAATTCTTTGCAGAGAGTGCTCAGGCATTGGAATGGGCTGCCCAGAGAGGGGGTGGATTCCCCATCCCTGGAGAGTTTTCAGCTGAGCTTGGCCGTGGCACTGAGTGCCATGATCTGGTAAAGGGACTGGAGTTGGCCCAAGGGTTGGACTTGATGATCTTAGAGGTCTTTTCCAACTCAATTGATTCTATGATTCTGTGAGTGCCCACACATATGGATGCCAATTTACACAGATGCCCACGCACATGGATGCCCATGCAATACACACAGATGCCCACACACACAGGTAACCCTGCACACAGGTGCCCACACACATGGATGGACATGCACACGGGTGTCCTCACACACACGATGCTCATCCCACCCGGGACTGGCCCCCACGCCAAGGGACGGACGCGGTGCCCGGGAGCTCGGGCACTGCCAGGGCACCCCTGGGTGCTGGGTGCGGGTGCTGCTGGACACGGTGTCCCTGCGTGTGGCCCCGCACAGTTGTTACAGTCACTCCCTGGGCGGTCACCAGGGGGGACCTGAGCTTGTGGATTCCTTCGCTGGTCCCACAGCGACAGCTATAGGTGACCATCCGGGATGGGATGGATGGATGGGATTGGGTCCAGCTCCACATCCAACCGCCTTGCCCAGCTCTGGCATCCTGGGCATCCAGGCTCTGGTCCGAGTAGAACCGGCGGATGAATCCTCCCTCAGCCCTTCTGTGCCTGGGCGGGAGGGTGCCATGCCCGCGGTGGCAGAAGCAGAGGGTTTGGGAGAGCCTGGGAAAGCCACGCTCCACGTTCCCCTCGTCCCCAAACGCCGCAAGACCCGGCTGGCCGCCTTGGCCGTTGCTTTCCCCAATCCCGGGGGTGCGGGAGAGGATCCAGCATGGGCGCCCGTGGGTCACCCTGGCACGGGGAGGTGAGGATGCTCCAAACACCATCACCCTGCTCCCCACTCCCCCAAATCACCCATCTCTCCATCCCCGGGAGCAGGGACCACCCTGGGGTGCTCTGCTCCTCAGTGGGAACCCTCAGCGACGAGCTGGCTGGGGAGGGCTTTGCTTAAGGGCTGAGGGGGTTGCTGAGGTCGTGCTGCACTTTACCCCCTCTCCAGTTCTTGAGAAAGGTTCCCACATGACCCAGAAGAACAGCCGGGAGACGAGGTGGTACCCAAAAACATCACAGTGAACACCACACTCAGCAAGAAACACCGTGGCTGCTCCTGCGGCCAGAAGGGCCCCCCCGGGCCCCCCCGCGCTCGGCTCGGCCAAATGCCCCAGAAGAAAAATATTCCTCCCCCTGGAGAGGCAAAAACCCCAAACCCCTCCGAGTCCTGGGGCAGGGCGTGGGCGGGAACCACCCCTTTGTCACGAGAGGTCCCCACCGTGTCCCCACCACGTCCCTGCCACGCGCTGCTCCCCCGTGGCGGGGGTGGCACTCGAGGGTCTTGGCTGCAGCAGCACCGAGGAAATCCCAGCGGGCTCCGGCCGTGCCAGGAAAGCTGGGCTGGTGCTCGGCAGCCTCCTCCTTGCTCCGCTGGTCAGCAGTGCCCCCCCGGGCGGGGTTAGGACGTGTCCTTCAGCTCGGGGCTGGGGGGCTGCGGAGGGGGCACCTCCGCCGAGGGGGACTGCATGTCCTGGGCGCTGCCTGCAGGGAGAGACGAGGGGTTGGAGACACGGGGTAGAATCAGAGAGTGGAATCACAGACTCATTGGGGATGAGAAAGATCTCCAAGATCATCGAATCCAACCTACACCAGATGCCCACTTTGTGCCCCAGCCCAGAGCACTGAGTGCCACGGCCAGTCCTGCCTTGGGCACCTCCAGGGCTGGGCACTCCAAACCTCCCTG
>CM031068.1:1508954-1523396 GCA_013398505.2 Rhegmatorhina hoffmannsi | reverse complement strand
TGCAGAGCCCTCCTGCCTTCCAGCAGGTCGACACTCCCTCCCAACTTGGTGTCATCAGCAAATTTGCTGATGATGGTGCCCAACTCCTGTGCTGTGGTGGTGTCTGTGCAGAGCAGCTCTGCCCTCAGCCTGGGCAGGGCTCCAGGCCTGGGCACCTCCCGCGGTGCTTGGCAGGCTCAGGTTCCTCCGTGCCCGTCTCACGCTCCCTGCGTGGCCCTGGCACTGACCCTGCTCTGCCAGCCCAGATGGCACCTCATGTGGGGGGCACAGAGCCGTGTGCAGGCAGATTCACCACCAAATCCACTTGGAAAATCTCTTTCTCTCCTGTTCCTGTAGGAAGCAATAAAGATTTTGCTCTATATAACCACTCCATGATTTATTGCTGCTTGTCTCCGGCTTTATTCCTGTCCTGCTCTTGCTTTTCTAGGAGGAAGAGCAGGAACAAAGATTATTGGGAATGTTGGGGGCTGGGATATTTAGATACAAATAAATTAATACCAACTTTTCTCATTGAGATGTCATTTTGCTGTGGCAGCCTTTGGAGGGGCCCTGCCCAGGTGGGTGTGGAGCTCCCAGAGGAAACCCTGCCCTGGGAATGGGCCATTCCTGGGCAACCTCAGCAGCTCTTGGGGCTGTCCCAGGAGGGCTCTGAGAGGCTCATGGGGACATCCCTGTCTGGGGACTTGGCCATTTCCTTCTCACCCACTAATTTTGTCTAATTCTGTTGTGAACCTGCTGGTCCCTCCTGGATATCAGAACCCAGAGGTTGGTGGGCACTGACCAGGCTCCCCAGGCAGGAGGGTTTGGATGATGCTCTGGGGCACAGGGGGTGACTCTTGGGGCTGTTCCTGTGCAGGGCTGAAGGTTGGACTGGATGGTCCTTGGGGGTCCCTTCCAGCTCAGGATTCTGTGATCCCACAGCAGCTGGTTCTGGGCACTTTCTCCCCACCATGCCAAGAAATCCTTTATTTCTCCTCTCTTAAACCAATCTCCTCCTAATTTGCTGAGCTCTCTGGTTCTCCTCAGCTTTGCTGACTGCCAGCCCCGTGGTGGCCTTTGCTGCCTTCATGGAGCTCCTTCATGCCCATGGATAATTCTTCCAGAAATCTGTCTAAAGCAGATGAACTGGGTGAATTTTGTATTGTTTTCTTGAATTTCACCCTAAACCCCTCCCATGCTGCACTTTAGGTAATTATGTACTATTTTGGACCTCCTCCTAATTCCTTTATTGGATCTGAGTCTTAGCTTGGCACTAATCAGTGAAGGAATCCAGGGGGAGGAGATGGTTGTGCAGGTGTGATGAGCAAAAGAGCCCTGGCTGGGGGACTGCAGAGCTTCAGGGGATATCCACAGGTAAGGCAGATTTTCCTATGATAAGAATAAACCCAGCAGGCACCTGGACCCTCTGGGTGGTGCCCCGGCTGCCACTTCTGCTGGGCACCACTGGCAGTGCTCAGCACCCATGGCAGCAGCTCCACAAAGGGGAGAAGCAGCAGCTTTCCTGTTCTGAATTCCAGAGGCAAAATCACAGAATCACAGAATGGATTGGGTTGGAAAAGACCTTCGAGATCATCAAGTCCAACCCTTGGTCCAACTCCAGTCCCTTTACCAGATCATGGCACTCAGTGCCACGGCCAAGCTCAGCTGAAAAACCTCCAGGGATGGGGAATCCACCCCCTCTCTGGGCAGCCCATTCCAATGCCTGAGCACTCTCTCTGCAAAGAGTTTTTTCTGCTCTCCAACTTCAATTTCCCCTGGCAGAGCTTGAGCCCATCGTGCCCCCTTGTCCTGTTGCTGAGTGCCTGGGAGAAGATGATTCAGGGGGAAGGAAGAGGCAGCCCCATGAAGGGGGAGTGTTTGTGCTTTGTGCCTGGATTCAGATAACCCCAGACCTGAGCACTTTGCCCCCCGGGGCCCTGCCCTGCAGCAGTGACATGATTGGGATCATGGAACTGCTGGGAGGGACTCCTGAGGTCACCTGGTCCAACCTCCTGCTCAGGCAGGGCCACCTCGAGCCACTTGATGGGGACATGGGACATAGAAAAGTGGGAGTCTAATCCTAAGAGGTTCACAGGGCTGCCTTTCAATGAAAATTCCCAGAATCCTGGAATATCCCGAGGTGGAAGGGACCCAACTGAGTCCAGCTGCTGACCATGCACAATCCCACCCTCTCCCTCAGGGTGTTGTTCAAAGAATTCCAAGGTGACTCACTACATACATCAGTCTGTAGTCTTTGACCCCCAGGGGGAAACACAGACCTGAGGGGCTGTGCCATCCCTGCCAGCCTGAATTCCCCTCCCAAAACACCTTTTACAGGCACCTGAGGATCCCCTGCAGGATGTGCAGTGGCTGTTTCCTTCCAAGCCAGTTTTATAAATAGAAAGGGAGTAAGTCAGTCCAGGGTATTGACACAAGGGCATCTTTGTGGGTGTTTTTCGTGCCAGCTGCCTGCCCTGTGCCAAGGAGGAGCTGTGCTCACAGTGGGCAGCTCAGCACTGCCAGAAGGAGCAGAATCTATGGTGAATTTGGAGATGAGAGGCCTGTGTTGGGCTCTGCTGGCCCTTTCCAGCCCAGCCCAGAGAGCTGCAGCTCTTTTGGTGGACACACTCGTGCTTGCTGTGGTGGGGGGTGGGAATGATGATCTGTTTGAGCTAAAGTGAAGTTTCCTGGAAACCAAAGTGTGTGTTTTTAAATTCCAGATGAGGTTTGAACTTTGCTTCAGTTGCCATTTCGGTTGGGAGGGAAGGTCAAGAATCAGAAGATGTGATGGGCATGAGGGCAGAGTATTGTCAGAGGGACTTGAGTAGCATGAAGTGCCTTCTCTTGATGACTCAGGTGCTCAGGACAAGCTGCCCAGGAGGTGTTGGGTGCTGGGATCACTGTCAGCTCTGGGTTCTGCAGACAGGCTGGTGCCCTGGGATGGGAGGATCCAGTGTCCAGGGTGTGCTCTTGCCATCAAATGTGAGGCAGAAGAACAACAATGAGTGAGAACAGCTCATGGAGAGCAGGAACAGAGGGAATCCTTAACCATTCCCTGTGGGAATTGTCCTCTTTTCTCTGAGCCCCTACAAGAGGAATCCATGCCTTGGACTGGTCTCTCTGCTGGGCCTTGCTGGGAGCACAAGCACCTGGGAGAAAGGTGGAACAAAAGCATTTGTGTGGAAATCTCAGGGTCATGAAGGGCCTTGTTGGTGTCACCTTTCTCCATCAAGGGTCCAACTTGTCAGCAACAGGAATGAAATGATTTGATAATGACATATTTTCATCCTTGCTGTGGATGTCAGAGCCTGGACATGGCTGCACATTGCTAAGCTCTTCCCAATCCTGTGGCTTATTATTTTTAACATAATTTTAATGAGGATTTTGCTTCATTGTTGTACTTTAATGAAGATTTTATTTCAGTGTTGCACTTCATGGTTTGTGCTGCATCTTGTTTAACACAGAGTTCAGCAAAATAATACAAAGGTTCTTCATGGAGTTTCTCCTACTGGAGGAGCACCCAGAGAGCATTTCTGTGACTTCTTTTCTTTGTAGAATCATGGGATGGGTTGGGTTGGAAGGGAACGAATAATCTTTATTATCTCGTTCCACCCCCTGCCATGGGCAGGGACACCTTCCACTCTCCCAGGTTGCTCCAAGCCCCCCTGGACACTCCCAGGGATGGCACATCCAACCAAAAACCAGTGGCTTTCCATATTTTTTTCCTTTATTTTAAGGTCTGAGTTTTCCAAGAGTTCTGGACTCCCTACAAAGAATGTGCCCCTTGAATGTGCCCCTGAGTTGGAATGAACCCACCCAAACTCACTTTTCTTCCCCAGCCCATGAGCCTTTGGCTTCTTGACCCACAGACTGGAAGCTTTTAAAGCCAGGACAAAACTCTACCAACAGGTTAAAACCACCTGAAGGAGCCTCAATGGACACTCGAAGGTGGAGAGATCTCTTTGGGCTGCACATCACCTGAGCTGCTTTAGGCAGTTATAATTCTCCACCTTTAACAAATCTTAGTTGCCTTTTCTGCCTGTTTTGCTGTTCCCAAGTGGTGCATTTTGTGTGGCTTTTACCAGTGATGTGTGAATTGTCCTCTACCTGCTTTGACTTTAAAATCTGCCTCTGTCTGTGTTGATGCTCCTACATTTTATTTATAGCACAAATTACTTTCTGTGAGCTCAGACATTGTCTAATGTCTGAAAGACAGTGATTGTTTCAGAAGTTCTCCCACATTTCCACCCATCCTTAGTTTTCCTCTCCATGTTTTCCTGCTGTGCATGACAGGCCTGGTTTGGAACAAGCTGGATCTTATCTGCTGAGCAGTGAAATCTGGTTGAAAATGTCACTTTATGGAAATGTCACATTGACATTTGCCATCTATTGGGGCTCTCCAGTGCATTTGGATTTGCCAACTTCAACTGAAATAAGTTTTATTGATATTTATTCCCATCAGCTCCATGGAAGGACATCCTGGGTCGTGGTTCATCAGGAATGTTTTACACCTTCACTTCCTCTGGGGCTTCTGGGATTCAGGATGGGAATCAGGGTGTCTGTCTTTGCTCCTGGGCAGGTTTTTGGGTGCCAGAAGGGCAGGTTTTGGCTCAGAGAGTCTTTATACCACAAAATTCTGGTCAGGGAAGAAGGAAATTCCCTCCCAGCCTTTGGGATGAAGGTGGTTTGGGCTTGTTGGGACCCTGCAGCTCCAGAGCTGCTGTACCTTCTCACCACTTGCACTTGCACCTTCTCCTCTCCTGGGTTCATGGTTGGCCTCAAAGATCTGAAAGGTCTTTCCAACCTGAATAATTCTGTGATTCTGTGATGGCCCCACTCCTTTCTGCAGTTGCCAACTCTGATCCCACCAAGGGAGGATTCAGGTTTCAGACACATCAGAGGATTGTTTTCTTTTACAAAGGGACTTATTAATACAAAAAACCCCCATGCAAAACAACTCAGATCTTCCATGTTCCCTTGGAATGGTCCACTGCAAGTTTCATGGAGCCTCAGGGACCTCTGAAGATGAAACAGGGCAGTTGATTCAATCACAGCATCTTGTCCTGAGCACAAACCTTTGCCATCCCCCACTGAACTGGAGTGTTGGATGAACCCCAATGCCCCCAGTGGTGGGCAGCCCCATGGCAAAGGGGGTGGGAGTTGAACTGCCCCCTCCTCCTGCCCTCTGCCTTTGCTCCTCCCTCCTGTTGGGGTGTTGGGAAGCAAACACAGAGTCCCAAAATCACAGAATAGCCTTAGTTGGAATGAACCCACCAGGACCATCCAGTCCAGCCCCTGGCCCTGCACAGACACCCCAACAATCCCACCCTGTGCCCCAGAGGATCATCCAAACCCTCCTGCAGCTCTGGCAGCCTTGGGGCCGTGCCCACTGCCCTGGGGAGCCTGGTCAGTGCCCACCACCCTCTGGGGGAAGAACCTTTTGCTGAGATCCCACCTGCCCCTGCCCTGGCACAGCTCCAGCCATTCCTTGGGTGCTGTCCCTGCCCTGGCACAGCTCCAGCCATTCCCTGGGTGCTGTCCCTGGCACAGGGAGCAGAGATTGGAGCTGCCCCCACTGAGCTCTGCCCTCAGCCTGCTCTGCCCCAGCTGGACGCACCAAGTGCCCTCAGCTGCTCCTCAAGGTCCCTCCAGACCCTCCACCACCTTCACAGCTCTCCTTTTGAGGGTTTTTTGGGGGGCATCAGCCACCCCATGCCCTGCTGCTTTTCCTGCCTGCAGCACATTTGCCATTTCTGCTCCAAGAAGAGACTGATTTCAGTCACACCAAGGGCTTTGGTTGGTGGAGCTGTCCCAGCCCTTCCCTCCCCTGGCTGCTCCCTTACCTCTCCCTCACCTCTCCCTCACCTCTCCCTCACCTCTCCCTCACCTCTCCCTGACTCCCACCCCATCTCTTGGCAAATTGGGCTGAACAAAAGGAGGGGTTTAATTTTCTATAAAGGGTTTTTTTCTGTGCCATGGAGAGAAAACTCAATTATGAATAAAAATATTTTTTGCTAAAAAATGACTATGTTAGTACCAAAAAGCTAAAAAATTAGGATTGGGAAAAGCAAATATAAATCCCTCAAAATTCACCAGGGGTGTCTTTGCCCTTAAATCTCATGGGACTTGCAATAAAGGGAACTTTGCAGTGAAATGTTGGCCCTGGGCAGGTTCCTGCCCTGCTCCAACAAGTGCAGACACCCAATGGCCCCTTGGCTGTAGATGCAGAGGGTGGGGGAGAAGGTGCACAACAACCTCCTGCTGCAGCACTTCTGAGGCAATTTAACTTTCCCCATTCCATCCTAAAAGAGCTTTCCTTGCCTGTATTGCATCGAGGAAGCTGTGCAAGATCATTAAGAATTAACAGAGCAAAAATCAACATTCTGAGCTAATTCAGGCCCTGCCCAAGGCCTGAAGCTGAGTCAGCAGAGACAGGGACTGGTTGGTACCTTTTGGTTTAAAATCTGAAATGGGATCTTTCATTTTCAAACCCAGATGATTGATGTGGAATCACAGAATGGTGTGGGCTGGAAGGGACCTCAAAGCTCATCCCATTCCACCCCCTGCCATGGGCAGGGACACCTCCCATCAGCCCAGGGTGCTCCAAGCCCTGTCCAACCTGGCCTTGGACACTCCCAGGGATGGGGCAGCCACAGCTTCTCTGCCCAACCTGTGCCAGGGCCTGCCCACCCTCACACAAAACAATTCCTTCCCAATATCCCATCTATCCCTGCCCTCTGGCAGTGGGAAGCCATTCCCAATGTCCTGTCCCTCCATCCCTTGTCCCCAGTCCCTCTCCAGCTCTCCTGGAGCCCCTTTAGGCCCTGGAAGGGGCTCTCAGGTGTCCCTGGAGCCTTCTCTTCTCCAGGTGACCCCCCCAGCTCTCCCAGCCTGGCTCCACAGAAGAGGGGCCTCCTCTGGACTTGCTCCAACAGTTCCATGTCCTTCTGATGTTTGGAACACCAGAAATGTTCACAATATTCCAGGTGGGGTCTCACAGAGGTGGAGAATCCCCTCCCTCCTCCTGCTGCCCAAACTCTTTGGGTGCCAAGTACAAATTCCTTACCTGGCTGAGAAGTTTCCTCTTCCTGTGAGAGTTTCAGATTCTCTGATTTCTGGCTTTTAAAAAATCTTTGCTTTTTCAAAAGACACCACACAGAGAGTGTGGGGATGTGTCTGTGATGTAACTTCATTGCATCATCCAGATTAGATAATGGATCTTTCCCCATCAATGCACTCTCATGACATTGCATTTAGCATGAAATAAGAATAAATAAACTGAAATAAAGTGCTTTATCATCCATTTAAAAGGCAAAGCACTTCAAGCCTTCTTGGGACTGTGACTACACCTTCATACCCCAGGAGAATGGCAGGGGGTGGGATGAGGCAACACTCGATGCTTATCTGGGAAATAGATGCTCTAATGAGCCTGGAAATATTTCTCTCCACCTGTGGGCTGCTTTCTTTGCAGAGCCCAAGGGCATTTTGCTGCCTGGGTGGAAAGCACCTTGTCTGGAGACTTTAGACATGTGCCAAAAGGGAAGGCAATGCACGAAGGCCTCGGTGCTGCCAGCCCAGACTTTGGGAATGGCTCTGATTTATCTGCATTTCCCCTCCAGGGCTCGTTGTTGCTCATCAGCAAAGAGTTCTGCATCTTTATTACTGGTTTTTCCAGGTAGCTTGAGGTGAAGCTTGATGAAGTGATGGTAATTAAAAGGCAAAGGTCTTGACTTCATGCAGGGAAATGCTAAACCCTCAAATGACTTTGTGCCAACCTATCACTGCCTGGCATCTGATTTGGCCTTGGAACTCTGGAATTGGGTTCTGTGGCCTCATGTGACATTTCCTCAAAGTCAGAGGGTGGGAACAGGGGGGCTTCCAAGCCTCTGTCTTTGCAAAGAGTGGGAAGACACAGCAGGGACCCTTCCCAAAGGGCTGAAGGACTTGATGGAAGGACAAAAAAACCCCAGACAGAATGTGGAGGGAGGGGAAGCTGCTCTTAAAGAGTAATGGGGGTTTTGTACTCAGTCAACAGAGCTGGGAAGGGGCTGGAGCAGCAGGAGCAGCTGAGGGAGCTGGGGGGGGGCTCAGCCTGGAGAAAAGGAGGCTCAGGGGGGACCTTCTGGCTCTGCAATCCCTGCCAGGAGGGTGTGGTGAGATGGGTGCCAGTCTCTTCTCTCAGGTAAGAGGAAACCATCTCAGGTTGCACCAGGGAAGGTTCAAGTTGGATACTGGGGAAAATGTCTTCACTGAAAGGGCTGTCCAGCCCTGGCACAGCTGCCCAGGGCAGTGGTGGAGTCACCATCCCTGGAGCTGTCCAAAAACCTGGGGACATGATTAAGTGGTGACCATGGTGGTGGTGCTGGGTTGATGGTTGGGCTTGATGATCTTAGAGGGCTTTTCCAACCTTCATCATTATACCTGAGTCACACTCCTGGTTTGAACCTCTGGCTCCAAGGCAGCTGCTCCATTTCATGGTGCAGCCTCCCCCCCCAGCTCTGGGGAACCTGCCAGGGAGCTCCTGGGGCTGGTTCTGCACCTGCACCCAACTGAGGTGGATCCTGCTGTGCTAGAGACACCTTCACCCTCCAAACCTGTGGTCACTGCAGTCATGGGCAGAGCTCAGCTCCTCTCCCAGAGGGAGAACTTTGAGGCCCACAGCAGAAGTTGCACTGTGACAGTCTTGCTCTCCAGCTGGAGGTCTGAGCCCCAAGGCATCACCTGAGGGCAGGGCACTCCTCTCCTTTCATGTTGGCTTGGACCATCAGGAAGCTCTGCAGGTTTCCCACGTTTGGGGTGATGAATGGTCCTGTTGAGCAGAGCATCCTTCCCAACCCAGCTGTGGATCTGTGCCAGGGGAGAGGGAGGACATTTTTGGGCTGATGGAAGGTCCTATTGAGCAGAGCATCCTTCCCAACCTGGATCTGTGCCAGGGGAGAGGGAGGACATTCTTGGGGTGATGGAAGGTCCTGTTGAGCAGAGCATCCTTCCCAACCCAGCTGTGGATCTGTGCCAGGGGACAGAGAGGACAACAGTCATTCCTTAGCAGAAACTTAACATTTTGTTTAATTGGGTTTGTGGGTGTGGAGATTTTTTTCTGCTTCATTCTGTTTTCCCAGCTTTGGTGTTTGTTTGGGCTTTTTTTTATTTGGTTTCTGTTTTGGGTGTGTTTGCTTGTTGGTTTGTTTATTGGGTGTTTAAGTGGTTCATGTTGGAAAAGTCCCAGGGAAAAGCTCTGGTCAGGTCAGAAACACTCCTGGTGTCTCCTACAGCAAGGTTGGGGTGGGGGAAGTCACTGTCCCTCCAGAGGGAGAATTCCCACCCCTCAAACAGGAGCTGACAAGGTTAAATAACCCTGGAAAGAGTTTTGGGAGGGGAATATCAGTGAAAATGAGGACCCCTGGTGCCAAACCCCCTCATTTTCAGCACCATGGCTCGATGCTGGGAGTGACCTGGAGATGTGTCCTCCATGTGGCCTCATACCCAGCAAACATTTGGAGCAGCTGTGGAAATATTTGTGTGGCTCTGACTTTCATGGGGACATCAGGGCACAACCTCCAGCTCTGGCAAACAGAATGGGGGGTTTAGCTCTGAGGGAAATGCAAAAGGCTGTGGCTGAGCCTTTGGTTTCCTCCTGAAGGAGACAATTTGCAGTGTTAGAGAGGCTCCTGTTCCTTTGTAGTTACACACAGAACTTTCCACTGTGAGTTGGATGTTGCTCTCCAGCGTCTCCACCTCTCAGTCTCTCCAGCAAGTGGTGGGTACTGAGTATTTCCTATGTAGGACCTTGATCATGAGATGATCTTTACTTGCTGAAGGCCACCTATAAATAAATAAGTGCAGCTGCCTGTGCTGTCTGTTTTCCTCCTGTGTTTTCAAGTCTCACAGATCTGAACTCCACCTGAACCCCATCCTGAGCTCCATCTTTGTTTTGCCTTTGAAGGAGCACATTTCAAGAAGAAGGAGCACATTTCAAGAAGAAGGAGCACATTTCTGTGTATTTTTGGCACCAGTGGAGATTTCCTCAGATCAGTCCATGACACAGAACTTGACCTTGCACCAGCAAATGCAGGAGTGACAGCTTGGGTTGGGAGGGTGTTGGGAAGGGCCCTGAAAGCAGAGACAAGCAGTTCTTGTTTGATGCTATAAAGAGGGAGGAGGTGGAAGGTGAGATGCTCCAAGTGGTGGGAGAGCAGCAGAGTATTGGATGACACGATGCCACTTGTCAAGGACAAAGCACGCAGGGACTGGGAGAACCAAGGTGAGGAGACACAGCCAGGCTGAGGAGACACAGCCCAGCTGGGTGTGGGAAGGGCTGTGTCTTTGGTGTGTTACACAGAGAGAAGGGACAAGATTTCCCTGTGGTGGGATGCAGGTTCTTGGGGGAATCAGAGAGTGGCACTGCCAGGTCTCAGCGTTGGGGGTGGAACTGAGTGGGGAAATAAGAGAAAGCGACTGCATGAGGTAGAGAGGACTGGAGGTGCTGTGAGAAGGTTTTCCTGCCCAGGATTGTCTTTCTGGCATTGTGGGCACCAGGCTGGGGGCACTGATGGCTGCAGTGTGTCCCCCTGGAAT
The DNA here is from genome assembly GCA_013398505.2 of Rhegmatorhina hoffmannsi. Classification (NCBI taxonomy): domain Eukaryota; kingdom Metazoa; phylum Chordata; class Aves; order Passeriformes; family Thamnophilidae; genus Rhegmatorhina; species Rhegmatorhina hoffmannsi. The sequence continues at coordinate 1,512,842 of CM031068.1, read as the reverse complement.
CCCCAGAGGTTCAGGAAGGCAGAGATCAGGTGAAAAGGAAGGCAGAAAATGAATGAAATCAGTTCTGCTGCTCTCGTTTGTTTTAATCAAATTATGAATGAAGCCAAGACACTGTAACTTCCAGGGCACTCCCATTTTTGGTGTGCATCTGAGGCTGCACTGTGACAGTCTGCTGGTGACTGAGGAGTTTCCAGAGGTTTGCCAAGCAAAGTTGTTCTTTCTGGGGACAGAAAGTTGTTCTTTCTACAGGGACAGAAAGTTGGGGTGAGACTCATGATGTAATTTCAAGTATCTAAAAAGTGAAAAGTTCAATCAAGGTTGTCATTTTTGGTTTTCTCCTCAGTGGTGGCTGCACTCATGGAGTCACCTCAGCTGGTTTTGGGGGTGTTTCAGGGGACTTGGTGGAGTTTCCTGGCTCATTGGCTCCTTTGGAGCTGCAGACTGGCACCTTCAGTGCCCTGTTGGCTCCATTCTCATCCAGACAGTGGAGAGGGTGAGACTGGAAAGTGTCAACATTTTTTTCAGAAATGAGGAACATGAATAATATTATCTTTTTATTTATTAGTCCTTTCTCTGCCAAGCTTTTGTATCCACCTCACTTTTAATCCCTCCTTCAGCTGTTCAGGGCTAAAATGTGGTGCTTCTTCCCTTGGGAGTCACTGCTCTGGATGAAGAGCACTGAGTCTTGGGAACTGTCCAATGCTCTCCCCTCTCCCAGCTCCAAGGACTCTCTTCCTCCTCTGGCACTGTTCGATACTTTGTAGATCACCCAAATAACTGTGAGGTCCTCTAAGACCTTTTTTCCTCTTTTTTTCCTCCACTGGAAGATCTCAGAAAGTCGTTCCTCGGGTTCAGCTCCTCCTTGGCCCCACTCTGAGTCCACACTGTGGGATTAACCAAGCAGAGCACTGAGCTTTGGTGGCTGGGGGTGCCTGCAGGGGCTCAGCCGTTGATCCTGGGCACAGACACCTCCATGGAGTGTGGGAATCAGCTGGAGGCCAGAGGGCCAGTGAAAGAGGGAAAAGAAAGAGAAAAACATGGAAAAGGTGGGATGAGAGGAGGGGGTTGTCCCACTCTTCTCTGTGCTGGTGCAGCCCCATCTGGAGTCCTGGGGGAAGTTTTGGGTGTAACAACATAAGGAAGACCTAAAGCTGTTAGAGAGTGTCCAAAGGAGGGCCATGAGGATGCTGAAGGGTCTGGAGAGGCCATGAAGAACAGCTGAGGGCATTTGGGTTGTCCAGCTGGGGCAGAGCAGGCTGAGGGCAGAGCTCAGTGAGAGCAGCTCCAATCTCTGCTCCCTGTGGGCAGGGACAGCACCCAGAGAATAGCTGGAGCTGTGCTAGAGCAGGGGCAGCACCCAGGGAATGGCTGGAGCTGTGCCAGGGCAGGGGCAGGTTGGATCTCAGGCAAAAGTTCTTCCCCCAGAGGGTGGTGGGCACTGACCAGGCTCCCCAGGGCAGTGGGCACGGCCCCAAGGCTGCCAGAGCTGCAGGAGGGTTTGGATGATGCTCTGGGGCACAGGGGGTGACTCTTGGGGATGTTCCTGTGCGGGTCCAGGGGTTGGACTGGATGGTCCTTGGGGGTCACTCCTAACTCTGGATATTCTATAAGAGATTTCCCCTTTCCCATCCAGGCCACTGCTCCTGTTGCCCCCAGAGCTCAGTGCCAACTATGGGCACCTCCTCCAATACCCTCCTCACTCCAGCCCCAGCAAAGCCTTCACTGGTGTCCCCAGCTTGGCTGTGGCTGTGGGTGGAGGGCAATGCTTGGACTGGTCCCTCTGGGGTCACTGGGGGGACCTGCTGGCTCAGGGGACACAGGCCAGTCCAGCAGCTCCATCCATGGTGGTCCCAGAGGTGCAGCCCCTTTGGGATTCTCTCCCTGCTGAGGCACCAGCATGAGGTCTGGGGTCTGTGTAGAAGAGATTCATTTCCAAATGAACATCAGAAGTCCCCCAAAGGTCGTGCTATTGTTGCAACATTATTTTTTCTGAAGAATGCCTTTCTTCTCTTTCTTTTCCTCTTTTTATTTTTTATTTAAATGAGTGACTGGCACATAAAAAAAAAAAAAGACCCAAAAAAGCATCTGAGTTTCAGCTGTGCCTCCAGATGATGTCAGTTAGAGATCACATCTTGTGAACTTCCCTTCTCACTCACCACATCCTGGTGGGGTTTTCTGTGGCCCATCTCGAGCCCAGCACCTCTGGCAGGAGGTAAATATAGCTGAGCACCTCCTCGTGATGAAATGCGTGGGCTGGAGCCGCCTCGGGGGCGTCAGCACCTTCTAATTATAGCAGCTCCAGCTTCCTTTTCTTCTCCCCTCCCCACCTCAGTGTGTGAAACTCCTTCTCTTGGGTTCTCTTCTTAAATAGTTGTGTACACAGACAGGATGGTGTCGAAATCCTGCCCTGGCCCCTTTGGTGTCCCTTTGCCCCGGGGGCAGTTGGTCCCATGGCACTCAGGTGACCAGGGCAGCCTTTGGTTTGGGTGGGGAAGGAGAACACTGGGGCTGTTTGCTGCAAACATCTCCAGGAGGCTCTTCAGGAGTTGGTTCAACACAGGCAGTTTGGCCCCTGGAGGTGGAGAACACAAAGAGCAACTTGCACTGTGAGGAGCTGAAGATTAAGCACTAAATTTTCATCTCCCATTTGATTCCCTGGTATAAACACGACAGTTTATAGAGTTCAGCCACTCTTTGGTGGTTTTGTTGTGTTTTTGTGGGTTTGGCTTTTTAAGGGAAGTGAAAGGGTGTCAGAAAAGGGTCCTCTTGCATTGTTTCTGTGCCCCAGAGAGTCACCAAAGCTGGTTTGGCTCCTGAAGTGCAGGGGAGAAGGTTCAAGGTGAGGTGGCACCTGGGCTGGATCCACTCTGTCATTCCTGGACTTTTCCTGCTGAAGGCCTGAGCAAAATGAGTTGTGTAAGGCCAGGCTTTGCTGAGATGAGCTCAGCTGGTCAGAGCCTGGTGCTACAAACACCAGGGCTGGGAGTTTGGTCATTCACTGGGAGTTGGACTCAATGGTCCCTGTGGGACCTCAAGCTCCAAGTGTGCTGTGAAATCTGTAGCAGCACTGAGAGTGCTCAAAAAGGGCAATTTTAGAGCATGTGCTGCTTCCACCATCCCTCCCAATGTGTGGTTGAGGTTAACTGTGGTCCTGAGTGCACTCCAGGGGTGGGAGCACATGCTGGGACTGAGCCAGGCACCTCTTCCCCATCCCAGCTGGAAAAGCAGGGTGTCCTTTTGCCCATGCCTTTGCCAGCAGTCAGGGTGGGTACAACACTGGAGGCCATGCTGGGCAAAACTGGAGCTTTATGGGGTACAAAAGGATCAGGGACTGGGAGTTTGAAAATAAACTTATGTGAAAAGCACCCATAAGCAGGGCAGGGCACTGCTGAGGTGCCAAGTGGTTTGACAGCTGCTGTCAGGTGGGTACAAGGTTATAGGATGATATACTGAGCCATTTGCAGGAGAATTCATCCTTTGAGGTTGCCTTGTTAGCAGGGACTGGCCATGGCTGGGCAAATAGAGGGCCCTGCAGTGCTCCCTGAGATAACAGCCAGGCTGTCCAGGCTCTGGGATTTATTCCCTTGTTTTTGAGGGCTGCTGTGTGTGGCACACAGATGCTGCCACACACACTGCACAGGGCTGGTGATGGATCACCCTCAGGACCTTTAGCTGCTGGTTTTGTTTAGTGTTTAAAATGCTTTTATTTACAGCTCAGCCTTTTATTCTCATTATCTGCCCCTTGTCAGTGCAGAGCAGAGACTGGGGGATACAAGTGCCACGTGCCATGAGGGTGACAGCAAGGACAGAGGTGGCCAGCAGGCCCAGGGCAGTGACCCTTCCCCTGGACTCTGCCTTGGGGAGGCCACACCTTGAGTGTTGTGTTCA
>CM031068.1:1495726-1506388 GCA_013398505.2 Rhegmatorhina hoffmannsi | reverse complement strand
TCTCTCCCACATTTGGGATGATTCTCCCACATTTGGGATGGTCACAGCCCTCTGTAAGTCACTGAATCATCAGGGCTGGAAGAGACCTTTGAAGTCCTGGAGTCCAACCATCGATTCAGCACCACCACAGTCACCCCCAAGCCGTGTCCCCAAGTGCCACTGGAACACCTGCAGAGACAGTGGCTCCACCACCTCCCTGGGTGGTCATTCCAGTGCCTGACCAACCTTCCAGTGAAATAAAACCTTCTAATATCTAATCTGAACCTCTGGGAGCTGCACTTGCTGCAGGCACAGTGACCTTGGATGGCAATCATGGAATCAGAAAGGCTGGAAAAGAGCTCTAAGATCCCCAAGTCCAACCCAGCACCACCACCAGGCTCAGCATCTACCATGAGACAGAATTATTCCTTATTAGTCAATGGCATTGAGGTCTAACTACACTATCCCTCTTTTGGAGCAGTCCGAGGGAACAAACTCACCATAAAAGCCTTGATTTGAGGGCTATAGAAAAAAAATAAATTGTATTGTTTGCTCTTCTGCAGTTTCATAAATCACCTGAGCCAGGAGAGGGTAGGAAATGTTGGACGTCAATAAAAGTGCTTTGAGTCACGAGATCTGTGGGGAAAACCCCTCTGAATCTCCCCAGGGGCAGCTTTGATTCAGCCCTGCAAGGCAAGGTGGCTCCCCCAGGTTTCTGTTGGTCCATGGTGGGGAGGAGGGGGCACTGGGGGCTCAGCCAGCATCTCCCCCAGGTTTCTGTGTGTCCATGGTGGGGAGGAGGGGGCACTGGGAGCTCAGCCAACCTTCAGAAGAGGAAACCTTTCAGCACAGTGTTGACTTCAGGAGAAATTAGTCAGCAGGACAGAGCAGAAATCACACAGTTCTCTGGAAGACACTCAAAGTGGGTGCAAGGCTGCTGAAAAACCCACACAAACCTGTCCAAGTGTTCTTCTCCCTGGGGTGGGGCCCTCTCTGTAACCATCCAGAGGAGTTGCAAGGAGGTGATAGAGAATTATAGCTCAGCACAAGGGAAGTGCCCAGAAAATTGGATGAAAGAGCTACACAGAGACCAAAAGTCCTTCAGTGCAGGACTCAGGCTGGTTTTCTGCCTGGTTTAATACACTGTGCAGGCCACAATTTATACCAGCTTCCAAAAATCCTTTGCTGAGGACACTCACAGAGAGAAGTTTAGTGAAGGACAGAGATGATTTCTGAAGATACACCGTGAGATGGGGGAGGAGAAGCTAAAGTTCTCCTTGGGCAGTGTGAGAGTGCAGAGTGTGGTGTTGGTGCCACAGTTTTCTGATGGCTCTGGAGGGTTCCAGACTTGGACAACTCAGCATGAAGTTCTGCACTACACTGAAGGATTCAAACCGAGGCAGTGGCTGTGCAAAAATGAGGAGGGAAAATAATAATTGGTGCTATCAAAGTGTTTGATATTGGGGCTCTGAGCTGGCTGTCTGTCCTGGACAGCAACTTCAGGTATCTCTGTTAATGGCAGATTTTTAGGCTGTGGCTAAAAAAAAAGACAGAGATTTACCTCTGAAGAAAGATTAAAAGTGTTTTAGCAAGAAGAGAAATAAGGAGGGTGAGGTTGTAGGATATATAAAGCAACAAGTGGTAAAGAAAAGGCAGCCCTAGTTTCCTACTGAGGCTCTTCTGCAATACAGGAACAAAGATAAGGGCTTAGAGGCTGGAAAAGCAATTTTAAAACAGGGAACTGACACAACACTGTTTTGTCAAACCTCTGGTCTGCTGGAAGGTGTCCCTGCCCATGGCAGAGGGTTGGAACTGGATGGTCTTGGAGGTCCATTCCAACCCAAATCAGTCTGTGATTCCATGATCTCTTGGAGACACAGACATGAGATGTCAAAATGTGTTCATGATCCTTTGAACAGGACCAGCTAGGAGATAACTGGCACTGGAGGGTTGTAGGACTAGCACTGTTTGGACTTACAAAGAGCCTTGGAAGTAGCTTCCAAATTGGAGAAGATTTGGGAAAGGAGCTCTGCAGTGCAGCCCCAGCCAATGGTCCTCCTGCCTGTCCAAAGTGCCCCCTCTGCACCTGAGCACCACAGAGAGGTTGTCACATGGTTTGCCTTGCAGTCCTCAGGAGGCCTTGGAAGTCCCTCTGTCTGTCAGACCTTCCCTCACAGCTTTGACATCTGCTGGCCAGTCTCAGCTTCACGTGGCAGGGAGGGAGTCTCCAAAATACTCAGTTCTTGCAGTTTCTGGGAAAACTGGGAAGGAGCAGAGAGACCCAACAGGATGGTGCCACCAGGGAAAGGACATTCACAGCTCAGCTTTTTGATGGCTGCAGCAGGCACTGGTCTTGTGGCCACAGGCGTGTCCCCAGTGGTGGCCCAGCTCAGTCCCACTGTGGTAAAGCACAGAAGGGATTTGGAAGAGCTGGGCCAGGCAGGAGGGACCACAGGATGTAAATCTGTAAGAAATGAGCCTTCATATCTATTTCTGCATATGGAATAAGTGGCTTAGACTTTGAGTCCACCAGGGAGGACTAAATAAGGCCAAATGTCAGGTGTCTCTTGGCCCAGGTGTGTGTCACACAGACAGGGTGGCTGTGGGGTGTGTGCAGGGAGACAGAGAGGTCCAAGGGAAGGCAGTGCTGATCAGGACTATCCTCACTGTGGGGGGGAGCTGTGGGCCAGAAAGACCCTCATGGGACTTTCAGGTGCAGGTTTGAACTCTTCCCTCAAAAGGAAGGGCTGAGCAATCATGTCCTGCCTCCCATAACCTCGGGAGCTGTGAGAACCATCCCTTCCTTTGCTTTCTTTTGGGCTCTGATTTTCTCCATCAGTGAACAAAACCTGCCCAATACATCTGTGTGCTTACAGACCCTGAGCTAATGAGGCTTTTACTGACCTAAGAGTGCTGTCACCTCTAGAGGAGCCCAACATGGACCTCTCAGGTCCATCCTTGTGGAGAAGGAGCCTTGCCCATCCCAGCCTTTTGATGATATATCTACACAGCAGCTGCATCCACCTTGAAAAGTTTTCCATCCTCTGCAGGTCTTGATGACACATCCATAGTAATGAGACATTGGGTTTGTTTATTCCTGGGGGTTTGGGGCTTGGAAGAGCAGAGTGTTGCAACCACTGTGCGTCCTCCTGAGCTGAACCTTATGCAGGGAGGGTGCAGTTGGGAGCTGAAGTATTTCCTTGCCTTTACCATGCCCCAAAAAGAGGTGTTTTTTCCCCCAAGTTTTGCTGAAGGCACTGCCCAACCTGCTTGGTCTTTGGTGGCTGGGCAGGCTCTGCCCCTGCCCCTCCCTGCTCTTCACCTTCTCTCGGTTCCTGTTCACTTTGGGGGTTTGTTCCTGCGTTTTGCCCCTCCCTGCCTGGCAGTGCTGCCCCCACCCTGCCCGCAGGCAGCTTTGGGCTCAGCCCCGTGTCCCTGAGGCTCCCAGGGCTCAGCCCCAGGAGCAGCACATTCCCTGCTGTGTGCCCTCAGCTCTGCTGAAGCTGCTGCAAGAGCTTCCCACCAGCTGCAAAAGCCAGGAGCTATTTCCTCTGCTGTCCCAGTGGCTTTCAGACACAGAGCAGGGCTTGTCCCCAGACTGACAACCCTCTTTTTTCATGGCCTGGTGGTTCCTCTCCTCCCCTGCCCACCCCTGTGCTCACACACAGACCTACAGAGCCTCTCCTCTCCTCCCATTCCAGCCCTGCTTCTCTTCCTGCAGCCCCTCCTCCCAGCAGAAAGACTTCCCTAGACTTGTTCCTAGTTATTTTTAGGATGTTCTGACTGATTTATCCCGCAGATTTTTCCCCCTCCTCCTTCCAAAAACTGAAGGTGCAGTGATTGCACACAGCACACGCTCCTGAGGAGCAGCAGGACTTTGTCCAGCAATTCCCATCTCTGGCAGAGTCCTGCCAGTTTAGAGGCTCTTTTGGTCCCACCAGAGCTGGTTCCATCCTTTGCCTTCTGAAGGAGCTGCACGTGGGAATGAGACCTCCACCTCCCTGGAAAGCAGCAGGCACTGAATAATTGCAAAGCAGTGCCTGGGAAATGACCCCGAGACTCCCAGGGATAAACATGGGAAGGCTGAGCCTGCTGGCTAAAAATAGAATTGGTGTGTCTGGTATCTGCAGCATTTCACAGAGTCTGAAGAGAGGTTTTGTAAAGCATGGAGAGATAAACCCCCCACATATGGGTTTATATAGGTATATCATATATATATTTATGTGTATCATGTGCATATGTAAACCCTCATGTGTTTATATATATATATATTGCATATATATGTGCTTACAGATGTCTATCATATGTTCTTATACATGTATATCATGTGTATATGTAAACCCACATATGTGTTTATATATAAACATATATATAAATATAATATATATGTGTTTACATATGTCTATCATGTGTATATGTAAATCCACATGTATTTATATATCTATATCTCATATATATGTGCTTATATATGTACAGTGTATGTGTAAACCCACGTGTGTGTTTATATAGGTATATCATATATATATGAACTTATATGTGTGTATCATGTGTATATGTAAACCCACAGATGNGGGTTTTATACATGTATATCTATATCTATATCTATATCTATATCTATATCTATATCTATATCTATATCTATATCTATATCTATATCTATCTATCTATATATCTCACATATATGGGCTTATGTATGTGTATCATGTGTATGTGTAAACCCATAGATGTGTTTATATATGTATCTCTCATATATCTGTGCTTACATATATACATCATATATGTGTGCTTATACGTATATATCGTGTCTATGTGAACCCACATATGTGTTTAAATAGGTATATCATACATATATGTGTGTATATGTATGTGTATATATATGTATATGCATGTATATATCTATATGTATATCGTGTATATGTAAACCCACATATGTGTTTATATATCATATATATGTGCTTATATATGTATGTCATATGTATGTATCAACCCCTCTATGTGTTCCTATATGTGTATCCCTGTATCCCAATGCATGTATTTAATTTTCTGTTGACCTCCAGGCCTGGCTGGGGGTTGGTTTCATCCACCTTTACCTTCTTTGGCTTGAACCCAGTTGCTCCACTGCTCTGTGCTGTCACTCTGCTGCCTGTGAAACAGCCACAGTGACACTGCCCTTCTCAGGAGCTGCTGAGCCACGTCAGGAGCATTTGCCAGGCTGCAGAGGGCACTGGATGGGAGGTGACAGCCACAGCCGTGCCCTGCTCCAGCAGTGGCACCGGGACAGCTGCTCTTGGCAGGAGCAGTGTCACTGTTTGCTTGTGCTCTGACACAAACCCACATCGGGGTATTCAAGCTTGTAATGTTTGCACTGCTGAAGTGGCTGAAGGCCTTTCTGCTGCTGCTGAGTTCAACCAGATCCTGCTGGGAGGGGAATGCAGAGGGACCAGAATGCAGCTGGTGGACCTTGGGAATGTCCCACCACCCCCATGAGAAGCTTTGGGACAGTGTTGGTTGCACAGGAAACAAGGGCAGCTGTGTGAGGGGAACACGTGGGCATCACTTAGGCTTTAATTAATGATTAAGCCTTTCTGACTGTAGATGGGAATGCCTCAAAACTGCCAACAGAGAGGTCCAGCCCTTGGTGAAGCAATAAGACAAACAAACCAAGCCTTGAGGAGCTAATTAAGGGTGTTGGTCAGCAAATCTCTCCTCATCCACCCGTTCCTCAGGCTTGGCCACTGAGTGAGTGACCTGGCCCTGAGGTCCCAGCCTGAAGTTCCATCTCCAGAAGGATGTGGTTGCACAGGGAATTGCCCAAGGGTCTGGCACTGCCATGGAACCTCTTGGGTGGAAAGGGCAAGAGCCATAACCCAGGGCTGGCCTGGACTGAGAGACCCCAGGCTGGCAGGGGAGGAGCTGTGGCAGTGCCCAAAGAGCCAGCAGGGCTGTTTTGACACTGTCCATCCCGTGGGTCACGCAGGGAAATCTTTCATTGGTTCTGGAGGGGCAGTTTCAGCACTGGGAAGGGGCTCAGCCACTCCTCTGGTGGCCTCTTCCCCCTCCTTGCTCCTGTGTCCTCAGGACAGGTCATGGTCACACCAGGTCTGGGGCAGGAAGGTCAGAGGGGGAGAAACACCAAGCTCAGAAACCACCTCACAAGTCCTGCTTTCCCCAGGAGGGAGAATTTTCTCTCCTAAAATCCAAAACTTGCTGGCCTCGACCCCTTGAGGTGTTTTCTGAGTTTTATGGCAATGAGACCAGTCTTAAAAATTCCTGCCTTCTTGGTAATAGTAATGAACATAATGCAGCCATTGCACAGGGCCAGAAATTGTCCATTTTTATGAGTATCAGCACATTTTGGCTCTCACTGCTCACACTGGTGGACTGTGAGATGGGAGTCACTGAACAAATAATCCCCATGCAAGGTGGAAAATATATTTCTGAATTCCTGCAGGTGTCTGTGTGTGTTCAGAGCCCAGTTTGCAGCAATGGCAACCGGCTGAGTGTTGCACAGGGAAATTCAGGAGACAAACAATGCTGTCTGTGTGGTGAATGCCTAAAAAATTCCTGCATAAATATATCTTCAAGGCTGAGAGCATCCCCCTCCATGGCCAGGGGCTAAATGGGGGATCAAGGGGAATTTTGCCCCCAGAATGTACTTTCCTGAGCGAGTTGCTGAGCAGCACACGAGCTGTGTGTGAAGGCAGCACGTGTTGGGCCAGACGGAGCCACTGGGGGAGTTGCACAAGTGTGTGGTGCCTGCAGGCATTGGGAGCTGGTGCCTTCAGCTGAGGAGAGACACTCCTGTCTCACTTGGAGTTACACAGGATATCTCAGTGTCGTTGTTTTAATAGTGCTCACAAAAAGCAGGAGGTGGAAAGAGCTTTTCTTGCTGCTTTGGTGTGGATTTGGGCTGGTCCCCGTGGAGGGATGCAAATTCTGATGGATGATTTTGAGCAACAGGCAGAAATGATGCTTCAGCTGCTCAGCCTTGTGTAAGAAATGAAAAATATAGAGAAAATAATATGGAAACATGGTGGGTGACCTGGCTCTGAAGTCCCACATTGAAGTTCCATCCCCAGAAGGATGTGGTTGCACAGGGAATTGCCCAAGGGTCTGGCACTGCCATGGAACCCCTTGGGTGGAAAGGGCAAGAACCATAACCCAGGGCAAACAGATGGGAGTGAAATATAAAGTTAATAAATACACTTCATTTATATAAAGTAAATCTAGAAGCAACTGGGATCTGGATTTGCCTGTGCTTGTACTCAGCAACTTCACTCAAACAGAATGAGGTGGTGCTTTTTATATTCCCTTTTTCTTCATTTGTGCAAACTGCAGGATTTTTAGTGAGTTTTCCCATCAGCTTCCCATTCCCAGGCTGGTTTGGGAAGTGTGGCCACAAGCAGTGGGAGCTGTCATGACTCTGGCTGAGAAGGATAATAATTGCAATATCTGATCCCTGTGAAACTTGGGTCATTATCTATTCCCAAAGTGTTTCCTCTGGCACGTAGTGTCAGGAAAATACTTTCTGGCCCTGATTCCTATTAGATGGTGGAATAATCTTCCAAAGGAAGTGGCTGGAGGCCAATTGTTGAGCCAATTAAAACAATGGCTCAGGGTTAACCCCTTCACAACATGTGTGGGACGTGAAGCACAGAAAAGCAAAGTGTTTGAAGATCCAAAGGTTAAAACAACCTTCAGCTCTGGGTATCCCTTCGACATCATTCCTAGGGAATTAGTAATGTTCTTATCCCTGCATCCTCAGCTGATTTGTTGGTAGTGGCAGCAAGAAGGGAAGGCAATTCCCTCTGCAGGAGCTGCTGGGGGACCCTCCCTGCCAGGGGGGTTAATCCACATCTCCCCCACATACACAGTGCTTTTAAAAAAGGAGCTGTCTGGGTGACAATGGGGCTAAGTCTGGGGCCTGATTAGATGGGGTTGTGTCTTTTTTTCTCTCCCCCCTGGATAGGCAGGCTCTGATTCCTGGGAGCGATATCTCACCGGGAATGAATGGCATGGAGGGAGCTGCAAAGACAAAGAGCTGCCTTTGTCTGCTGCTGAATTAAGATACCATGTGGGTGGCTGGGTGGCTGCTGAATAGCACAGACTTCCTTCAGCCTCCTGTCACTGAGCTTTTCTTGTGTTTTCATTTGCAAAAAATGGGCTTAATCCCACGAACAATGAATTGAGAGCAAATTAGGGGGCTCAGGGAGCAAATAATGCTACACTGAGATCTTCTGGTGACCAAGGCACTGTCACAACTCTGGAAGGGGCCTTGAGTTGCTTTAATAAAGGCACAGAGAAAGCTGCTGCTATTGTGAGCATCTTAGAGCTCCTTCTGGTTTCACTTGTCCTTGTATCCCTGAACATGTTAAAAACCCTGGGCTTGGGGTGTGCTCCAGGAAAGGGCAGAATTTCAGACTCACAGAATCATTTAGGTTGGAAAAGACCTACAAGATCATCGAGTCCAACCTTTGACCAATCACCACCGTGTCAACCCAAATAATTGGTGTCTCCAGCTGAACCCAGATGTGGATTCTCTGACAGAGCTTTTACTCCATGGGGACTGTAACAGGTTTTTCTCTCCCCTCTGTTTTAATGGACTCTGCAACTCTTTGTTATCTGAAAAATCTACGCTGAAAAATCTGGTTGAAATGGGGCAAATTCAAAAGTTGCTACAGGGACAGGCTCTGTGTCTCCTGAACACACACAGAGAACACCACAGTAAGCATCAAATAATTTCACAGAATCACAGAATGGTTGGGGTTGGAGCAGCGAGTCACACCAACCCTCTCGTGCCCTGCTGTGCCCTGAGCTCTCTGCCTGGGTTTGCCAGGCACTCCCTGCCAGGTGCCAAGTTCTTGCTGAGGGCAGGGTGACATTTCTCCACCCTCTGCCTGTCAGGGCTACACCTCTAGGGGCAGCCAGGGATGGATTCAGCATCTGTGAGCAGGGCTGGGGAATGTGGCTCTGAATTTACCCATTTCTCAAAGGTGGAAAGTGTTCTCAGCACTGTGCAAGTGGCACTCGGGGGCATCTGTGTGTTCTCCTCTCCTGGGACATCCCACCCACTGCTCCCTGCCCTGTGTGCTCCTCTCCTGGGGCATCCCACCCACTGCTCCCTGCCCTGTGTTCTCCTCTCCTGGGACATCCCACCCACTGCTCCCTGCCCTGTGTGCTTCTCTTCTGGGACATCCCACCCCACTGCTCCCTGCCCTGTGTGCTTCTCTTCTGGGACATCCCACCCCACTGCTCCCTGCCCTGTGTGTTCCTCTCCTGGGACATCCCACCCCACTGCTCCCTGCCCTTCTTTCCTGCTGGGCTGAACCTCCTGTGCTGATGGTGTCCTGCCCACATCTGCTTTGTTTTCCACATTCACTGAGATAGAAGATCACCCCCTTGTGATCTTTCTGAGGCCACATCCCCCCTGCTTTGTCTGGGCAGTGTTTTCTCTTTGCTGTTTGTTGCCCTGTGACACCCTGGGATGGTTCAGACAGGCACAGACCCCACGTGGTTGGGTCGTGAGGGCATTACAAGTATTTTCCCACATCACTTCTCTGTTCAGGGCTGCTATTCCTTCCTGTCAGTCCAGGAAAGGAACATCATATTCCATGAGGAGACCTGTGAGACGTGATGTCACGGCCTGGCCTGAGAGCAGCCTCACCCCTGCACACTCTCAGGGTCTGTTTTGCTCAAGATTTCCCCACAGCTGCTTTTATTTGGCCGTGAGTTCTGCACATCAGATCCCAGGGCTGGATTTTTAGCCTCTCAGTCTTCCAGTTTCTTCCAGAGTCAAGGGCTTGGCTGGTCATGGGAGTCTTTGGACTGTGATGTTCATGTCTGACCTTGGGTGAGACTCTGCCTGTGCTGGGGGTGGAATTGCAGCACTTCAGAGCAAGGAGAGACAGCAGAGCATGTTTAGCCCAGAAGGAGTTTTTTATGCCATGCTGGCACTTTACCTGGTTTTGGGGGTGTTTTTTTTGGCCCCTTCTAGCCCTGGATATTGCAGCCTGGGAGATAAAAGCTGGAGTGGCTTAGAAATACCTGAGAAGTTTGTCAAAATTGTTAATAAATTAGATATATGTGAATATATATTTATTTATGGACATTTTTAATTAACTACTGGAAAGTTAATAATAACCAGTAGCAGGTGCTTTGAGAAGCTCCCCCTCCTTCCCTCCTGGGAAGGGAATGAAAACCTGAGCAGGTAAATCCCTCCTTATCCCCTGTACATGGACCATCCAGAGGTGCCCACAAACACATCCCTCTGCCCAGCAAATCTCAGCCCCAGGTGCCCTTGGCACAGTCCCTGGTGAGGCAGAGCTCAGCCTTGGCTCCAGCCCTGGCACACCCAGTGGTAGAACCAGTTGCTCCTGCTCAGTGTTGTGCTCAAGGAGAGCATGTGGAAGAGTTGAAATCTGCCTTAAAACTCAGGCAAACATGACTTTTCTTCCCTGTCTTGTCTGGGTGCTTTGAGCTTGAGCTGCCCAGCTCCCAGCCTGGGGCTGCAGCCCAGTCTGCCCTGCCCATCCTGGGATTTGCTCCAGTCCTGCAGCAGCTCCTTCCAGCCACACTATTTTTGATATGGGATCCTGGCCTGGATCAGAAATAGCGTGGCCAGCAGGCCCAGGGCAGTGACCCTTCCCCTGGACTCTGCCTTGGGGAGGCCACACCTTGAGTGTT
>CM031068.1:1388840-1413858 GCA_013398505.2 Rhegmatorhina hoffmannsi | reverse complement strand
GCCCTGGGCCTGCTGGCCACGCTAGTTTGGATCCAGGCCAGGATCCCCTTGGCCTTCTTGGCCACCTGGGCACACTGATGGATGGCTCTGCCACCTCCTGCCTGCCTAAAGCAGGAGACAAAAGGAGAAGCCACACAGCAGCCTCCACCACCACCCCTTCAGCCCTGGGGCTCCCAGGGAGTGCAGTGGTCACACCTCACACCTCCCCAGTCACTGGGATGGCACTGGGCAGAAGGGGCTTTGTCAGGTGGGGGTCAGAACCCCAGGTCAGAAGACCCCATGGCTGGGGCACCTGCAACTCTCTGTTGGTGAGGTCAAAGAGGGAGAGTCTTGGATTCCTGACACAGTCAAACCAAACTAAAGACTGGAGCAGCCTTTGGGTCACAACAGCACCAAAAGCATCTCAAAGTTAAAAATTCTTCTTGCTCTGTGTGGATTTGTACCCATGGGATGGTGTGGAGGGGAGGAGTTTTTAAGGATACTCAGATCTGCAATCCTAAGGTCACAGCCATAAGTGGTTTCCCTAAAGTAAGGGAAAAAAAAAAGGAAGTTTTCCAAAGAGAGCCTTTTTTTGGCACAGTTCCAGTACACAAGGCACTGGTTTGGGGATGGCAGTTCAGGTATTTCACCTTCTAAATCTACTGCTTTCCCTCTTGTTGTGATCAGCTGGAGCAACACCCCACCTGATGGGCCTCACAAGAGCCCAGAGATTGGCTGTGAAGCAGAAGGAGCAGAAGGACATCCACTGACTGTCCCCACCCCCTGCTATCAGATCTCCCTGTGGAAATGGCAGTGCTCAGAACAGGCACCATTCCCCCCCCAAGACCACGATACCATCACAGCCCTCTCTCAGGTCAGGTCGATACCAATCTCTGGTTTCATGATGTCAGATTTCAGAATGGGCCTGGAGGCACCAAAGCATCAGACTGGACTGAAGAAGGTGACACTGAGCCACCAAGGAGTCACAGCACTCCTCCCCAAGCAGTGCTGGCCAGCCTGACCTTCAGAGCTCATTTTCACTGCTCAGAACCACCACAGGGTCCCTCAGGACAAGTCCAGGGGTTATTTTTATTGGCTCCTTCAGGAATACAAACATTGACCTGGTTGCTTAATGGAATGGTGCCCCCAAACACAGCCTGAGGAGCCTGGGCAGTGTCCAGCCTGTCTGGAGGGGGTTGGATGACTCTAATCCCCTCTGCAGTCAAGGGCTGGGACAGAGGTCATGCTGGTTGCAATGGAGATACATCAAGTCATGCTGCAAGTAAAAAGCCACTGCTGAAATTACATGTGGAGTGATCTCCAGACTTTGCTCTCTAAGAGGAATTTGTTCTTTAGACACGAGTCCAACAGAAAACTCAGTGAATCCCAACTGCAGTAACTGTGGAGAAGTCCAGGCAGAACCACAGAGGTCCCTCCTGAGGTGCCCCAGAAACCAGAGACACTGCAAAGAGTCCCTTCTTCTTCTCAGCAGGCCAAAGGAGGCAGGTGCTGAACTGGCTGGAAACTCCATGGGAGCTGCACATCAACACCCCCCAGGGCCTCCTGACAGTGGCCTCTTCTCCACCCCTGAGAAGGCACCACAGGGACTGACCAACATCCTCCATGGAAAGGGAGCTGAGGCAACAAACTGAGACCCAGCACAGCCCAGGCCTGGCTTTACTGAGCCTTGATCCTAAATCCAGGTAAGGAAGAACCTCAAGGCTCAAGGAACCTACAAAACCTCCTTTTTTGTATCCAAAACACTTCCCAGTGGATAAACACAAGAACAGGAACCATCCAGTTCCATATTTGGGGAAGTGACATCTCCAAATGAGAGAAAGGAAGCCAAGATGTCTCCAATGTTCCAAGAGCCTCTGGCAGATTCATCTGTTCATTCCTTTAAAATGGGCAATGGGGATGGTGAAAGGATGAAATTTGGCTTTTCTGGTCTTCTCTGAAAGCCAAGAAATACAATTCTAGCTGGAAGACTGAGCAGAAACAGGGGAAGCAGCAGAGCTGGTCCTGGAGGTGCTGCAAGGAATGTTGCAGAGGGGGAAAGGCAGTGATGGGATTGGGGAAGGAAGAAGAGTGGACAGAGGGAAAAGCAAGTGTTGGAAATGGCAGAGAGAAAGGCAAGAGCTCTAAAGAAATAAAAACTGAGGGGAAGGAGGAGCTAAAAGAGCTGCAGCAGGTTCACCTTTTGTGCAAACACTTGAGTTTCTTTATAATCTCCCTCCTTGGTTGAGACAACAGAGCATGGGATGGCTCCAAAAGCTTTGAAATCACATCCCACTGGAAGGATGTGTCCAGCCAGCAGCAGCCCATGGGAGGCCAATGAACAAGGGGGAAATGAGTCAAGGGGGACATTTTAATGGGGAAAAAATAAGAAAGAAATAACATTTGGAGAGTGGATGCATTTTTTGTAAAGTATTTTTAAGAGATGGCCAGGAAAGGGGGTTGGTCCATTTGGGAGCTTGCACAAAGCATTAGGCACCTGTGGATTCATCTGCAGGTTCCTTCACCACAAAAAACAGTCACTTGGGGTGTTCAGCTGGACAAGAGGAGACTGAGGGGAGACCTCAGTGCAGGTCCAGCTTCCTGGAGAGGGTCAGAGGAGGGGCAGGCACTGAGCTCTGCTCTGTGGGGACCAGGGACAGCACCCAGGGAATGGCTGGAGCTGTGCCAGGGCAGGGGCAGGTTGGATCTCAGCAAAAGGTTCTTCCCCCAGAGGGTGGTGGGCACTGACCAGGCTCCCCAGGGCAGTGGGCACAGCCCCAAGGCTGCCAGAGCTGCAGGAGGGTTTGGATGATGCTCTGGGGCACAGGGGGTGACTGTTGGGGCTGTTCCTGTGCAGGGCTGAGGGTTGGACTCGATGATCCTTGGGGGTCCCTCCCAGCTCAGGTATATCCTGTGGTCCTGGGATCCCTGCAGACACAGCCTGCTGAGGCTCAACAGTCCCACACCACAAACCTTGTGGGAACAAGGCACAGACCACCAGGCACACACAGAGCACCTCAGGGGAGCAGCCTGTCCCACCTAACCCTGGGCACTGGGTATGCCATGGAATGACCCTGGGCACTGAGAATGCCATGAAATTCAGAGAGGAAATGAATCTCTGTGACCTGGGAGGTCCCAGCAGTGCCCATGCTTGGCATTGAGCAGCCACCACATCCTGCCTCCCACCCAGAGGGGCAGCCACAGGGACCTTCACACCACACACAGCCCTGTTCAGGTTGACTGGCACAGTCCCTGGTGCTGCCCTGCATGGGGCGTGCTGGAGGAAGCTGCTTTATTTTGTGCCTATTATTTAGGAAAGGTGGCTGTGTCTCCTCTGTGCTGGGCTCAGGGGTGCAGCCACTCCCAGGGGAGCACAGGGATGTGGGGATGCAGCCACTCCCAGGGGAGCACAGGGATGTGGGGCTGGGGGCACATGTATGTGAGGATGCAGCTTGGCTGAGGGGCACAGGGATGTGGGGATGCAGCCACTCCCATGGGGGCACAGGGATGTGGGGATGCAGCTTGGCTGGGGGCACAGGGATGTGGGGATGCAGCCACTCCCAGGGGGGCACAGGGATGTGGGGATGCAGCTTGGCTGGGGGCACAGGGATGTGGGGATGCAGCCACTCTCAGGGGGGCACAGGGATGTGGTGATGCAGCTTGGCTGGGGGGCACACTCAGGGAGCGGCACTGGGCACCTCCAGCCCTCCCCAACCAACCTGGGAGGGGATTTTCATTCCTGCTAATGCTGAGCTGCTTTAATCACATCCAGGCAGGAATCCAAGAGTGCCCCTGAAGAGCCACAGCTCCAGGATAACCCAGTCAAGGGGAACAGAGGCTTCCCATGGGCTTTGAGGCAATAAAACCTGGCTCAGTTAGTCCCACAAGTGCCATCTGCTGCAGGAGTGTGATGGCAACACACTGAGCCCATCAGATTTCTCATTCCACTGCTTTCCTGCCACCCCCTGGCCCCTCCCTGCATCCCTTCAGGTCTCAACCATGCCAGGTTGGCTCTGCTTTGGCTCTTTGCATTCAGCCCTCCCTGTGGGGTGTGGGAAGCTGAGCCAGGGGCTCAGTCCCTGCACGGGGTGAGGGGTGAGATCTCCTGAACAAACACAGAGGGTTCCATTCCCAAGGCAGGGCTTCTCCCTTTTGGTTTGTTAATTTGATCATCTGCTAATGAAATATTTTTTTAAAAAAGCAAATTTCAACCCTTAACAATAGCAAACCACAACCACTGACTAATTAAAGCCTTTTTCTGACACACAGAGAGCGAGACCACCCAAAGGCAAGAGCAGAGCTGATAAATCCTGCTGGAGATTGCTCGTGTCTCTTTGTCCCCCTTTGCAACACACAGCAAGGATGAACTTTAATTGTACCCCACAAACACACTACTTATGGCCTGATTCTTGTATTTTTTAAAGACAAACAGTAGCACTGGACCAGAGCTGAATTCCTGAGGCAGACTCTGAATTCCCTGGAGCTGAGATTTAAGATACACATCAAATTAAAATCTTGCATCCATTCTGGTTTGAGCTATTTTGGTTGAGTGGGATGAAAATCACATGAATGTAACTCTGCTTTTGTTCCCCACCCAAAACCCAGACAGCAGCAAAGATCTCCCCAGATCCTCCTTATAATGGCTACAAGCATCAGGAACATCATTTTGAGGAGAAGGCTCTGGAAAGATCAGGATACAGAGAACACCTTTGTCACATCAGAGACAGCTACAAGATGTATTTGTGCTCTTCACCCATCTTTGCTCAAACACCCACTCAGAAAAGAGATGGAGGGGATTGTTAATGTAGAGACAGCTCAGAAATAGGGAATTAGTGCAGTCTGGAGTATCTGTGGGTCTGGAGGGCCAAGTTTGCACAGTGGCTGTAGAAAGGAAGCTGAAATCCAACTCCATCTGGCCTTGTGCTCATCTGCATGAGGCACTTCAGTGCTTTGCCATCATTGTCACCTGTAACTCCTACACAATGTGACACACAAAGAGAATAAAATGAGACACTCACCCTCCTTCAAAGATCTTGATCCTGACGGGCTCCCCTCGCTTGGTCACAAGAGCCTCTTCTTCTGGTTTTCCTCTTTTATCCTCTTCCTTCTCAGCTCTAGTTATGTCTTTTCGACCTTCATTAGAAAGGAGCGAAGGCAAATGAACCTATCTCCCCAAAAGAGCAAAACAATCAATGATTACAGACAAAATCACTCTAAGACACAGCAAACAGCCCCAGCAAGGGCCAGCAGCTCCCACAGGAGCTGCTCCTGACAGCCAGAGGCAGGAACTGGAGCACCCTCCTATCAAACAGGGCCTCTGCTTCTGGAGTTTGGGTTTGGTATGTTTGCTGTCACCTCCTGGGAGCTGTTAAATCACCCCCTGTATGTGGTGGCTCCATATTATCCAGTTGTGGCAAAACTGAGGGATAAAGAGAAGTGTCTTGGCTGGGCTGGCTCTCAGCATGTGGTGGAGCCATGGACCTCTGTTCCCAAATCCACTGCTCTGTCCTTGGATAATCCTCTCTTCAACAGACACATCTGCAAAGATCCAGAGAGGAGGTATCTGCAGAACTCACACCCTTCACCCCAGCCCTTGGGTTCCCCCCCACACACACTCACACAAACCTGGACTTGAGCCATGTAGGCTTGACACAAACCACTCTCCAGCCAGAGCTCTTGGGTGATTTCCTCTCCCTGTTGCCAAGGGCACAGCACAGAGAAAGCCACACAATCCACAGGAGAAAATAATCCTCAATCTCCCCCCATGTTCCCAGGGTAAAACTTGCTTTCTCACTGTTAAATTTGCCACATTGTTTAGGGGATTTGGGGTCTAAACCTTGTTTAGACCAAGGCTTAAGTCATGCACTGACAACTCATCTACGTGTTGAATGTTCTTTGTTTCAGTAGATGGACCTAAACATTAGAGCTGCCTCTCTGGCTCTGGACAGAGCAGGGAGAGCTCTCCACACCTGGAATGGAATGTTGGGATTTTATCCCCCTGCAACCCAGCAGGACAAATACCAGGGGTCTCCAGAGCTCTGAGGGGGAAAAGCAGGTTGCCTTTCACCCAGGACAAATTCAGACCATTTTGGGGATGTTCAGTTGAATTACCCATATCTTCATTTTATATATAATTTATGGAAACAGAGAGCAGAGTTTTTAGAGGGCTTTTGGCCTGAACTCAGCCAAGGCACTGGCAGAAGTTTAAAGCAGAGCTGGCAAGAGTGGCAGCTCTCAAGGGTGATTCACTGCCCCACCTGAGCCACTTATCTTAAGGGGGATGAATCACCCCAGAGGAGCCTCTTTGTCTCCTGTGGTTCCAGGGGAAGCCACAGAGTGAGCAGCTCCAATGGAGACACCCAAAATTCCAGGAGGCTGCTGGAACTGCCCTGGGATGCTCAGCAGGAGGAGGGGTGGGCTCACTGAAAAAGCAGCTCTGCAAAACTGAGGTCAAACATTTCAGATTTGCCCAGTGACTCCAGGAGCTCAGCTGGGGGCACTAAATGCACCCAGGAGGGCCCTTTGAGCCACATCCACACATCAGACCCACACACCCATCCTAGGTGCCTCCTGGGAATGGTCCCAGTGCTGTCCTATCTCCCTAAATGTGCCCAGGGCAGAGCAGTGCCAGGAGCCATTAAAAACATTTACCAGCTGGAAAGGTCTCCAGGTGGTGCCCGTGGGCATGGAGGTGTCTGGGGGGGCACCAGTGGCAGGGGACACACTGAGCACCTTCACCTCCTGCTGTGCCCAGCATGCCAGGGACAGCCTGCCCAGGGCAGACCCTTTTTACTGAGGAATACAAAACAATTGACTTGCTCGATGTAGCACGAGGTTTGTTTATTGCAACTTGGAAAGCACAGAACAGACAGATGAAAGGCACCAGAGAGCCAAAATCATACAGTCACTACTATCCCCTGTTACAGTCTTGTTGAATTTACAAACTGTGCTAGCCCAGTACAGTGTTTCTCCATCCCTACATGCAGCTGGAGCCCACAGCCCCTCCAGAATTCTCTGCTCAGCAAATCCCACTGGGAATTTCAAAGCCAAGCCAAGTATGTAGACAGCACATCCAGGCCTGGTGCCTGCTGGGAGCTTCTGCATCCATAATTGTGCCAAACATCAGAGCTTTCTGACATCTTCTGCTGTGTTGACTGACAACTTAGGGTTACACAAAGGAGAAAATATTGAAGGGGAGTAGCTGGAGCAGAGTTAAGTGAACCTTCAGCCCTGGGTTGATGCACTGCCACACACATCCTGCTCATCACCCCCCATGCCATTCCCTAAGCTGTGCCAGCCGTGGGGATTTTAAACACTGAACTCAGGATTTCACTCCCACTGATCAAAAAAGGATTTCTCTGCTTGGCACGAGTTCAAATTCTCTCCACTGGAAGGAACAGAATCTCTGCAAACCACACTGCAGGTTGGTTTAGGCTCCACCATTTCCCAGGTGTGTTTGGCAGGACAAACTCGTCCTTTTGCCAATGGTACCATGAAAGCCTGAACTGGCACCACCACTCACTGAGAGGGTTCTGGACAAGGTGCCATGAAAGCCTGAACTGGCACCACCACTCAGCTGAGAGGGTTCTGGACAAGGTGCCACGAAAGTCTAAACTGGCACCACCACTCAGCTGAGAGGATTCTGGACAAGGTGCCATGAAAGCCTGAACTGGCACCACCACTCAGCTGAGAGGGTTCTGTTCTAAAGCTTTCTGAGTCTTTTGAGCAAATGCATGCAGTGAAATATGTATTTTGATGACAAAGGGCTGGACCTTCAGGTCTTGAGTCTTTAATTTCAGGGTGTGAGGGTCTCCTCTCTCTGGGACACACCCTTGGAGTGCATTTTAGCACCATGTCAAAGAGCAAAGCTCAGAGAGGCACAGGCACTTCTACTAGACAAGGCAATCGAGGCTGGTATGACACCAGTCAGATGAAATCCTTTGAAAAATTGTGCATTAAATACCAAGCCTTAGTGTGGTTATTGCACTGCTCAGGTAATTATCTCCCCTACAGCCCCAGAAATCTGTCTTTTGGATTTCTGCAGAAGAATGATGGAAATGCTGAATAGAAGTAAAGATTTATTGAATCAAAGCAACTCTACTGTGTATTTTAAGACATATTTATAAGCAGCAGCTGCAGCAGTGATTATGATAAATTTAATATTCAGAGTTCATTTCATGATACAGAAATAAAATGAATAATCCATCAATATAAATTGACTTGAGATGAATATCAAATTGCAAAATCTTTAGAGCAATTCTGTTTGCTAATCTACATGAACATGATCTGGATTAAAGGGATCTGTGTGGTTCAGCATTAACCAAGAGGGAGAAATTGGCCTCAAAATGAGATACATAATATTAGGCAGCTCACAGAAGTGTCTTAAAGACTTCTGTGCCCACATGGCCAATGCTTTGGACAGGCTCTGCCCCTGTGAGCTGTTTGCCTTGCTCCTCCTAACTAAAGCCCAGCTCTAAAATACCCTTAGACCCCTGGAAAGGCAGGGGACAGTTAAGGACATTAAATGGACCCCACGACACAGGTGTTTAACAAGACCCCATGTCTGACCTACTGAGGCACTTCTATAAATGTCACTACATGTCTTTGCACTTCTTCAGGGGCCTAAACACACTTGCAAATCTCCCTTTAATATTTTAAAATACTTTTAAGCATGCCTCTCCATGTTCATTAACGTGGGCTGAGTGGATGCACAACCAGACAGAATCCCATTTCCCCAAGGTAATCCTTTCTCATTTATAACATGCAAAATGGAGGGAATTATAACAGCATTTATAGGGGGAAGGAAAAAAAAAGGTTGTAAAGCTATTTGAAATATCAAGACAAATGCAAATGAAGTGTAATCCTTTGTGCTCGAGCAGTGGTGGTTCGTGGGGAGGAGGTGAGTCCTACGAGCTCTTTTGCTTACAAGGCAAGTAGAAACTGGAGACCAGAAACGTGGCCCATTGCCTTGGAGCTCACCTGCCCTTCCTGGGTGCTCATTACAGTGGGTTTAGCTTCTTCACTCGACAAGTTTCACCGAGAACAAGCTCCTCCCAAGCCCAGAGAGGGCTGAGTAAACTCCTATCAGCCCAACCAGAGCAACGCCCCGTCCCTCATCCCCCTCTCCCCAGGCATCCAACTGGATGAGGAGAAACAGATAGGATTGCATTACCTCTGTCATTTTGGGCTTCCTGGAGCTGGCTGGGACCAGCCTGCCTGCCTCTGGACGTGGAGCAGTGGCCATGGTGTAGGTTTCCTTGCTCACCTTCTGCTTGGACCTCAGGAGGGACAGGGCAGCCTTGGTGGACACCCCGGGGAGGTTGGGGTTGTAGAGGCTGATGCACCAGCTGGCATAGACCGAGGAGCGGCGATCCACTTGCTGCATGTGATTTGGCTTTATGTAGTTTAAGTAGCACCAACTGACATTAGTGGTTGTGTGGAGACTGGGGAACTGAAGTACCTTCTTTGTGTCTGTACCTTCTCGAGCCTTCACGGCACTCTGGGTGCCCTCAGATGGAGGGGCAGTGCTTGGGGGGGTTGGTGGAGACTGTTCCACCTGTTCTTTGGAGTCTTCTTTCTTCACGGGTTGCAAAGGTGCCTTGCTGAGGAACTGTTTGCCAGCTGGCTGCTCATACTCTTCCAGAGCCTCAAAGCTTGGAGAACCTGAATGGGACACAGCCTGCTGCGAACTGCTTGGGATTTCCTTTGGCTCTGACTGCTCTGTAGACAAACTAGGTGGTGCTTCAGCCTCGCCCCTGTCCTGGCTTTCTGCAAGAAAGTGAGATTTCTCCTGGTTTTTCCCTTCCTCTATTGCACTAGGTGGCTTCACCACTTCCAACTTCTCTTCTGCTTCAGACACTTCCTCCTCCTTCACTCTCTTCTGCTGTTGTGTTTCCATCGTCAGCTCCAAACTGCCAGCTGGAGAGAGCATCCTTTTGCTCCCCCCAACCGTAGCTGGGCCCCCTTCCAGGCCAAGGACACTGTCTGAGGGGCAGGTGAGGGGCATGTAGCCTTTGCGCTCTGGCAAGGGCAGGGGCACCCTCAGATAGGGGCTCTGGAAAAGGCTCCTCTGCTCCTCCGTGATCATCTGGGCCAGGTCAAAGCCCAGCCCGTGCATGTCAGCGCTGCACACCAGGGCACCCTTGGGCGGGCGGTCGTCGAATTTGGGGAGGACGATGGTGGAGGAGCTGCCCTGGGACTGGGTGACCAGGATCTGGGAGAGCGTGGTGTACATGGCACTGCCATAGGACGGCATGTTGGTCTGGATGCGCACGGGCACCACCAGGGACACCATGGGCTCCGAGCGTGTGGGGACAACCAGCTGGGTGACAGTCACCGACACTGAGGGGCTCGTGGTGCAGGTCAGAGGGTGCAGCAGACTGTCCGAGTCATAGTCCGTGCACGGGGACAGGCTGGACGCTGCTGCTGGGAACAAACTGGACTTAAGCTGTGGCAAATGTGCACCGGCTTCACCCGGCAAGTGGAGAGCAAACTGAGACTGGAGAGGCAGGAAGAAGGCTGAGGGGATCGGAGAGGAACCTGGGTAGTGCACGGGCAGGAAGGAGGGGTGCCTGAAGGACACCTCGGCGGGGTGGGACATCAGCGGAGGAGCGAGGTGGAGCGGGCCCGGGTGGATGAGCGTCTGTGGCAGAGGCAGCGGCGGGGTCTGGAATATGGAGGGAGGGATCTGGGGCATGGAGAACTGAGCAGAGAGGATGTCAGACATGGTGTGGGCAGAGAAGAGCTCCGCAGACTGCCCTGGCTGAGGCAGGAGGTGCTGGTAGGGGAATATGGAGACCTGCGGGGCCAGGAACTGCTTCTCGTGCAGCGTCAGCTGCGGGATGGGGTGGTGGAACACCTGCAGAGCTTCCGTGTATGGTGGGCTGTAGGTGGGCTCAGGGCTGTCCTTTGGCTGGCTCTTCTCACTGGGGTAAGTCCCATGAGAGGGCAAAGGGGGTGAAGATGTTGGCTGATGGGGCAAACTGGTGGAAGGAGATTTACTTGAAGAAGGAAGTGGATCTTCTGCCTCAGTCCAGCCTGTTGGGGCCGGGTCTGGCTCGTGCTCCGGGTGCCTGGTGAGGGATGCCTGGCGGACCAGAAAGCACTTCCTCCTCTCTTGGGGGGCTGAGGAGCTCGAGGGGCCGGGGGTTGAAGCAGGGGTGGACGACAAGCTCCCGTAGTCAAAGGATTTACTGCGGGTCTCGGACATCTGGGAAGGGTGGGACACGTTGGGTGTCTGCTCAGAAGCAGATCTCCGCATCTCCCTGGAATGGTGATGGTGGCTTGGGACCATCAGCATGTGAGAGCCAGCGCCAGGAGGCTTTGGGTGGGGCTCAGAGGGCTGGCTGCTGGACTCTGGCTTGCTGTGGTCATCACGCTCGAAGGAGATGGAGTGGCTGGAGCCGTGGGAGACGCTGCTCTCCTGGCTGGGGCTGCGGGTGAGCGACACCGACTCAAAGCTGGACTCTCCTGAGGACTGCGCCATTTCCGCCAGCCTCAGCCGCTTCTTCTTGGGTGGGAGCTTCTCTGCAGGGAGCTGTGAAAGGGTCTGGCTCCTCTGTGGCCACTGAAACTCCTCTGTTTTCTCTGGCTCTTTGGGAGGAGGTTCTGGCTCCGTTTCTGGTCTATCAGGCTCTTCTGTGACCAGAATCTCTGGCACCTGGATGTTGTGCTGACGGACCAGCCTGGGCTGCAGGGAGTGGGGAGGGCGGCTGTGCTGGGGGGGCGGCTGAGATGGGAACTGTGATAAGGGCTTGTCTTCCTCCAAGCTGCTGCCCTGCTCAATGGAGTCAGACTTCTCAAAGGAGCTCGTGTGCTGGATGACAGAGATCTCCTTCGAGGTCGTTCTTCTCTCCTTGCCCTCCCCACTTGAAGC
Organism: Rhegmatorhina hoffmannsi; assembly: GCA_013398505.2. NCBI lineage: Eukaryota > Metazoa > Chordata > Aves > Passeriformes > Thamnophilidae > Rhegmatorhina > Rhegmatorhina hoffmannsi. The sequence continues at coordinate 1,402,007 of CM031068.1, read as the reverse complement.
CGGTTTGGTGCTCCTGGAATGGAAGGTGGCACTGACATCAGAAGGTGCAGATTTACCCGGATCTGCTGGTGACTTCATGGATTCACGGGTCAGGTTCAGAGCACCTTCAGATGATGCTGGGTTTGCAAACTGAGCCCCAGGACCTGCACTGGAGGAGGGTGTATCAGACAACTCAAAAGCTGGAGGCTCCTCGTCGTCACCGAGACTCTTCTCCTTCCGCCTTTTTCGGAGAGGGGTGAGCTCCAAAGTGCTCCCCAGCTTGTAATGCATCATCTGGGGCCACGTGTCAGGCTCTGCAGCGCTTTTCTCAGTCTCTGAAGAGGTATGGGAAGTGGAAGAGCGAGGCTTGGAGAGCTGCAGTTCTGAGCAGTAGTACTTCTTGTGGGCTTCATAATTGTCCCTTTTCTTGTAGCGAGCACCACACACGTTACACTCGTACATGAACCCTTTCACCTTGGGGCCCTTCCGGGACTTTTTGGTAAGTTCGCTTTCCTTGGTTTCAGGCTCCTCAGGGGGTTTGGAAACAGCTTCTTTGTTGGCAGAGCTGACCTCCTCCGAGACGTATTCCACTCCCAAAGGCAGCTCAATAGCTGGTTGTCGTTTTAGCATTCGAGGGTGGGAAGAAAACGCTTGACTGCGGCTTAAGACTTCAGGCTCCATGATGTGATCATCAAATGAGTAGCTACCTCTAAAGGTGTGTGGGGAGCTTATAGTGCATGCAGCAGAAGGCATTGAGTGGCTTCTTAGGAGAGGCACTGTCTCTGTGGCACTGTGGGATTGCTGAAGTGACAACAATGATTGTTCGGGCTTCATTTTCTCGCCATGGGATGCCAACACTTTGGAAGCATCCAAGTGGCTACTGGAACCAGACTTGATATCGAACTGGAACGGTTCTCTATATACACCAGACTTTGGAGATTCGATGCTGCTACGTCTAGATAAAGAGCTTCTTCTAGGCTTAACGCTATCTATCTCACTGGTATCTACAACAGCTTCGTTAATTGTAATTAGCTTAGTGATGTGTTCAATCACCTGCGTTCTGGGCACAGACAGTGGCCCCATGCTGGGTTTCTCCTCCGTGGCCAGGTGAGGGAACCCCGGGGTGGTGTTTCCCGCCAGCGCCGCCGTCCTCTGCCCGATGCGGCCACACTTGCCCAGGATGATCTCGGCGTAGGACTTGGCGTTGGTGTTGGGGGGGCTGATCTGCTGCTCGGCGCTCTCCGACCTCGAGAAGTAGCCGGACTCAGTGCTGCCCTTGCTGCCAGGGCTCAGGAACGCCTGCTCATCCACCACCTTCTTGCGCTCGCTCAGGCGCAGCGCCAGCTTCTGCTTGATGGTGTGTGTGTCCTCCGACTTGTGGCTCGGCGCGTGGTCTGAGGAGGGCTCTGCGAACTGGCTGCTGTCCTCCAGGGACTGGGACATGCTGGAATGGGACAGGGAGCAGCGCTCGTGGCTGGAGCCTTGGCTGCCTGTGCTCAGCAGGCTGCTGGCCAGCAGCGTGTGCTTCTGCCTGGGGGACAGCTCGCCCGCGTGGCCCGCCATCGCCGCCGTCTCCTCCTCCGAGTCTGTGCTTTCTCCTTCTGTTGGCTCCTCAAAGTCCTCTCCTCCAATCCTCTCCATCTCCAGGCTCGATGGGTACATCTCTGCCCCGATCCCTGAGGCCAGCCCAGCTTTTATTCGATGAGCATGAGATTTCCTGTGTTTGTACAAATTGCTCTTGGTCTTAAACGAGAAGCCACATGGAATGCAAGGGTAGGGCCGCTCGCCCGTGTGGGACCTGATGTGTTTCTGGAGCACGCTGGGCTTTGCACAGGGCCTGCTGCAGTACTGGCAGATGTATTTGCCAGGCTTTTGGGGTTTCTTCTCCTTCTTGTGCACCTCCTCAGCCTGCTTTAAGGAAACCTGGGAAGGGCGAGGGATGTAGACCTTTTGAACGGACGGCATGTCCTCTGCAGGAATGATCTGGGAGTGGGAAGGCAGGAGCTGGCCGTGGTGGGAGTGAAGCCCCGGTGATGCAAAGGAGCCAGAGGGCCCTGGTCTCACTGGATCAACTAGCTGCCATGTGGGACCCTCGAGGACATGCTCTGGTTTCCCTGGAGACATAAATGCTGGTGACAGTGCGTGCTGCTGAAGCTGCGAGAGGTGGGGAGGGTGTTCAAAAGAGGAAGGCTTAGGCTGCTTCTGATGTCCAGGCTTCTCCTGAGACTCCTCTCTTGGGACGGGCAAAGGGCCAGAAAAGTGCTGCTGTGATATGATATCTCGGAGAGGGGTTCCTGGGGAAGGAGCAGAGCTGCCCTGGTACGTAGTTGGGGATGAAATACTGCCTTGGAAAGCCTCTCCTTTGGGAAGCCTCTTTCTTGGACTTTCCTCAGCCTTTTTTGTGCTCTTCTGGCTTTGTTCAGGATCCATGACCTTAAAAGGGTCTCTGAATGCTATTTTGGGAAGGGTTTGGCAGGCTTCATTTACGAATAATAAAGGTCTCCTCTGTAGATTCCCTGCTTTGCCTGCATTTGCTACGGAGCTGGAGCCGCCAGGAGATGGTTGTTGATTTAAGATTTTACTAAAGTGTCACTAGTTGCTATTTGATTCAAAAAAAAAAAATGTTTCAAGGTCAATAAAGTTCACATTGGTAACACATGACAAACTACTTCAAAGAGAGAAAACTTTCCAAAACTTTTAGTCCAAATATTTTCCTTGTGAACTTGGTTAAGGCTTTAAACCTTGCCATTTTATTTCAGTTGACAGTGGCAAGCCTTCAAAGTCAAGATGCAACCCACAATGTGTCTCTTGTTTGTTATGCAAACCTTTGAAAACTTGAAACTTTAGTGCTCATCTCATAAGGATCTTTTTTTTTTCATCCTGTGCAAGGAAAATAACACTGAACGGTGTATGTCCCCCTGTGTCTTCCTTCTGTTCCACTTCTGAGTTCACAAGCCTTGGAAAAGTGTTTCCCACATTTCTGTAATTACATCCAAAAGAAAAACAAACAGAGAAAAGAATTACTTTAGCTTTGGTATTTAAGTAATTAAATGCTGCTAATTCTGTGGAGAACAACAGTAAATATTTTGCACAAAAGCAGTTCAGAATAACTAATTGAATGCCCACCATTCAGAAGACATTCCTTTTAATGGCAATCTGAACATAAATTGTGCTCAGCCGAACTTCAGGGACTCAGTTTAATGCACACATGACCTGGCTCTGTGCAGTAACCAAAGACAGGAACTCGAAACACAGACAGTTTGGAAAAATGTATTAAAAGGGTTTCAAACTTGAATTCCTTCTAATCTGCTGCAAATATTTAGGGCTTTAAATTTATTATAATTATATTTCCCTTCCAAGCTGACTAACTACAAAGCACTGCCTCGTGCAGCACATCCATCCACTGACAAATAACAAGCAAATCTTTGCTGCATAAAATCCTCTCCTAAGCTCACAATAATCTTCAGAGTCATTTGCAACAAAAGCAGGTAAAGAGGAAGCACACCCAGGCTTTTACTGAAATGTTGCCTCTTTAATTTCCTGCCTTTTGTCACCAAACAATGGTGCAAATCCAATTTCTATGGCACATGTATTTCATCCAGGGAAGAATCAGAATTGGCTGTTCTAAAGGGGGACCATGAGTGGGGATGGGACCCATTAAACCCACCACCCTTGGCAGCAAATACAGCTGGTGATGAGACACTCAGAGAGGAAACACTGATTGCACTGAAATAAAAGAGTATCTCTGAGCAGAAATGGGTGGGATAGTCCTGAGGAAAATAAGGATGATGTTTTTCAAGTGAAGCAAATGGGTAATGAACAATGAGAAAAGAACTCTAGTCCTTCTTTAGGCAGCTCTTGCCTGTCTCAGGGTGCAGCCCCTGCAAGGACAGAACTGCTCTGGTTCAATGAGGGGAATTGCTTCAAGTCCTGGCTCTGAGCCTGCCCTGTGCAGGGGGAGAGGGCAGGGATGGGGCTGAGGAGCAAGCCCAGCCAAACAGGGCAGCACAGGGGCCTGAGACTGGAGCTCTGCAGCAGCTCCACTTCAGCTTAAGGAGCAGCAGTGAAGGGCCAGCAGAGGAGGCTGTTGAGTTCAGCACAAAGTCCTGCCAGGATCACCCATTCCTTACCCATTCCCACCATCCTGGGGACTCCCCACACTCCAGGAGAAAAGGCACATTGGGGTCTAAGGTGACTTAGTTTAATTTGGCAGAGTCTGACGATGTGGTCACACATGCCCAGCTTGACTTTACAAAACTGTCTAAAAACTGTCTGTTCTTTGGACACCTCACCTTAAAGTCAGGGCTCAAGTCCTCAGACACGACCCCCTGTACAATCCCTCAGAGAAGCAGGTGCCAACGAGGGACCCCAGAGGGGCAGTGCCCCCCACATCAAGGTCTCAGTGCAGGGAGATTGGTTGCCCTGAAATCCCATTTCTGACTGACTGGATTAGTGGCTTCTCTTCCTGGCCAACTGTGACACCCACATTTAGGGAAACGGGCAGAAAACCAGTCCTAGCCTTAAACCCACCTCCTTTTCCCCAGACACAGGTTCTGCTCCTCTCCAGCATGAGCTTCCCATCTCCCCAGGACCTGCAGAGCACCTGCTCTTGCCCTGACTCTGAGAAAGGTGCCTCATGTTGATGGGCTCATTGCTCTGAGGAGGAATTAATGACATTTTGAAGCCCCTTTTTGGAGAGTTTTGGCTCCCTGATGGTGACTAACGCTGGCCATGGGCTGGGCTGGACTTGCAGCACTGCACCAACTCAACACCAAAGGCACTGGGGAGCACATTTATCACAGAGATTTTTGCCCAAGTGGCTGTTCTTTGCCCCACTCCTGACACACAGAGCATTAACTTGGTCAAAGTGGATTTAGAGAGGCTTGTCCAGCAAGGCCAGAGTGAGAGCTGCCTCCCACTACCTCTCACACTCACAGGTAAGAACTCCCAACTCAAGAGTGCCCCAAAAACTCTTTAATGCTGTGCTTTCCCCTACAGGCTACATATCAACCCCTAAGTGTGTAATAATCAGAGTTGCAAGGAAGCTGCTTGAGATGATTCAGTATCCCCTCAAATGCTCAGCCCACCTGAGGAACACCTGGGCCCCAGCTGCCTTTGGTAGGAACTCTGCAGAAAAGTGGACAATTCAAGACCTGGTCAACACCCAAGGCCACCTGCTGCCTCCAGCAAGCACAGCCATCTCAGGGCACTCCAGGCCACTCTGGACTGATTGTTTTCCATTGTTGGAAATGAGACTCCTGGAATGGCAATGGCAAAGGATAATTCTCCTGGCTGGATGCAGTTAATCCAGGTTGATACTCCTCCAAGGAAAACTGAACAGTGCAACATCAAGTGGCAGAAAAGATGAAGCCCTGGAGGGTTTCTCCCCTCTGAGGTGGTGGAGAGGAGGGAAATAAGAGCTCCCAAAAAGCTGGTTGCAGATGCTCTGCCCAGCTCAGATGGAACCCAGAGCAGCAGGGATCTGGTTCCTGCTGCTCTCCCTGTGCCTGGCACATCCCTCCAGCTGGCACAGAGCACAGGGCTGGCGTGGGCCACCCCTCCACAGAGCTCCTCTGCACACAGGCAGCTTCCTGCTGGCTCCTCCTGGAAAACCAACAGGACTAATGGCTGGAAAAACTTCCTATTCTTTTTCTTCCTCAATTTTTTTTCCAGTTTCTCTTCTCTTTACCTCAAAATCTGTCTTCAGACTTCAGCCCGTTAATATTCATCACACTTTCCCAATTCTCCCCTCTTTTCTCAGAAAAGGCACGTTTTTGCTTTTACTTTCATCTCCTCCTCATGACCTGCAGAGCTTCTTCTCTCTGCCACATGTTCTGCTTCTACTTGGGCACTTTGGGCAGAGCAGGCTGAGGGCAGAGCTCAGCAGGGGCAGCTCCAATCTGTGATCCCTGAGAGCAGGGACAGCACCCAGGGAATGGCTGGGGCTGTGCCAGGGCAGGGGCAGGTGGGATCTCAGCAAAAGGTTCTTCCTCCAGAGGGTGGTGGGCACTGACCAGGCTCCCCAGGGCAGTGGGCACGGCCCCAAGGCTGCCAGAGCTGCAGGAGGGTTTGGATGATGGGACAGGGACAAGGTGGGATTGTTGGGGTGTCTTTGCAAGGTCAGGATTTGGACTGGCTGATCCCTGGGGTTCCTCCCAGCTCAGGAGACTCTGTGATTCCACAATTCCCCACTGGTTTTGTTCCACCTGCCCCAGGACGTGCTCTCAGCAGAGCTGCAGCCTCGGGCACGGCACTGGCACGAGGACAGCAGGTCCTTAAGGAACAAGTCTCCTGGATTATGGCACATGGTTTCCAGCTGCTCACATTGCATGTCTGTGGCCAAATCCAAGCACAAAACTGGGGATTCCAGCTGTTATTTCTTTCCAGCTGTTCTTTCTCCTCAAACCTCATTCCTTGGGGTTTCACTCCAAGTGCCCTGGAGCCAACAGGACCAGGAGTGCCCATGCCACCCACAGGGAGGGAAGCAAAGGCTGCCACCCTGAGGGGAGGAATCACTGACAGAATCCCTTGGGACCAGAATTTTACCCTAAACCTGAGGCAAAATGCTTAGAAAAAATGTCCTTTCAGAAAGTCTCAAGTGTTGATCTTGTGAATTACCTTATTATGGCTGAAATGAATTCCTGCAAACAGGCACAGAGTCTCTCCCAACCCTAAACCTCACCCAAGTCATCCTAAAGGAGTCCTCCCAACCAGTGCCAAGCCCTGGGCTGGTCCCCCTGTGCCTGGGACTGTCACCACATTTATGCAGCCAAACAGGCTCTTCACCACGAGATTTGGGATTGAGACCCACCTTAAGTGGGAAGGGAAAAGCTGCCACCTGAGCTCCAGGTGGGAACACCCCTGGAAAGACATCAGGGCTTTCTCTACGTTGTGGTTGGCCTCCAGAATTCATTCCTTGCAGTGCTTGGCTTTCTCTGACTTGCCTTTTGTTTCCAGGACACTGAAATGTCTCATTGCAGGGATCCTTCAATCTTGCTGGTGGCCAAACCCTGTTGTGGGTGATACTCAAGCAAATGGGGGGATTTCCTCTGCTGTTTGATCCTGTCCCAGCCAGATCAGGAGCCAGTGGGATTAGTGGGAGGCTGTGACAGCTCTGCCTTTCCTGCACCATTCCAACCACAACAGCATTTTCCTCTCCACACCAAATCTGAGCCTGGTTTTAAGGCTGCCAGACTTAAAAGTATCCTTTTGTGCCCCTAGAAAATCCATCTGTTTATGGCTCATGACAACTTTTAAATAAAATTTTGGACAAAATTTAACTACTGACCAACATATTTGACATTTGTTAAATATATTTTAAAATCTGACAGGTTTTGTGTGAGTGAACAGGTACAGCTCTCTCCTTACTGGCAGCCACTAAAATGTCCTGCCCATGGAAAAACCACAATCAGCATTTACCCCTTTTTAATTTCAATCAATCTGGAGAGTCACATCTGTGGGAAAACAGATCCCTTTCTTCAGTAGCTCTTGGTGCTCCTCAGTTCTTAAAAAAACCCTGCAAGTCCACACTTTATAGAATCAGAAGAGGTGCTGGGCCAAGCACAGGCTGAAGGGTTTGCTGCTAGCTGGGGGTCACAGTCTTTGCAACCAGATCCCAAATTAGCCTCCAACAAAAGGGCAATGCCCATAAATAAAGTGCCTGATGACTGAGAGGGATTTACAAAGCAAAGAGCAGGCAGCACAGCAGAGCTCCTCTAATTACCTCCTGGAACTCGACTCACTAATATAAAAATGCTGCTGCAGCACTGAGAGGACTCACCAGGCAAAGGTGGCTCAAATCTACTGAAGAACCAGCAAAGCAAACTGGACAAACAGCAAAGCAAGTGCTGGTGCCAGGGGGAGTCACTGCAGAGGGCAGTGAAACCATCCAGGGAAGTCACTGGGATTACTTACAGTGGCCTTGGGAGCCTGGAACTGTGTTGGTCTCTCTCTGCTGTTTGCCCACGGTTTAGTTCAGTCTGTGAGAGAAAGAGCACGTTGGAATAGTGTGTGGACAGTGAAATGCCACCTCAGCAGCGGGCACACAGGACTTGCAGCAGGTGCCCTGATGGAGAGGATTGCCTGGTAACCAAAACAGCAACACAAACTCAGTCCCAACAGCTGGAGAGCTCTTGGGGACCTCCCTCAGCGTGTTTACCCTGATGGGGATGTGCACACTCCCAGGAAACACATCACTGAGGGATGTACCAACTCCTGGAGCAGGTATTCCCCCTCCTGGAGCAGGTGTCACCCCTGGAGCAGTTATTCAACCTCCTGGACAAGATATCTCTCCACCTGGAGCAGGTATTTCTCCTCCTGGATCAGGTGTCCCTCCTTCTGGACAAGGTATCCTTTTCCCTGGACCAAGTTTTTCTCCCTTGTCCTGGACCACGTGAACCTCCTCCTGACCAGGTGTATCCCTCCTGCTGGAGCAGATGTCCCCCTCCCTGGTCCAGGTATTCCCCTCTCTGGATCAGGTATTCCTTCTCCTGGACCAGGTTTTCCTCCTCCTGGTCCAGCTGTCCTTTCCCCTGGACTGAGTTTTTCTCCTCCTAGACCAGGTGTCCCTCCTCCTGGACAAGATATCCCTTTCCCTGGACGAAGTTTTTCTCATCCTGGACAAGGTACCCCTTCCCCTGGACCAAGTTTCTCTCCTCCTAGACCAGCATTCCCCTCCCTGGTCCAGGTGTCCACCTCGCTAGTCCAGGTATTCTTCTTCCTGGATCAGGTTTTCCTGCTCCTGGATCAGGTATCCTTTCCCCTGGACCAAGTTTTTCTCCTGGACCAGCTGTCCTTCCTGGGCAAGATATCCCTTTCCCTGGACCAAGTTTTAATTCTCCTGGACCAGCTGTCCCTCCTCCTGGACCAGGTTTTTCTCCTCCTGGACCAGCTATCCCTCCTGGACCAGGTGCCAGGACACCAGACCTTGGCTGGTGGCAGCACCAGCAGGTTCAGTGCAGACAAAAGCTCCACACCCTGGCACAGGTTTCAGGTCTGCTCAGAGGTATCCAGATGAGCCCCAGGTGCTGTAGCCCTTCCTCCAGAGCTTGTTTTTAGCCTGAGTTTTGCATTTAGAGAACCTTTACTTTTAAGTAAATCATTCAGTTGCTCCACATTTACCTTTCACAAACCTCCCAACACAACCAGCACTGAACCCACACCTCCAAACTCCTCTGCTCCGGAGCCAGGCTGGGAGAGCTGGGGGGCTCACCTGGAGAAGAGAAGGCTCCAGGGAGACCTGAGAGCCCCTTCCAGGGCCTAAAGGGGCTCCAGGAGAGCTGGAGAGGGCTTGGACAAGAACATGTACTAACAGGGCAAAGGGAATGGCTTCCCACTGCCAGAGGGAAAGATGGGATATTAGGAAGAAATTCTTCCCTGTGAGGGTGGGCAGGCCCTGGCACAGGTTGGGCAGAGAAGCTGTGGCTGCCCCATCCCTGGAAGTGTCCAAGGCCAGGTTGGACAGGGCTTGGAGCACCCTGGGCTGGTGGGAGGTGTCCCTGCCCATGGCAGGGGGAGGAAAGAGATGAGTTTTAAGGTTCTTTCCAACCCAAACCATTCTGGGATTCATGTTTGACTCTTAAACACGTGCAGCATCTGCTCAGCTGCCACGGACTTGCTGAGGGAACGATCCAGGGCTAAATTCGAGTGACCTGGGTTCAATTCCCACTTTGGTTACACATTTCCTGTGTGAAACTGGGCAAGTCATCTCAGTGACTGTCTGTGTTGGTGCTGCAGCTAAACAGGGACACTTCCTCCTTCCACAGATGTGCTGTGAGTCACCCCTGATGCCTGTGGGGCCCAGGATGCTCCGGGAAGGGAGAGACCCATGGACTCAAACAGGGAGCAGAGACTGGGAACAGATGGGATGACATCCAGGAGACTTTCTCTGCTCATTAAAACGTCTGGATTCAATGCTGGGCTTTCTCACTTTTCCTTGTAGCCCACGTGGTTTCAGCAGCTTTCCTTCTCCCCCTTCCAGCAAAGAGTGCTGGTTCCTGCCCCATGAGGAGGTCAGAAGGGCAGAGCCAACTCTGCCCTCAGCCAGCAGGGCTTGGGCAAAGGGTTAATGTGACAGATTTCATAACTTGAAAGAGGTTTTCCAGCAAACAGAGGAATTATTGCAAAATCTGCATATTTTAGAGCTAAATATTCCCAGAAGTATCACCATGAAAACTGGAAGGGGAAAAAAAAGCAGCAAGGCCAGTGCGGGGTGAGGGGCAGAAGGCAGGGCTGGAGCAAAGCTCTGGGCACCAGCAGGGCTCCCTCCCTGCTGCTCAACTCCCCAAGCACAGAGGATACAGCACTTTCAGCCTTGCTTGGAAGCCAAAGCTCAGCCCTCAGTTCACTGCAAAGCTCTGCCTCAGCTTCCAGCAGAGCCAGCTCTCCAGAGCTTGCTGTGTGCTCCTGGCCCAGCTTTTGGCTGCTCCACTTCCCCCAGGAAACCCAGCTGGGATTTGCAGGCAGCTCCTGCAGACAGGCAGGGTGTGCCAACACACTCACATATTCCACAGGGGTTATCAGGGGTTTTTACTCTTATAATAAAACTAATCCTGTTTTCTTGTGAGTGAAACTCCAGAAAACCACTTTCTTTAGCAATGTTTAGGATGACCCTCAAGAACCTGTGACTGTGAAGAGCATCACACCACATCTCCTCCATGGGATTGTACAAATCCCCCACTGCTGTCACTTCTCACACGCTCGTTGGCACAGAAAAGTCATTATTTAATATTTTAAACCCACTCCTGTGAAATGATTCTTCCAAAATTCCTCTGGATTGAGCACTCCAGACCTGCCAAACCCAGAGTGGGAAGGCAGTTCTTGGAGAGCTGCTGATTCTGTCTAAGGTAACGTGCCTTGCACACAGCTCAGGCACTAATTGCCTTTCCCTGGTAATGTGTTCCCCTGCACAGTCTTATGGTTAAACTCATGTATTGAGAAACCTTCCGAAATGTTTCCACATAGTTTGAAACCACAGGAGTGAAAAAAGAAGGGAAGGACAACTGCAGTTCAGATGGAGTTTATGATTTGTGCTCAGGCTGATGATTGCAGGGTGAATCAGTGGGGCTGAGGTTTCAGGCACCACCACAGCTCTGCTCGCAGGGTTTGTGCAGCTCAGCTGAAAACGGCTCCCCGTGACACTGCCCTGACTTCCTGCTGAGCTGCTCCTGGGGAATGCCTTGGCTTTTCCCCATGGATGCCATGGGTGCACACACCAGGACATGGGTGCACACACAGGACATGGGTGCACACACCAGGACATGGGTGCACATACCAGGACATGGGTGCACACACCAGGACATGGGTGCACACACAGGACATGGGTGCACACACCAGGACATGGGTGCACACACCAGCACATGGATGCACACGCCAGGACATGGGTGCACATACCAGCACATGGATGCACACGCCAGGACATGGGTGCACACACAGCACATGGATGCACACACATTACATGGGTGCACACACCAGGACATGGATGCACACAGAGGACATGGATGCACGCACAGCACATGAGTGCACACACAGGACATGGGTGCACACACCAGGATATGGATGCACACACAGCACATGGATGCACACACAGCACATGGATGCACACACAGGACATGGGTGCACACACAGGACATGGGTACACACACAGCACATGGATGCACACACAGGATATGGGTACACACACCAGGACATGGGTGCACACACCAGGATATGGGTGCACACACCAGGACATGGATGCACACACAGGACATGGATGCACGCACAGCACATGAGTGCACACACAGGACATGGGTGCACACACAGGACATGGGTACACACACCAGGACATGGATGCACACACAGCACATGGATGCACACAGAGGACATGGATGCACACACCGGACATGGGTGCACACACAGGACATGGGTACACACACCAACACATGGATGCACACACAGCACATGGGTACACACACCAGGACATGGGTGCACACACCAACACATGGATGCACACACAGCACATGGGTGCACACACAGCACATGGATGCACACACCAGGACATGGATGCACACACAGGACATGGGTGGACACACAGCACATGGGTGCACACACCAGGACATGGGTGCACACACAGCACATGGGTGCACACACAGCACATGGATGCACACACCAGGACATGGGTGCACACACAGCACATGGGTGCACACACCAGGACATGGATGCACACAGAGAACATGGGTGCACACACAGCACATGGATGCACACACCAGGACATGGGTGCACATACCAGGACATGGGTGCACACACCAGGACATGAATGCATACACAGCACATGGGTGCACACACAGGACATGGGTGCACACACAGGACATGGGTGCACACACCAGGACATGGGTGCACACAGAGGACATGGATGCACACACAGCACGTGGGTGCACTCACAGCACATGGATGCACACACCAGGACATGGGTGCACACACAGGACATGGGTGCACACACCAGCACATGGGTGCACACAGAGGACATGGATGCACACACAGCATCATCCCTGCCCTGAGGAACCCACTGCTCCTGTGTCTGGAGAGCTCAGGAGCTGGGATGGAGCAGAGGGAAGTGCACTGGGGAAGCTGAACCAAGACAGATGAAGAACCAGCATGGTGGTGAGGCTGGCAAACAGCTAAACACAGGTAACAGGGGAACTTGCTGACAGCAGAGCTGTCCCACCCTGCCCTCCAGTCTGGGCAGGGGTGAGAGCAGCTCTGGGTGAGGATGGTCCCTGCCAGCCTGCTCTGCCCTTGCAGCCAGGTTGGTTTGCAGAGGCAGCACAGGTCATGGAGGTGACATTTGCATGTGTAGGAGTCTGGCTCACCACACACAGCTCCTCAAGGCCTATGCAAATCCACACCATGATCCTCCTGCAGGCAGAGCCTCAGCTGTGCTTGAGAACCAACATTTCCAGCACAGTGACACAGCAGTGATTTTTTAGAAAAGCAGGACTGAATCAACTGCTGAGGTGGAAACAGGTTTGTCTCAGTGCTTTTCATATTTCACAGAATCCCAGGATATGCTGAGCTGTGAGGGACCCCCAAGGACCACCCAGTCCAACCCTCAGCCCTGCACAGGAACAGCCCCAAGAGTCACCCCCTGTGCCCCAGAGCATCATCCAAACCCTCCTGCAGCTCTGGCAGCCTTGGGGCTGTGCCCACTGCCCT
>CM031068.1:1337028-1354304 GCA_013398505.2 Rhegmatorhina hoffmannsi | reverse complement strand
AGCTCCAGCCCCTGGATGGGACACACAGCACTGAGCTCCAGCCCCTGGATGGGACACACAGCACTGAGCTCCAGCCCGTGGGTTTGACACACAGCACTGAGCTCCAGCCCCTGGGCCTGACACACAGGATTGAGCTCCAGCCCCTTCTCCTGCCGTGGGAGCTGAAAGCAGCACCAGCTTCCAGGCTTGGGGCCAAAAAAGGGGAGATGGGAAAAAGGGAAACTTGATAAAAGTGCTAATTAGGGCTCTGGCCGTTGTTTTGGTCAGTGTCACAGCCTTAATGTTATTTCCATGCTGTCTTCTTTTGTATTTAATTCCCTTTACAAGAAGAGGAAAAAAAAAATCACAGAGAAGATTATTTAAAAAATTCTCTTTTTTGACTGGGAGATGGGAACAGTTCATTGCTCATCAAGTGTTTCAAGGAAATATATTCTCATTCAGGAACAGATATTTTATTTGATTCCTTTTATTTTTTTTAATTTTATTTTTTTTTAAAAAGTGTATTACGTACCCGATAAACTGGAACAGCTCTGAAAGAAGAAAGAACTGGTCCACTGGTTAAATATTTATATCTTTATGTTAAAATAAAAAACCAGATTTTTGTACAGATTCCATAGACCAGAAAACCCTCTGAAGTAGTAAAGAACCTGCTGTTTGCTGGGGCAAACTGTTGAATATTTCTGTTTTAAAAAGTGTGTTAATGTGCCAGAGGGGAATGGCTCTGGATTTGGTATCTCTTGGCAGTAGGGATGGGCATCCTCCAGGGTTTGCTCTGGCAGAAGCTGCTGTGCATGCACCACAAGCCCATTGCAAGCGTTACCCATTCAGCATCACCGCGATTTCTCTTCCAAGACAGCACAAAACGGGCCCGTGGGCACAAGGGCTGCGCTGGGGGCGTCCTGCTTCAATCAATAAGCAATAAATAAGGGTAAAATAAGCCACAGAGTCTCTGGCGAGTCGCGGCCCCACGACGTGCAAAGGAGCAGAGCCCGACCCGCTCCTGCATCCCCAAAGCTCCGCGGAGCCAAAACCAGCCAGGCATGGCACGGCATGGCATGGAGGGACTTTGTCCACGGCTGAAAACACGACAGAGGAAAAAGGGCTTGCAAGGCTGAGTTTCCTTCCGCTTGGAAAGCAGGGGAGGGTGTTCCAGAGGCTCCCGAGCCGCGGCCAGGAGGGCTCGGGCTCAGGCACAGGCGCGGCTTTGCCGGGCGGGATGGAAGGAGTAAAGCGAGCGGGGCCGGCTCGTCCAGCGAGACCCCGATCCTGGCCCTGGGTCTACATTCCATACATTCCTATGTTCTCGCAGTTCAAGCTTTGAAGAAGAACCGTTTTGTTTTTTGTTTTTTGTTTTGTTTTGTCTGTCCCTTGTTAGAAAAGTGCTTTGCTGGGTCCTGCGGGAGGGAGGGAGGGAGGGAAGGAGGGAGGGGGGGGAGGATGCTCGCGGTCCCTTTTCTCCTGCGAGGGACAATTTGTGTCGCTGCGAACGCCCCTCCCCTGCCCAAAGAAGTGCTACTTTCACTCACAAGTTCAGGGTAAACACGTTTTTCAATTGTAAAGCAGTTTCAACTGTTTAAAGCACAACCAGAGGGATGCGAGGGAAAAAAAAATAAAACAAGCACTTTGCAGGAATTAAATAAAGCATGTAATAAATATGAATCATAAACTTCTGTACACGGGAGCAAGGGTCTGGGTTTTTTCTTGGGTTTTTTTTTAATCATTTAATCAATATAAAAAAAAGTTTTTCTGTTTTGTTTTTGTTTTCAGTGCATCTTCTTCCTCTTAAAATGCTTAACCCTTTCCTTTCTGCATCTCTCAGGCCCAGAATTACTCACACCTAAATGGCAAAAAAGACAAGGTCTAACAAACCCCCTTTCCAAAAAACTCTAAAAAAATATTCACAGCCTCAAACAGTTTTGTACATTTCAAGCAACAAAAGGTATAGAAAAAGGCACAAGTAACTGCATACATGTGGAGATAATACCAGACTGGGACAAAGAAAACCAGGAATTTTTCCATGGGTTTGGTCATTCACTAGAGTGCTTCTTATCGGTGATTATACTAAAGGAAATAGTGTTGAAAATGTCTGTTGATTTTACAGAGGAAGCCTAAAGGTGGAACAGATGGTGGAGGCTTAAGTACTTCCCGCGTTTTCATCCACCTTTTTTTGAGTTTGACCTAAATCTGCGTGCTCTGGGTGTGGGCTGCCCTCGCTGGAGGTGCCCGCTCGGTGCCCGGGCTGCCCGCAGAGGGTCCTGCTGGCGAGCGGGGGCTCCGGGGGGCAGCGGGCACTGCTGCGCTCCAGCGTGGGGGCATCGGAGATCAAAGTGCAGGGTGACTCAACAGAAGTGCTCGAGCTGCCGGATTGCTTCTCGCCCGCTTTTTTGGAGGGTTCTTCGCCGCTCGTCGAAGGCTTTGGAGAGTGCTCGTGGGCTGTGCTGGCGCTGCCCGGGGGTGCCGTGCCCGCCCGCTCCGCCGGGCTGGGTTCAGCGGATGTTTTTACCCTGTGTTCCTCCTGCTCTGGCTGCTGCTGGAGCTCACTAGTCCTCATTTTCTCCTCCAAGCAACCAGCACTCGGCGGCTCCGGGGCCAGTGTGTATTTAGAAACCTTCGCGACCGGGGACGGCGGCTCCGCGGGGCTCGGTGCCCCCCCGTGCCCCTTGGCAGCGCGGCTGAGCTCCGCCAAGTCGCCTCCTGCGGAGGGGCAATACCCGCCTTGGAGGGACCCCACGGAGCCGGGCACCAGGCTGGCATGGGAGCTGGGCCTGGCCTGCACCATCTGGATGCCCCCGATGGGGATCATGGGGTACGGGGTCCGCGTGAGCTGCTGCGAGTGCAGCGGGAGGTGGCTGAAGACATTCTCCTCCCCTCGGGCCACGTCGGGAGGTGCCAGCAGGGGCCGCGGGCACACGGGCTGGGCACTGCCAGGGGAGCACGGTGGGCTTCGGGGCTCCATCTTCTGTGCCAGGGAGGGAAAAGAAAGAGCTGGGTCAGTGCAATGAGCGAGTCACGGCTTTAGCATCACTAATGCTCACTACAAGGATGGGGTTTAGCATTTTATTCTAACTTGAGGGAGATGGATCAGCTGAGGAAGATGTGCAGCCCCAAAGCTTTAAGGGAAGGAGCAACACAATCCCCAGTATTTGCCTTCTGGGTACAAATATGCCCGTGGTCTGTTGGGGCACAGATCCAGGGCTTTGGCTTAGGCTTGGATCACTGGAAAATCAGAGAATGGTTTGGGTTGGAAGGGACCTTTAAGGGTCATCTAGTCCAACCTCCCTGCCATGGGCAGGGATGTCTTCAATTAGACCAGGTTGCTCCAAGCCCTGTCCAGCCCGGCCGTGAATGTTCCAGGAATGGATCACCTACCACCTCTCTGGCCATCCTGTGCCAGGCCCTCACCACCCTCACAGGGACAAATGTCTTCCTTGTGTCTAGTCTGAATGTCCCCACTTTCAGTTTCAAACCATCACCCCCTGTCCTGTTCTCAGAGCTGCCTCTGAGCCCCTGGCAGAGGATGCCAGTGTTTGCTGCCATCGAGCTGCTTTGGAGCCCTTTCAGTACAGGAGGCTCCTGAGAGCCCAGATAATGTCATTTATTTTTTACTGTAGTTTAAATCAGGATTGCAGCCTCACAGCTGCTGATTGCAAGGGTGCTCTGGACTGAGGGAGGGATGGCACTGACCAAAGCACACCCCACCGTGGCCCCACCACCACCCTCATGGGTGAGATGTTCTCTAGAAATCAAGGGTTAAGCCCCTACCATTTTACCTTTTCCTCTTTCTCTCTCGGTGCTTCCCATAGTTTCCTAACGTACATCATGGAGAGATATGGGGCTAAACAGAAAGGGATTAATTAGTGATGAGGTTATAACTAAACCCCTAAACAGGACTCCCAAGAAGGGGAAGCAACAGAAACTGAAATCAGCTTTCCATTGAGATGGGGTTAGAGATAGAATCTGAGGATCCACTTTATTGCTTTGAAGGGTTATGGAGAAGAACTGCCTGACCATGTGAGTTGGATCTCTCTGAGGAGGTGACAGAGGAAAGCAGCAAAAGAGGGCAGAAGGGAGACAAAGCAAGAGCCACCAAAGGTAGTGTATGCTTGGTCAGCAATTACAAACACAAGCACTTGCTAAAGGTCATTTGTCCACATCAAGTGTTGGCCAAATCACTAAAGGGATGCTGGGAAGCCCCCAAACAATCTCAATGGTGCAACAGCCACCAGAAGGAGCGACTGCTGCTGCACGGAGAGATGGCCATGGTGGGACTTGACAGAAAACCTTACACTGAAACCAAGCCAAGTTCATCTTCAAGCTCCATTTGGGATCTGATAAATCCACCTCTGGCCTTTCTGTCTCTTGTGGCCTTACCAGGAAGGTAATTTTGCAGTGAAAGCCCAGCTGTCCATCTTGCTGGTAAGTGGGAAGTTTTCCATTCAGGTATTTTTTGTTGCTTTGGAGACACAAGAAAAAAGCAACAGCAGTGGCTCTGGGGGCATCAAAGGAGCAGAAAAAGGGAGTAAAAAGAGGTGTATGTGAGAAGAAACTGAAAGGTGAATGGGCAGATGAGCAGGGGATTATTGTGTCCTACTGTGGACTTGGAAGCTTGAGGGAATTGCTCCAAGTAGTGGCAGCAGGAGTTATCCCAACAGAGATGCTTCAGAGTTCAAGGATGGGGGTTTCCAAAGCCCTGAGATTCCCCACAAGAAGTTAATTGCCAGGAAAGGGAAACAGCATTAAAGGAAGCAAAAGTAGGGACCTAAAAGAAAGGGTAGTCTCTGAGAAGGTAAGACAAAGACTCATAGTGGAAGGCAGAAGGAAGGCTGCACCATAAGAACATCATTTTGGACATGAAGGAAACACACATGGGGCAGTGTGGCCAGTCTGGAGAGGACCTGGGTCAGCATCTGCCATGACAGGTCCTCCAGGGCTTGTATAAAGGCCTCTCTCTTCCCAGTGCACTCCCTAAGGGCTGGAGTCTCTCCTCACACCAGTTTCACAGCAGAGCAACTCCAGCAACTGAATCTCATGTTCACCAGCACAAATTAATTTGAAATGTCCAGCAGAGACATTAAATATTTTTCTGGACCCACTGAGAAACACCTCTCTGTGCTGAAGAGAGAAGTGAGATGAGATCAGAGATGTCCAAGCAAACATTTCTCAGCAGTTCATCTAACAGAGCTGGGGGTGGAACAGCCCAGGAGTCAGCAACAGCTGTCTCACATCTGGTCCAGGTCACTGACCAGTGAAGAATGGCCACAGCTTCACCCCAGCTGGGGAGATCTCAGAGATGGGTTTGAAATTCCCAGGAACAAAAAGGCTCCTAGTGGCAATTAGTCATTAAGTGGTTGTCCTCACTGGTTGTGTCAGCAGGACATTGGCTGGGTCAGGAGTGGAAACAATCCCTTGGAGAAGGGGCAACTTTCTTTCTCTTTAGCTGAGAAGGGCAGGACCCAAATGGGTGCAAACCCCATTGCTGTCCACTGTCCTTTTTGTGTGACATTGGCCACAGAGTCACTGTGCCCTTTGCATGACAACCTTTATGAAACACCACATGAGAGAACCAGTGGTGGGGACCAGAAGGCAGGAGGGGACTGAACTTACCAGCTTGGACTCGTAGAGCTGTATGTTTTTGCCAAAGAACCTGTGAGGTAGAGGCATCGAAGATAATATCCCATGCTGGGCTTGATATGAGCTTGGAACTTTGTCATCTGCTGCTGATTTGCTAGTGCCAGGCAGGTCCTCTTTCCCGGGGGATGGATACCTGGGGGCCTCCAGGGAGCCTGGAGACAAGACTTTCTTCAGGGAGAAGTATCTGACGGATGCCACGTCTCTGCTGGGCGACGAGTGCCTTCCAGGGGACACCTCTCCTTCTGGGGGCAGGTATGGCCGTGGGGACAGCTCTCTCCTGGGTGACAGATGCCTGCTGGGTGACAGCTCCAGCCTGGGGGACACACATCTCAGGGGAGATGCCTCCCTCCTGGGAGAGACGCGCTGGCAGGGGGACAAGCCCCTCCCTGGGGACAGGCACCTCAGAGAGGACAGCTCTGCAGTGGGGGAGAACCTCTTGGGTGAAGTTTCATTTTTGGTTAGTAAGTGCTTTCTCGCTGTCATTGGTCTGCTGCCACCACCTCTGCCAGAGTCCTGGCTCGGAGACCACCTTCTCCTTGGGGAGGTGTCTTTTGAGGGTGACAGGTCCATAACTAAGGACATCTGTGGCCTTGTGACAGACTCTCTTTCAGCAGAAGCCAATTGTTCGGTGGAGGTCAAAGCTGGTCTGTGGAGACTCAAGAAGCTGTGGCACACAGCAATGTCACTGCTGTCTGCTGACCACTTGGTTTCCAGCCCTGAGGAGGAGGCCTGCTGGCCTTCACCTGCTTTTTGGGGGCTAGAAACACTCTCTTGGGCGAAGGATGATGCTATTTCAGTGCCTTCCTCTTGAGAAGATGGAGAGCCACCTGAAGAGTGCAGCAGGAGGGTGGTGTGTTTGCCTTCTGGCAACTTCAGAGGTGGCTCATCTTGGCTCTCCTCTTCCTCCTCATCTTCCTCATCCTCATTGTCATCATCATCGTCAGATTCCTCGAGGTCTGAAAACTGGTGTTCCTCAATTGGCTCAGATCCCTCACGCCCCTCAGAGTCCTGGAATAGGTCTTCACTGGTTCCTGAGGGGATGGAAAACACAGAACAGAGTGTAAAACACCCACACAGGGGCTGGGTTTGGGCTAAACCTGCCCACAGGTTCTGAGGGCACAAGAAGACAGAGGACCTGGCTCTTTCCTAGATCTGACCATCTGCAGTCCTGCCCTCTGTGCCAGCTCCATTCCCAATAATCCCCATAGATTCCAGAGAATCCCACCAATGGGACCTCCTGCTCTACCCCCATCTCAGTTGCAGCCATTGTTTTTTCAACACACAGAAATGCAGAAAAAGGCCTTCAACAGATGAAGAAAACAGCATCACTGTCACCCTGGAGTGGGGATTTCATGACTATCTGTTGCAATGGTGTCTCCAAAAAACCTCCAGCTGCCAAAGTGGCAAAATTCCCCAACTGCATGTGCTGGGCTTTTCCTGCCTCGATTCTGTGCCAGTTCAACACTAGCAAGACACTGCAAATCAAACAATAGGGTTGAAAAACCCTCTGTGGAGTTTCCCTTAACTGGATAAATCCTACCCCAGGGGGTTTGGGGTCTGTGTGTGGAAAGCCTTGCACAGGGATGTTTTGTTAATAGGGGCTCACAAACAGTGATGAGGACACAAAAACAAAGCCTAAATATTTCTGCAGGTAAAAACACAGCATGTCTCTTCTGCTGCAGGGGCCAGCAGGAGCTCTGAGCTCAGCACTGAGCTGCCAGGCAGGTCACTGCTGGCACCCCTCTGCTCTGCTCTGCACAGAGCAAACCTGCCCTTCCCCTGCCAGGAGTGCAGGCTCAGCCTGGGCAGGTCCATCGGGACCCACCGCTGGATGTCACTGCAGCTCAACAAAGCTGCGCTGGCAGGAGGCTCTGCAGGCGCCGAGAAATCCCAGTTACTGATCTGTGCCCGTGCCCAGCACCCCGAGGATGGGGCACAGCTGCTGGCACACACTTGGCCCTCGGCTCTGGCACCTGCGTGGCACCGACTGCAGCCCTGCTGGCCCCTGTGCCCTCAGTTCAGCCTGGAACACGGTTTGCCCTTTGAACAGGAGAACAGTTTCTCTTTCAGAGCTGCCATCTGTCAGCAGGGCAAGCAGAAGGGACAGGACCACAAGCTGAGGCTGTGGCTGAGGCTGGACCTGCAGCAGGGAGGGTGGTTTGCAGAGCCACACAGCGAGAAGTCACTGAGATCTACAGATAAAAACTCCAGTTTGGTTTATTTTGAATACCAGGACCTTACTAGTAAATGCTCATGAAGTGTTTGGCACTACCAGTGACAGGCATTTTCCCGTGGCTGATTATCCATCCAAGACTCAGCCTGAAAATTCAAACTGAAAGGAGCTTCTCATTTGCTTCCCATCCCATTCCAAAATCTCTCTTAACCATTCCATGCAATCAGAGCTCTGGCAGCAGGGAGGGAAGGAGGCAGCAGCTCTCCATGGACAGCCCAGCCTGCATTGCAAAAGCCTCTGGAATGATGGGCTGTGCTGGGCTCCAGTGGAGGGTTGTTTGCAAACTCCCAAAGGAACTGAGCTCAGAACAAATATTATTCCAAGCAAGCAGCTCTCCCAGCTGTGGGGTGAGCCCTGCATACTTCTCCCTTGGAAAAGGAATGTGTTTCCCTTCTAGAGCCACAAGCCAGGCCCTGGTTGGGATTTTGGACATCTCAGGGGGGTTGGGACACACAGGCAGCTGTGCCTCACCCTCCAAGGGGATAAGAGCAGGCTCAGTTTTGGCCCCAGTCACACAAGGGATGGGCACTGGCCAGGACAGACAGCGAGGGCAGAAGTCTGAGTGAGGAGAACATGAAGCCAGTTTGCATTTGCCACCACAGGAAACGTTTCAGTGAGTCCTGGGACAGCCCAAGGGAATCTGCTCTGGCCTCCTGACAGGATTCCTGCAGCAGGAACAGAGCTCAGAGCTCAGAGCTCAGCCTGGGATTCCTGCAGCCCAAATGCATCTGCTGAGCTCATGGGCAGGGGAAGGGCAGGGCAGGGGAAGGCAGAGAGGGAGGGAGGGAGGGAGGGAAGGACGGAGGGAGGGAGGGAGGGAGGGAGGGAGGGAGGGAGGAAGGAGAGAGGGAACAAGTGAGAATGTGTCCTGTTGATGGCTTTGACTGAGGGTTCCATTTCATTACAGGTGTGTTATTCATTCTAAGCCTATTCCACCCAATTGGTAGCAAAACCAAGGCAGGAGTGAGGAATTGCACTCCAATCTCCTTTTATAGTAACACCCCTTGCTTTCCTCTGCCCCTTAAATAGCAATAAAAACAATCAAGTGAAATACAACTCCAGTTTAAAATAATCCAGGGAGTTTCAGGAACTGCTGCTCCCTCCCTGCCTCCCCCAAAGGAAAGCACAGCAACCTTCCTGCACTGCTTTGTGTCATGTGGAAATTGTAGTCTTTATTACTATTGCATTAAAATAGTCCTGTTTTTTCTTGTTCTGAGCCTCTTTGCAAAGAAGAGAGAGGACATTGTGGTTGGTCCTTCAAGCCACTGAGAACAGGGGGGTGTGACACAGCTGTGATTCCTGATTTCTCATACACCTTCCTGCCATTTTTATGTTATTTTCTCATCCATCCAAATAGCCCAAGTCATTACAGTGCAAAACCCCATTTTCTGCCCATCTTCTTGGCTGCTTCAGTTACTGTTTACTTGACATTTGTGAGCAATGGGCCTCCTTACTCATGAAGCAGAAGCTCAATTTTCAGCAGAAGTCCAGTATTGGCTTTAACCAGGTGAAAAAGGAGCTGGGAGGGAAGAAAGGAAACATTTCCAGATCCCACACCTTCCCAAGAACACCTTTCTGCATTCCTGCCTGGCAGCCCATCCCTTTGCACAAACACAGGGGATCTGCATCAATGGGAGGAAACGAGGACTGTGTATTTATTTTCTTCAGTTCTAAAATTACACGGATTTCTTGCATAATGCAATAAATTCCAGACAGCACAACACATTCCAGAGCAGCCTCACAGCCAACAACATGGGGAGGTGAGTCCCTCCAGGAGCCAGTGGGTCCTCCCCTCTGCACCAGGTGGGGCTCAGCAGGTGTCCCACCTCAAACCCTCAGGGATCAAAGATTCCATCACAACCAAGCCCCCAGCTGATGGTGTCATCCTGTTGGCTCCCCCAGCTGACCTGGGCATGCCAGGGGGAACTTTCTGGGGCTTTTCTTTAGACCTGCTCTTTCCAGGAGGCCAAAGGCTGAGAGCAGCTCAGCCCCATCACCTGCCTAAGCCCGGACAGGGTTTCCCACCCGGAGGGATTTTCACAACACTCTGCTCAGGGCATTAACCCTGTGTGACCTGGGCATGAACAGCTCTGGAATCACACAGGAAAGGAAAGCAGTGCCCTGCACTGGTGAAGGGAGCCCTGGTGACCTCAGAGCTGCAAATCCATGGAGCATAAATAGGATGTTGGATTTGCAGGGTTCCAGCAGTGACACTCAATTAATATGATTCATTAGTTCTATAATAAAAGGTTTAAAATAACAGTTGATCTTTCAGAAACATGTAACCAACATTTCAGAGCCACTTTCCTCTTTCCCTAACCAGCTTTGGTTATAGAACCACAGAATGGTTTGGGTTGAAGGGACCTTAAAGCCCATCCATTTCCACCCCCTGCCATGGGCAGGGACACCTCCCACCAGCCCAGGGTGCTCCAAGCCCTGTCCAACCTGGCCTTGGGCACTCCCAGGGATGGGGCAGCCACAGCTTCTCTGCCCAACCTGTGCCAGGGCCTGCCCACCCTCACAAACAACAATTCCTTCCCACTATCCCATCTAGCCCTGCCCTCTGGCAGTGGGAAGCCATTCCCCTTGTCCTGTCCCTCCATCCCTTGTCCCCAGTCCCTCTCCAGCTCTCCTGGAGCCCCTTTAGGCACTGGAAGGGGCTCTCAGGTCTCCCTGGAGCCTTCTCTTCTGCAGGTGACCCCCCCAGCTCTCCCAGACTGGCTCCAGCCCAGAGGGGGCTCCAGCCCTGGAACATCTCTGGGGCCTTGGTGATCTGCAGAAGCATCACCTACGTGTGGTGTAAGAGCAGAGACAGCTCTCTGGGGGACCATCAGCTAATCAATTATTCAAAGAGAGTTCCTGGGATGAAAGATTTTTCCAGCAATGCCACAGGGGAGCAGCTTCCCCCTCCTGCTGCTCACACCACACCAACACTTCTCCCTTGGGATGACTCCTGCCAAATGCCCACCCGGGTTTGCTTTGGGCCATGCCCTCCTTTGCAGAGGACACAGCAAAGTACAGCACATTTCTGCCTGATGGAAATGCTGTTCTGGAGAGCTGGAGAAGAGCCAAGAGGTCAGGAAGATTTAAAAGGAAGAAAGCCACTCTTTGGGCAGAGCAGCACATGGTCACCAGGTCAGACAGCCCCGGCCTTGGTTGGATATTTATTCTGCATGGGCTGTGAGAGCCCTTTGTCCAGCCCTGGGCATGTCAGGACTGGCACTGTGCCAGGGGACGCAGGCAGTGCCACTGGGCTCCTCTTTTCTCCTCTCTCCTGAAACTCTGACACCCCAGGTGACCACACCTGGTCTAGGCCAGAACCTTGAAAGGGCAGGGAGCCACTGCCCTGGGCACCACTGGGATTTTGGGGCTGCTTAACCAGTGGCACTTCTCAGGTGTCTCCTACAGGTTGTGTAGAGAACCACCCAATGGTCTGAGCTGGAAGGGACCCACAGGGATCACTGAGTGCATGGCCCTCAGAGGGGTCAAAGCCACAGCCTTGGTGTTAACCTCTGCTGCTTCTAAAGCTTCTGCCCCACCATTCCTGTGCTGAGGCTCCATCCCTGAATAATCCTTGCTAAAGGAAACAATAACAATCATCAGAACATCCAGCTGTGTGTCCACCCTGGGACACACAGTCCAACCCTGCACAGCTCTCCGGGAGCAGCCTCCAATAATTCGGGTTAAACAGCTTTTTCTAACACAAACTGCCAAGTACACCTCAGACTTCCCTATGTTTCTTCATCTCCCAGTTTGTAGATCTTTCTCACCTTTCCCTCAACTCTCATGTGGTCACCACCCTCCTGCCCAGTCTCTCAGGAGAACTATTTCTTGTGAGGAGAACTATTTCCTGGGGGAAATGTATCTTCTCCTAAAGCACTCACAGTAATGCCACCACATGTCAGAGCTCCCCGTTACCTTCATTTTCCTGGCTCTTTCCCTACTGAGGAATCTCCCAGATCATTTCTGCCCCAGATGATTCACCTTCATTCCACCCATGGAAAAGACACCTGAGAGTGAGGGGTGAGGGGAGCAGGTTCCCCCTGTGATGGTCACCCCCACCCTGGGGCCCCCAGCAGTGGGGTGGGCTCTGCCTGTCGATAGGACCATCCAGCTGTGCCCCCACATGCAGCCCAGGTTGGCCCTGGTAATTCAGATCAGACCCACACAGTAACTTGGGCAGGTCCCCAGAAGATGATCCTTGTGGCAAAGTCCTTCTTTAAAGGCCCTTTCAGGAGAAAAGTATCACCTGAATCACTGATACTCCTGAATTGGTGGTGTCCATCCCCCTGCAAGAACATCCCCACATCTCCATGGACCACACACTGAAGGGTCACCCCCACACTCACTCTCACCACTTTGGCTCCAGTAAAATATGCTGCCAGATCCTAATCTGAGATGTCAGGACTGGGTTTTCTCCTCCACCCATCAAACTGTGCTTGCAGCACAAAAGTGGGTGTTCACAGCCTTGTTGCTGCTTCAGAGAATCCTTCTATACCCAGGAGGGACCTGGGCTCTTCCAGAGCAGTCAGGCTCCTGAACTCCCTGCTAGAGACACCCCAAAACACCAAGGAGCACCTTCTCAAGCCACAGAGTCACCATTTCTTGTGATGCACAGAGCCCACTGAGTGCTGGGCCACATTCCGGGTGTCCCCTCCCCATCCCTGTCCTCTGCCTCTGTCTGCAGCCAAAATCCTTCACACAGGCACAGAATCCCAGAATCCCTGTGGTTGGAAAAGACCTCTAGGATCACCAAGTTCAACCAGCACCAGCACCATGTTCAGCACTGATGCACAACCCCTCAGCAAGGAGACACGAACTCACAGCCTGTCCCACCGGTGCAGCCCCCCAGGATGGTCCCACATACACACACAGACACCCCCCCTGGGTGCTGGAAGGAGCCTGGGCAGAACAAAACTGCTCCACATCTTTGGAGGGATGATCCATGGAGTACAGCTCCTCCCTGGATGGATATTGCCCTCTCTCAGCACCACCAGCAGCTTTGGGATGTGAAGGATTTTACCTTCTTCGGCTTCCAGATCCACCAGTGAAGATACCAACACGCCCATCTCCTGACATTTTTTGCTGTGGGCCTTTGACTTCATGTGTTTAGTCAGATTCCCTGAAAAGAAGCAAGAAAACATACTTTGGTCAAATATGGCTGGTTTTTTCCCTTTTTTTTGTGTGTGTTTTTTATTCCGTTTTGCAAGCTGAGCAGTTACAAGTCAAAACTGTGGCACTGACCCAAAGGTCCCTGACTGTCCCCAAGCCACTGTCCATTACAACTACCCTGTGACACAAGGCCAAGTCCTCCCTTTCACCCCTTTGCTGCTGCACTGGGGTGCAAGAGGAGGTGCTGGAAGGGTGGTGTGACCTTTCAGGTGTTGTGCAACGTGAGAAAAACTGTTGAGGCCCAGTTTTGGATTTGGGGGGAAGGGAAGTCCTCTGGATTTCTTTCAGCTGTGATGGAGCAGCAGAGGAAAAGTGGCAGGAAAAAAAGAGAAATACAACTCAATGTAGCATCACCTCCCACCTCACCCCCACACAGGTCCATATGCCTGGAGGTGAGAAGCTCCTCAGCACCACAGGGCTGGTTCTACACAGGAAATGTTCAAAAAACCCATAGATGTGACATCTGGGGACCTTGGCACTGCTGGGTTAGGTTGGACTTGATGATCTTAGAGGGCTTTTCCAACCCTAATTTTATGATCCTACAGTAAAATGAGGGTTTGGGTTGCTGGCAACAAGGAAAATCCCTACAACCTCCCTTTTTCCCCAGCAGGATGGCTCAGGTGCTCTGGCATGAACCAAAGTGCCAGGGAAAAGGTCTGAGCTCCCTGGAGTAGGAGCAGTCCCGGGTGCCCTCTGGGCCACGAGGTCTGACAGCACAGGGAAAACCTGCTGGGCACTGCCCAGGTTTCCTCAGGGCCAGGGAGGGAAGAGCAGCCCCTGGGAGAGCAGAGGGGGAGGTGGCACTCTGGTCCCTGCTCTGGGACAGGGGCATGGGATAACTCCTGGGCATCACAGGGCACCTCTCTAATCCACCTGCCAAATTACAGGCAGGTTAATTAGACAGTTTTGAACCCACTGACAGCCCAGGGAAATGCTGAGCAAAGGGGAACACTGGTTGAAGGGGGGAAAGTGGGTGGAACTGATAGAAACATAAAGGGTAGAGAAATAACAGAGAAATGTCAGGGTTTTTCCTTTTCCTCTCCTACCCCTTTTTACAGAATCAGTCACAGGATGGTTTGGGTTGGAAGAGACCTTAAAGTTCACCTTGTTCCACCCCCTGCCATGGGCAGGGACACCTTCCACTGACCCAGGTTGCTCCAAGCCCTGTCCAACCTGGCCTTGGACACTTCCAGGGATGGGGTTTATGGGCTGAGGTGGATGAGAAGAAACCTGGGCCCGTGTTGAAGATCCACCAAGGGCTGTTTAAGTGCCCAGCACAGCCCAGGAGCTGCCTGAGCTCCCCCCATGCCCTGCAGCAACAGGGTGTGCCACCAGCCCTCCTGGCAGCTCACCAGGAGGGGAGTGAGGAACACCAACCTTGTTTTCCTCACAAAAAGAAAAAGAAAAAAACAAGGAGGAAATAATGAATTCTCCCAGTTTATTCCAACGTTCAGCTGCAGGCTGAGGTCCCTCAGCTGGTGCCCAGGTCCCTGAGCTGGTGGGAGTACAGAGGGCCCCTCTCAGCCTCTGCTCTGCTGCTCTGGACACTATAAATAAATAAGCAACTGTTCAGTGGAGCAGAGAATTACCCCTGATGCCCTCCCATCTCAGAAGAGGGCCATAACCACCTAACTGAGTTTCTCTTCAGGCCATGAATTATTTATTTAGCCCATTTTATACAAAATGGAATAGCTCCAACAGGACAGACCAAGAGACACAAAGGCTGACTATATATCCTTGTGTGTCTGGCACCCAACCTGCATGTGGATTCAAGGGATATTTAATAATTTAAATGCAGCAAAACAGCTCCAGTAAGAGAGATTTATTATTTTTAAACTTAAATACCCTCAGCCCCACAGTCAGGACACTCAGGTGGGAGGATGAGGCCAGCTTGGCTCTGGTCCTTGCTCCAAATCAGACCTCTCTTTCTCCACCTTGGACCAGGAGTTTTGTTGTGGACCCAAAGATACACAGGGAGACAAGGATGTTCTCATGGGCACCTTTGCCTCCAGTGACTCCCCATTGTTTTAACATGAAAAGTACCCAACAAGTCCAAATTGTGGCCTCATGGAACTGGAATTTAATTTTGGATCTAAGTAGGAAAAACACAAAGTGTTGAAACCAACTCCTGCTGCTCCTGCCTGTCCATCTGAGCACATCTCATCTTGGCTGGCACAATGCCCCAGCCTTGCTCAGGCCCCACAGCAAACTCCCTGCCTGGATGCCCTCCAATGCCAACAACCAACCCAAGAAAAGCCTGGGGTGGGCAGGGGGTTGGTGGTTCTCCCCTGGTCTGTGGTGTCCTGGATTCAGGTGTGGTCCCACAGTGGGATGGGTGGGGAGGGGACATCCCACCTGGCATTCTGGTGCTGCCACAGCCCCCAGAGCAGCTCCCAAATTCCCTGTGCCACATCCCCCTGGCCTTGGCTGCACCAGGAGGAATTCCTGAGGGAAAGGGTTGTTGAAGGCAGTGTTTTGGGCAGGGCTGGACCTCAGTGGCCACCGTGGCCACCTCAGCCACCCAAAGGCTGGTTGTTCACTCAAGGCTCTCCTGCTGCCTCAGCTCCAGAGCTGGTCACATCCCCTGCTGCAGGACCTGGGCAGGGAGAGACCTCAGCCCTCTGCAGCTCTGCTGTGACCCTGAGAGGCACTTTGGGCTCCCAGATGCTGCCAAAAGCCACCAGTGTCACCTCCTCTGCCATTCTCTGTCCTTGTGCAGGGCACAGCTTGGCTGCTGGCTGAGCTGGAGGCACAGCACAGGCAGTGCCAACCCCTGTGCCCACCAGTTCATGCCAAACACCAAAGGCCCAACTCATTGCAAGTGTTGCTTTCCCTCCCCTTCTCCTTTTTCCTATTCTGCTTTCTCTCTTTCTTAGATAAGATCTAAGATCTTTCTCTCTTGCTTAGATAAGGCAATACCAACACACCTGATGGGCAAGACCACCCTGGGTGCAAACCCCCCATGCCCACCCTGCCCATCCCAGCACACCAGGGGCAATTCCAACAAAACAGGGATGCTGGAAACCTTTCAGGGAAGGGACACTCAGCAGGATGGGTTCTCATCTGACCCCTCTGCAGCATTTCAGGGAAGCTCAAAGCTGGAGGCTCAGCTGAGGAGCTGCGTTATCATCCTGGGAGCAATTTGGAGGACAAGGATATTTATCTTATCAGGGTTCTTCCTGCAGTTTTTATTGGTTTAGACCCCTTAATTAATGCTGGCACCATCAAATGGTAAAGTCCTGTGGCAGATTTCCAGTAAAATCAACACCACTTTGCCTGAGGAGAAGCTGGATATGAATCCTGCAAGGAAAGACTCTCAGCTACTCGTTGCCTCACAGAGTTTTGGCTCCCAGCTTAAAAAGGAAAAAAAACAACCCACACAGCACTGGTTCCTTGGAAACCCTGGGAAAAACACATTGGAAGGAGCAGGAGAGGAACTACCAGGCAGGGAAGCTGCATTGAAACAGCAGAGAACTCACACTGACCCCTGAGCAAGTAAGTGGCCCTCACTAGGGGCTGTTCACCAAAAAATTCCCAGATTTGAAAGAAATTGGCTGTATTTCAATAATTTCAGGGATTGGTGGACACTGGGAGCCCTCCCCAGCTATTGCAGCACCACAGGCAGTGTCAGCACAGGACTCTGGATTCCAGCAGCTTAAGCTCTTCTGATGCTGTGAGGTCTTATTTTGGACTTCAAGCAGCTTAAATTGTTGTGTTGTTTGGAGAAAGCTGAATCTCAAGTGTTCCAAAAGCACCTAAAGCAGCTTAATAGGGACTAGAAGTGATTTCCAAGATAAATTTAAAGAGGGAAATTAATTTTTTGGAATAGCCATTATCATATTTTTGAGGTGGTGGAGTTAAAGCAAAATGTAGGGAACAGAAACAGGAAGATTCCTGGGAAAATGATCCTGTCTGTGTTGGGGATACACCAGGCTTTCTAATTCTCCTTTTGAATCTGATCACTTCAGCAACAACCAAACAGACCCCAACAAAACCAACAAATGACCAACTGTGTGATCTCAGCATTGAGGCAACAACAGGTTACAAACATTCACCACTTCCAGGACTGAAGTATTTTCATATTTCTCTTTTTAAATGATTTGCAAGGGGAACAACAGCTCCACTCCAACCAACAAACTCCCACTGACAGGCTGGGAGAGCTGGGGGGGTCACCTGGAGAAGAGAAGGCTCCAGGGACACCTGAGAGCCCCTGCCAGTGCCTAAAGGGGCTCCAGGAGAG
>CM031068.1:1289963-1305094 GCA_013398505.2 Rhegmatorhina hoffmannsi | reverse complement strand
TCTTTGAGGTCCCTTCCAACACAAGCCATTCTGGGATTCTCTGATTCTCTATTTAACTTCTGTCTTGTTCTCTGTACAAATTTCTGACTTAATTTTTGCAGTTTTCTTACCCCAACTAACCACACATACCTCAAAAACTGACCCTGAAGGAGAGATCTGGAATAAGGTGCTGGGGAAATAAAACCGAGTTGCTTAAAGGGGACTTGAGGACTCCTGCTGGGCTCTGAGGTGGCTCCTGACCCCTGCTGTTCCTGCCCCCTGGAGCACCTGGGTGTCTGCAGGGAGCAGCTGCTGCAGACAGGGGGATTTGGGCCTCCTGGGTGGTAGAGACCCCACCAAACCTGTCCCAGCTGGAATTCCTGGTGTTGCACAAGCTGCTCCCCTGCACTTGCTGCAGAGGTTTGGGATCACAAAGCAGTCAGGGCTGGAGACAACTCCCAGGTGGTGATTAATTGCATGACACCTTTTGTAATTATAAATTCCAGGTCACTCATCGTTCTGGAAAGCTGAAGGAGTTCAACCATCAGGGTGGAGTAAATGCAGACACCCACCCTGAGGTGTTCCAATGAACACTCAACAGGCCAGGAATGTCTCCATGGGGCTGTCCAAACACACAGAGGGCTTTGCTTTTCTTGCCTTGTGGGCACAGAAAGTGTGTGCACATGGGACACATTCCAACTGTCATCCACTTTATTAAAAAACCCCTTTCTTGACTGAAAATATTCCCTTTTCCATGCACAGAGAAAGAGTGGACATGCATTGCTGCCCAGG
This sequence comes from Rhegmatorhina hoffmannsi, assembly GCA_013398505.2. Lineage (NCBI taxonomy): Eukaryota > Metazoa > Chordata > Aves > Passeriformes > Thamnophilidae > Rhegmatorhina > Rhegmatorhina hoffmannsi. The sequence continues at coordinate 1,304,323 of CM031068.1, read as the reverse complement.
TGGTGAGGAAGGAGCAGGAGTTGTTCACAGCCTTTCAAGGCCTTGCATTTTTGAAAGGAGGAACAACTTGTACTGAAAATATGCAGCAAATTTCTTACTGTGGGAGAGCTGCAAGTTTTTCCCAGTGTGACTCTGCCAGAGCTCCCACAGCAGCAGGGAAAGGTGTCAGCAGGAGCACTTTTAGTGTGACATTAAAAGAACTGTAACACCAGACCAGACCAGGTGTGTGGCCATCACCAGCAGAAGGTGCTGAAGAGGAAGATCGAGGAGTCCTGCCATGAGGGATAAGGTGTGGCTGCTCCTGCTGCAGGTCCCATCCAGGTCTAAATTATGAGGAGAGCTCAGATTCATGAAGTTCAATGTCCCTTCAAAGCTGATCACACATCCATATATTCCCAGTAGTCCCTGTTTATCTCGATTTAATCCAAACTCATGTTAGAGGCACATCGTGGCCCTCATTTATTTTATGAAAAGACTTGTTACTTTACTACAAATTTAATTACAGTTGTGTAACAGGGGCATAATCATCTTAGAATACACACAGACAACTCAGTGCATTTCACAGGTCCCTGAGACATTCACTTCTTTTTTCCCCCTTCAAAATCCCTGAGGATCACACCTCTCTTTCTCTGCCCTGGGGTTCCCATGGGCAGCCTCCTCCTGCCTGGCAGACACCCCAGGGCATCCCATCAGTGCCAGAACCCCCAGGACACCAAACACACCCAGTTCAAGTGGCTTCTGAGACCTCCAGTTAAAGGAGGAGCACTGCAGGAAGGGACCATGATTGTCCTCCTCCTTTGCTGTCTCAGAGCCTCTTGTGGCCACTGGAAATTTGAATTCTCAGGCAGGGAAGTTCCACCATGTCCTACAGAACAACCCCTATGGCTTTGTCCTTTCTGCCTACTGTGCAGAGCTCAGAGAATCCATTCCTGCAGCTTCCCAGGATGCCAGGCCTGATTGCAGCCTGGTTCCAACAGGCTGGCTCAAGGCACAAGCATGGCAGGGACTGGGCAGTGTCCTGACATGGTGACAGGCACTTTTTGGGTGGTGCCACAACTAGAGTGGCTCTCCTGGGTGTGGGAGGTGGTCCTTGCCAAGGCCAGCCCAGCTGCTGCTCCTGCCCCTTCCCAGCTCACTGGAAAGGTTGGAGCAGCACATCCCAGTCTTGAAATCACCTTCCCTCCTAGGGAGATCTCCAGCCCTGCAGGAGGAGCTTTGTGTCTCTTCGGTGGGGACAGGGGGCAACAGGACAGCTCTGGCAGCTTTGGATGGCAATTCCAACTCCTTTCCCCATGTCTCTGAGGGTCACTGGGAACATGTAGAATGGGGAAAACACACCAAGATCTGGAAACTGGGACCAGAGTAAACACCCTTCATGGTATATTTAGGCACTGATAATGCAAACCACAGACAAACACAGAACAGGGACACACCTGCTATCACAAACCACGCAAACACTCATGTCTTTATGCTTCTTTCTTTAGGGCTGCCATTTCAGGGCTGGCTTTGGCTTCTTGAAGTCCTTTTTGCTGTTGAAATCCTGTGCCAGCTCCACCAAGCAGTCCCACCTCCCCATGGTCCTCCTGGAACAACACAGGAGTGACACCCCAGAGCTGCTGTGCCTCAGAGAAGCCAAATGGGGTCTTGCAGAGCAAATCTTGGAGATGTGAGAATGGTCTGAATTTTAAGTACTAGCCCAAAAAAATGACTGAAAGCTTCCACAGGCTGTGAGAGCTGCCCAGCTACCCAGTCTTGTCATGGGACCACTCCCCATCAAAAGAAAGGAGCCAAAGGGTAATTGAAGAATTGCCTCAGGGAATGCCTGGATGCTGCAAGTGAACTTCAAGTGACTCTCCACAGGGCTGACTTTAAGCCAAAATAAAAAAGTCTGGGGTCTGGAGGGTGCCCTCATGTTGCTCATGTCATTCAGTAGCCATAAACTTGGTTGAAGTTCTCCAACCAGCACTGTTTGTGCAAGGCTGTGTCTCCAAAGCTCCTGGCCAACCTCAGCACTTTTGGAACTGCATGGACAACAATCCATAAGGATGGTGTGACAGAGCTGAGGAGAATTCTGACTCCTTGCTCTTACAAGTATCCAGATCCTTGTGGATCCCTGTGTGAAATATCTCCTGCAGCCTCCCAGCACCACCACTGGAATTCCTGCCAGTCAGCAGAAAGCAGTGATTTATAACAGCTGAAGTGTTGATCTGGGGGTGGAGAGGGGGGGCAGGAAAGTCCCAAAGGAAGCCTCACTTGACAATGTCTCCTTCCTACACTTCCTAACAGTGACTCGGGGGGGAGCCGGGATGACCAACTGTGGAAAAATGTTGCTAATGTCCCAGGACAAGAATTATGGTTATTTGCTGGGCTTGCATCCCCCATGGGGAATTCTGGCTCGTGACATCAGCCCATTGTTCCCCCTGGTGCCAAGAACAGGCCAGGATCCATCTCCTCAATGGTTAAAGCACTTTCCTGTTTGCTCCTTCCTCGTTTCCAAACAGCCCCGTCCACGAACACTGCACGGGATGTCTCTTGTCTTGAGCTGCTTTGTCCCTTTCGTCATGTCTGCCTGGAACTCTTCACAATGAGGTGAACAATGTACTGCCCCAGTGAGGAACAAAAGGGAAAAAATAACTGCGGGAGGCGAAGCCTGGCTTTGGCAGTCCGGCCCCGAGCACGCCTTTGTTCCCTCGCTGGGAGCCCTGTTTGTGCAGCTCTGGCCCTCCCTCTGCTCCAGCCTGTTGTTTTCCTTTGTGAGTTTAGTGTGGTGATAATGCCAGGAGGGTTGGCCTTGGAAAGCACTGGCTCCTGCTCTTGGCTGGGGAAACAGGGCCAGTTGCAGGAGCAGAGCAGCTTCTCCATGGTCAAGGCAAACCAGTGCCCCCAGTCCAAGCTGAAGCTCCAGCCCATGGTGGGAGGGGATGGAACAACTGGGCCGTTTGGGGCACCACAAAATAAGATCTAAAGCTGTTAGAGAATGTGCAAAGGAGGGATACAGAGATGGTGAATGGTCTGCAGGGGCCATGAGGAGCAGCTGAGGGCACTTGGTGTGTCCAGCTGGAGCAGAGCAGGCTGAGGGCAGAGCTCAGCAGGGGCTGCAGCTCCTCCTGAGGGGCAGCTCCAATCTCTGCTCCCTGAGAGCAGGGACAGCACCCAGGGAATGGCTGGAGCTGTGCCAGGGCAGGGGCAGGTTGGATCTCAGCAAAAGGTTCTTTCCCCAGAGGGTGGTGGGCACTGACCAGGCTCCCCAGGGCAGTGGGCACGGCCCCAAGGCTGCCAGAGCTGCAGGAGGGTTTGGATGATGCTCTGGGGCACAGGGTGGGATTGTTGGGGTGTCTGTGCAGGGCCAGGAGTTGGATTGGATGATCCTTGGGGGTTCCTTCCAACTCTGAATATTCTCTGACCTTAAAACAGGCAGATACTCTTGAAACCACCACAGTCAGACACAAGAACAACCATAGCATCATTGAGGCTGGAACAGTTCTCCAAGGTTACCACTCCAACATGCTGTGTGGGATGGCTGATGATGCTTGACTCTATGTCTGGACACTCTTCTTCAGAAGCCTAAAGGCAGAAAACATTTTAAAGCATTGTTTTTTCCCACAAACTCTGGACAAAGCTCTCGGAGCAGGGTCAGTTCAAATCTGTCCTGGTCAATGCAGTGCCAGCCTCACCTCTTCTCTGCAGAGTTTCCACCTCTCTGCACCAAACAGAGACCTTCACCCACAGCTCCACATCCTTTAGGATCTGTAAAGCACTGGTGCCAAACATCCATAGGTGTGTGGGTCAGGTTTGTGCCTGCTCAGCACAGGAGGATATTTCCTGGAGAAAAAAGAAATGAGTTCAGGCTCCATTGAGCAGATCTGAACACAAGGGTGTAACTTTGCTCCATTTTCTGTGACAGTGTCAATCTGTTGGGATTTATGAGAAATGAAGAAAACAGTTGAGAAATCTTGGATGAAAGGTCTGGTTTGTAGAGATGTTTTTACACCTGGCACTAAAGGCAGATATAAGCAAACATCTGGGCACTTGTCTTCTTCCAGCCACTCGGTAAGTAATGGCAGTTACGTGCAGCTTCAGGTGCTGCCTTGAAATGGGAGCTGAGTGACAGAGCTCTGGCCACAAAAGGACACAAAAGGTGAAGGAAATGGCTTGAACCCAGATGTCCAAAATCTCAGGTTAACCTGAGACTCCTCTTCCTTCCCAGAGACACGAGGTCTGTGTGAGACAGGGCTCTGTGCTGCTCCTCTCAGCAGGTGAACCCTGAAGAGCGGTGGTGCTGTGGTTCTGCCTCCTAATTTGTGCAAACAATTAGCAGCAGCTTTTCAAAGAGAGTGTCCCTTCGTTACCAGAGTGATGTCATCTGCTCGCCAGCCTTTCCTCCCCGTGAGCAAACAGTGCTGCGTTGCCTTCCCCACGTCCAGGGGATCATCTTTCACCCCTCAGTGACCAGAATGAGGAGCACAGAGCGGGAGCCAAGGGAGATTTATTATATCACTGAGCTGGCATCTGGAATGTCACAGAGGCTCCGAGCTCTGACATAACTCTGAAACTTGGCACAGCTGGAATATGGGCTGGGACAGGTAATGCTGCTCTTGTATTTCCCTGTTTTCTTTAGGGTAACTCTTGCATTAGTACAGAGGTTAAACACTTCCCTCTGCTTGTTTGCCTGTAATACTGAAGCTTTACTTTTATCAGCAAAATCTTTGGTTTTGTATTATTTTAAAAGAAAATTTGCACTCTTCCTGATTTTCTCTGCCTCATGTCCTCTATTTTCTTATTTTAATGGCATTCCCATATGTACATCTTTCTGCTCTGGCCTCCTGTGCCCCCTCACAACATCCCCTCTCAGTTAATGGAGCTCTTGACAGTGTCTGTGCCCTCCGGTGCCACCACAGTCAGAGCTGGTTGGTGGATAGAGCAGCGATTTCCTCTCAGCATCGTGTGTTTTGACCCCACTCTGTTATTTCCCCTGCACACACCTCCCGTGTGCATTTTGCTGAGCTCAGAAAGGGCTTCACAGAAGTGCTTGCTCTGAGGGAATGTCAAATCCAGGGCTGCAGTCACAATCCATTTTACCTCCACGAGGTGCTGTGAGCAGCAGCTCTGGCTCAGACTGAGGCAGTTTTACCCACTCCAGTTCGTTGCACTTTTTCTTATTTCTCTTTCCTTTCCCCGTGCACGTGTTCCTGTGCGTGAGGCTCCCACTGGGTGTAATTGCCATCACCCTCCATGTGCCCATGCCAACAGGGCAATAAAACCCTAAACTGCTCCTGGTAAACAAATGCAATACACTCCCTCTCCCCACAAGCTTTAAGAATGTCTGCAGAATGGCGAGTGCAGTGATTTGGCTTTTCTCACCTGCTCACAGGAATCGCCCAAGGTGTGTGATGCCCGGAGCTGTCTCTCCGAGCTGGCACGGTGCCCTCAGGGCATTCGGGGTGTCTGGAGGCTGCGATCCATCCCTGCGGTGAGCAGGACCCAGCGCTCCTCTGGAGAGAAGTTTCCTGCTCCTGCATGACACACGATGGACCAGGTGAAGTGGCTCTGGGTGCCTCCCTGTGCATGCCAGGAGGTGACTCTATTTTACATGATTCGGATCCTAAAAATGTGCAAATATAGTCTCGAATGTGCCTCACTCACCCTGAAACAAAATCAGACAGCGGGTGGACAGATTTATTGCCAGAAACTCGAGTTGCTCAATGGAGCAAAAGTGTTTAAATTGATTGAGGGGGGGGAAAAAAGGAGAAAGCTGAGACTGTCGCTGAACAGCTGCATTTGCATGAGCTGAGCGGCAACCTCAAGCAAATTCATCAATTGGAAATTTTATCGAAGTAAATTTTTAAAAATCAAGGAAAAACCTGGAAGTGTATTGAATCCTGCTCAGTTTACCCGGGTTAAACCCCTGCCTGGGCGGTGCTGTGAGGGGTCAGCCCGGGGAAGGGCGGCGGGCCGGGGTCAGTCCCCACGCGTGGGCAGGGGGTCGGGGGTGTCCCACTGGGGCACCGCCCCTGTGTGTGCCCTCCCGCCTTCACCTGCGGCTCCGGCCCCACTCGGGACCCCCCCAAGGGTCGCATCCCCTCCCTGCCACCCCCTGCACCTTTTGTCCCCAAAGTCCTCTTGGACGCTGCCCCAACAGAAGGGGAGGAGGAGCTCCCGCGTGTACCCCCGGGGGGGGTGCCCGGTGCCCCCGGAGACGGGATGCCCTGTGCCCCCGGGGGGCGGTGGTGCCCGGTGCCCCGAGGGGGTTGCCCCGTGCCCCCGACGGGGTGTGCCCGGTGCCTCCGGGGGGGGGGCTGCCCGGTGCCCCCGGGGCGGGGAGGAAGGGTGCCCGGTGCCCCCGGGGAGGTGCCCGGCGCCCCCTGGGCCGCCCCCACGCTCGCCCGGCGGTTCCCGCGGGCGCTCCACTCGCGGGGCGGAGCGGCCGTGACGCGGCGGGACGGGGCTATAAAGCACCTGCCGGGCGCCCCACGGTTCCAGACGCTGCGCGGCGGCTCCGCTGGAAGAGGCGGGACGGGAGCAAAGGGAGCAAAGCCCCAGCAGAACCCCCCAGAGCCGCCGGCTCAGCCCAGCCCTGTCCAGCCCTGCCCAGCCCAGCCCGCAGAGCCGCGGTCATGCCCCGCCACCCCGCAGTGCTGCTGGCGCTCGCCCTCTGCGCCCTCCTGCACGCCGGTGAGCCCCGGGCTGGACGGGGACTGGTATCCCGGGAGTGCCCACCCGGGAAGAGGGACCCCCTGCGCCCCTTCGGCTGGGGGAGACGGGCCGGGGGTGCCCGAGGGGGCTGCCCAAAGGCTGCGGGGTGCGGGCACTGCGCTGTGCCCTCGCCCCGGGGGAGCCCTCGGGGTTGTGCCAGTGCTGGATGAGCCGCAGCCTCATCCCGTGAAGCTCCCGACGCAGGGACATCGCCGCGATCCTCAGCGGAGGGGTGGCTGCGGAGGGGGCACACGGATGGGCACCGAGGCTGCCGCTCATCCCTCCCTCCTTCTGCTGCAGGTCTGGGCCAGCCCCCGCCCGAGTCCCATCTGGCCGCGCACCCGAGGACCAAGCGCTGCTCCTGCAACAGCTGGATGGATAAGGAATGCATTTACTTCTGTCACCTGGACATCATCTGGGTCAACACCCCTGGGTGAGCATGAACGGGGGGGCTCTGGGAATGGGGAGGGACTGTATGTCCTGCTGGAGGATGGGGAAAGGGTCCCAGCGCTGGGAGGCTCTGGGAGCACCTGCTCCAGGGAGCACTGCGAGCTCAGTCTAGAGAGGGACAGGCTGTGCTGCTGCTCAGGAGTTTCAGTCTGACCCTCAAGGATCGAGGTGAAGGCACAGGGCACTGCTTCCTCACGGGCTTGGCTTTTTCTGAGGCTTGTACCTCTACAAGCCCAAAATAACACCAAGATGTTGTAGCTGCAAGTCAGAAAGTTGCTCTCCCCACTTGCAAACTGTAGCCCTGGCTGCTGCCAGCCAGTATTGTTAATGAGACAGCGGTGGGCTGGCACTAAGGGCCCGTGGCTGCCAAGTCCTGCCCTCAGGAATGTTAAAGCAGCTTTCCCAGCAGTTTCAGACCAATGGCCATCACACTGGAGCATAACACATGTACTCAGGTGTGGTTATAATCATGCTTGCTAACATGAAATTACAACTCGCTGCTTGCTCGGAGAATAGTTGCAGTCACTGCCAATCCTAAACCCTCTGGGAGAGTAGATTGCCATCAGAGATGGAGGGGAATGTGCTCCCAGCTCTGGGAGCTGCTGTGATCACAGGAACCTGTTATGGCCCCGAGACATCTCGAGCTGTACAATGTCCTGTGTGTTAAAACCTGGAAGGGAGGGAAAGCACTGACATCTCTGCTGTGCTGGAGGAACAGGGTGCTGGAGGAACAGGCTGCTGTTGCTGCTGCAGCTGCAGCTGCTGCTTCTTCTGGGGCTGCTTCTGGAGGCTGCTGCTGCTGCTGCTGCTGCTGGGGCTGCTGGCCTGGGCCAGCCCTCCTCGCATGCTTTGCCATGCCAGTGGAATGCCAGCTCACCCAGCCCATGTGGCGACCCTTGCACAGGCACCTGGGCTGCTGCAAGGAGAGGGAACTCCACTTCCAAGGCAGCACATAGTGGCAATCTCCCTGGGAGGGGAAGGGTGGGGTGGGGAAAACAGGAGGTGGGAGAGGAGCTGGAATTTAAAGACTTGGACCTATCAGTGACCTTTTCACCTTATGTCTATAGATGAGTCTTTTATTATCCCGGCACTGGCTTGGCTGCCTCCCAGGACCATGCTATAAACCTGTTGGCTAATAACGAGTTGGTGGCATGGCTGAATTCCTTTGTCTTTCGCAGGCACACGGCCCCCTATGGCCTGGGCAGCCCTCCCAGGCGGCGCAGGAGGTCCCCGGGCAGGTGCCAGTGCGCGCACGCAAGGGACAGCATCTGTGCCACCTTCTGCCAGGCAAAGCCTGGGTGAGTCGGGGGGTCCTGGGGGTGTCCCTGGGGGCTCTCTGGGGAGGGAACAAACAGACAGGCAGTGCTTAGGAGCTGGAGCATCTCCACCTCCCTGGGGACACTGACAACAGCTGGAACTTGTCTAGTGGCGGCCCTGGCAGTGCCACCCTGGTGTTTTTGTTGTACAGTAGTCTCTTTTCTAGCTGATATGAAGCACTGTTGCCTCCATCCCTCCTGCTGACAGGGTGCTGAGGCAGTGCTGGGTGTGCTGGTGGGAAGGGACGGCTGGCAGCATGCTGGGCACAGGAGCTGGCAGAGGGTATGGAGCTTTGGGCCACCAGTGTCCCCTGCCTGGCTCAGAGGCTGGAGCAGAGCAGAACTGCTGGCACTCAGCAGTCATGTGTCTTGTGAGACCAGCTCTGTTCATAGTGCACGTGGGGTCTCAGTGGGGTCTCAGTTCTCTTCCTGCAGCAGCACAGGGGGGTGTGCCCACCCGGGGAGGTGGGGGCACACAGGGGGGTGTGCCCACCAGGGGAGGTTGCAGCCAAGTCCTTGGAGAGGTCTGTCATTAATAGTTAAAATCCCCAGTCATTAAATATGACTGTGAATAGAGTGAGGTCTGACAGAAGGGAATAGCAGTGAAAGTGAGCCATGAATAGCTCTCAAATAGCTGCAATTAACCCTTCAAGAACGTGCATTCAGCTGTCTGTCAGTGGGGCAGCTCCCCCTGGACTCAGCACAACGAGCCTGGATATTGGGTGGTTCATGTATCTCCTCTTGCTCATTAGGTACCTCCAGAGTCTGAAGCTCCCAGTGAGCTCTGGAGCATCAGCGAGGTCTCTGCAGAGCAGTGACATGAGGCCTCTCCACCATGGCCTGCTGAGAGCTCTCAGGTGAGCATGACACTTAAGCCCAACCTGAAGATCCCTCATAAGCACTTGAAAATCTGTGAGTGTTACCCCAGACTGCAGTTACCACTTGGATTTGACTTGACTTCCTCCTCTTGTCTCCTTTAAATGAGAAGACTTGACTATTTCTCTCTCTGTAGAATAGAAGGCCCCCAGCTGAGGGAGCCAGGGCTCCTTGTGTCCTTCCAAACCCAGAGGGTTATTACACAAAATGTAATTCTTGACTGGAGTGGGAAGTTCCTCTGATATGGGACAGGCAGATTGGTGATGTACAAGAAGAGGGTGGGAGGATGGCATCATGTAGGAAAACAGTTTATTGGGTGGCAACTTTGGACCAAAGGAAAGAGCTTTTCTCACATCACATCATTGAGTTGTGGAATCACTGCTGGAAGAAGCCACAGACTCCAGGAGTGTAAATGCCCTAAAGGGAGTTGGAAAATCAATTAACTGTTGGCAGTTAAATCAGATGTAATGGGAACAGCCTGTGAAAGGCAGATCTGGGGAAGCATCACTTGGGTCATGCCCTGCTGCAGGACTCCTTGAATCCTCTGCCACCAGTGGAGAGGGGCTGTTGGGCTTGATGTGGCTCCACTGTGGCTTAACAAAGCTGGGACTAGAAATTCCCTCTCTCCTTCCCCATCTTCTGCCTCATGGTAAATCCTGGGCAGGGGTAGGAAAATATCATAACAGGCTGTTTTTAAGCAGTGGGCAAGTGGCCTGGAGAGTGACCACCATGTCTCTTCTGCTCCCAGGGACCTCTCTGTGTCCAGCCTGCGCTCGGGCACACACCGGCAGCGATCCCGGAGGGACGCACAGCCAGCGGTTCTGCCTTGGAAGAAAAACATCTGGAAGAAGAAGAGATAAGGAACAGGTGCATACCAAGTTCACCAGAAGAATTTGGAGTCCTGTGGGTGCCACCAGCTCCGCTGTGTGTAGTTAGAGCTGAAGGAAAGGCCGTGAGAGGAAAGGAAAGCAGTGGAAGTCTCGAGCTCCTGTTGTGTGGCCCAGCACTGAGTGTACTCCAGAGACTGCTCTAAAGGGAAAGCTCACTCTCTGTACAGTCACAGATGTGTCGTGGAGCTGAATTGTGCCTTTTTGGATCAGGGAAGGGTCTTGATGGAGGAGAATGAGCTTAACTCTGCTCTGGAGGCCTGGGCAGAGGGTGGTTGAATACCTTACAAAGCAGGGGCAGTTCTGGCCGTGGCAGCACTGAGCCCATGGCACTGCTCTGCTCTGCCTTTGAGCTGAGCATGGGCCCAGCTTGGCCCCACTTAGAGCTGCTCTGGCTGCTCCTTGTGCTCAGGGATGAGCTGCCTCCAGCACAGCCCAGCTCTGCAGTTTTCTCTTGTCAATCAGTGCATATGAAAGAGACTCCCAGGGTGAAACAGCTCCCCATTTGTATTAAAAATATATAACATCCAGAAACCTGGTAGCCAGCTGAGTAGTCAGTGGCATTCACTGACTGAGGAATTCACTGAAGGGAATTTTCCCTGAGGTCCTTGAGTGTCTCTGGCTGAGGTGGAGGGTGGCTCACACCAGAGCTGGTGTCAGATCCCAGCGTGACCCCTCCCAGCAGGCACAGGTTGGGAGGCTGATGTGGAGCTGTTTCTGCAGGAGCCCTGAGCTCCAGCCCCGTGTTTCTGGGGCAGGGAGCCCTGCTGGGCCTGAGGCAGGGCCAGGCTGCTGGGCTGGGGCAGCTCAGGGCTGTGACTCCATCCCATCTCCTTGGATACACCCTCAGTGGGGTAGGGTACTCCCCAAAGCCTGCCATACCAGCTTTGGTCCAGCTCTGCCTGGAAGGAGAGGCTCAGGGCAGAGGGTGGGCTGGTGGGGACATCCACACCAAGGCTTGCTTGCTGCTTTGCTTAGGTTAGGGCTCTGAGCTGGACTCTGTATAATAAATGCCCAGTGTATGGATAGCAGGTCACTGTGGGAAGTGTTACCTGGGTAGGGAATGCAATAGTTCAAGAGCAGCCAGGAGGGATGGATGTGGAGGGGAGGATTGGGAAGCAGAGTGGGTTGGGACTGGATAAACTTTAAGGTCCCTTCCAAGCCAAGCCAGTGTGGGATTCTGCAGGAGAGCCCAGCACTGTGCACAGGGGAAGGCTGGGACTGACAGCCTTGGAACTTCTGCTGGCCCAGAGGAGGGCAGGGGCAGTGTGGGATTGAAAGCCATGCCAGGGCTGTGGAGCTTCTGCTGGCCCAGAGGAGGGCAGGGGCAGTGTGGGCACAACACTGAGCCCAGGCCCTGGAAACCACTCCTGCAGGCAAACACAGCCTCCAGGAGCTGTATCACAAATGCACTTCTGTTTGCCTGGGCAGATTAACTTCCCTAAGGAGCCGAGGCTGCAGCTTCACCTGGGCAGTGCAGGGAAGTCCCTGCTCTCCTGGAACCACTGTTGGGTCCCTCTTGCTGCCCAATCCAGTATTACACAGGAGCGTTTCTAAAGGCTGCTGGAAGTTGGTGATGGATCAAAATCTGTGGCTTTTGCAAGTGTAGCCCTGTTGGACATACAAAATAATTCCTTGATTTTGCTTTAAGGAGTGGCAAAGAATGAGACCAATTGATTGTATGATAAATGAAACAGCAGAGGAATCATTTGGTCCCCAAAGCTGCAGAGAATCTTTTTTATATTTGACCTTCTGAAGGTTGGAGTCATTCTTAAAAAAAAAAAAAAAGAAAATCCTGAAAGGGTTTGTTCCAGAGGAAACTTTTCACATGGTTTAATGTGATCTTAGTATTTTAAAACAAAACTACTGCTGTAAAGTACTAAAGTCTCTCTCCTTGTGTGTGTAAGACTTACTGCACACTGCCATGTGTAGCATCCTGAAATCTGTATATTTATTTAAATCTATTGATTTTTTTAGACAGTAATTTTCAAAATAGAATTTTTAATAAATAATGACAAAAGTCAATAGTGTTTTTCTTCCTTATTTGGTGGTTGGGAGGTGGTGGGTGAAGTGCAAGAAATCCAGACAGCCCGAAGCACTGGGAAAGGGGGTGGGACAGCAGAGCTGGGCAGGAATGGGGAGGCTGGGAATGGTCCTGAGCAAATTTCAGTTCCAAGTGAATCCATCAGACTTAAACATTCCTTAACTCAAACACCTTCTTCCTTTCTAGGTTTCTTTGGGAGCATAAATGTGAAATTATCCCCAGGTTGTGCCTGGGGCTGTGGGTGCTGGGACCAGCTTGGATCCTCATGCCAAGAGGTCCTTGTAGGGTTTTCCCAGAGTTGAAACCTTTGCCTCAAATGCTTTTCTCAGCTCTGTGACTGTGGGTGTCACCACAGGGACAGAGAAACACAAGCCCCTCCTGTGCCATGACCTTCACTGCTCACAATGGCTGATTTGTTTTATTAAATTATTTTTTTTAGTGCAGTTAAAAAGCCATCACCCAAAGGAGGCCATGAAGGTGGTGAAGGGCCAGGAGGGGCTGTGTGAGGAGGGCCTGAGGTCACCTGGTCTGTCCAGCTGGAGCAGAGCAGGCTGAGGGCAGAGCTCAGTGGGGGCAGCTCCTCCCAAGGGGCAGCTCCAATCTCTGCTCCCTGAGAGCAGGGACAGCACCCAGGGAATGGCTGGAGCTGTGCCAGGGCAGGGTCAGGTTGGATCTCAGATAAAGGTTCTTCCCCCAGAGGGTGGTGGGCACTGACCAGGCTCCCCAGGGCAGTGGGCACAGCCCCAAGGTTGCCAGAGCTGCAGGAGGGTTTGGATGATGCTCTGGGGCACAGGGTGGGATTTTTGGGGTGTCCTGGGCAGGGTCAGGAGTTGGACTGGGTGAACCCTGTGGATCCTTCCAACTCAGGGGGTTCTGTGTCTCCCCAGTTTCTCTGTTGGTTTCCAGGGCTCCTGGGCTGAGCTGCACCCCCACCCTTCCAATTGCCTTTCCTGGCTGAGCCGCATCTCCCATGGCCCAGCCCCACCCCCTGACTTGGGGTGAAATCCAGATTCATTCAGATGTTCCTATGACAGTAACTCACAATTTCTCTGCCTTCAGTGACAAAGGTCCATGATCAAAAGGACCTTGAATTACAGGTAACCATTGGACACACTGCACTTTTCCTCTGTGTAACTTCTGAGGTGCAGCCCTCCCCTCTTCTGCTCAGCTGAGCTCTAGAACAGCCTGAGAATCTGGCCTGGGTGGGGTGATTTCCAAGGTGTCCTGCTTGGACTGACTCCAGGAGGTGTGAAGGAGGAAGCTGAGGGCTGTTGGACATTCCTGCATTTCCCAGGAAAGGTTTCCCCACTGTCTGGAGCATCTGTCGAGCCAGTCTTGGGCTCAACCTTTTATTTGTCTTTCTTAAATCACAAAGGAATTATGACCTTGGTGAGCCCTTGGTCTCAGAGGACAAATATCCCTGTTTGGGACCCTGTGAGGGTCATGGCACAAGACAAGCAGCACATTTGCTGGAGGTGGGGCCGTTAGAAATACTCTCCAGCCTTTCCACAGTGTGTGGGCTTGAAACAAGGGAGAGAGAAAATTGGAACTAATCATTGTGGGTGGGTTGTTGTTTTTGGAGGGCCTTAAGATCAATTAATAGAGAAAAATTTGACATAAGATCAATTAACAGAGAAAAACTTGACAGAGGGATGAATGATGGAGTATCTTGGAGGGAAGGCTCCCCACATTCATGGGAGGGAACTCTGGACTCAAGGTGAGTTCCACAGCAGGAAATTACTGGAAAAGCAGCTTAAAAATGCCCCAGGCCAGACACCCAGAAGAGTCCCCAGGGCCCTGATCACAGAACCTCAGCAGAACCCCTTGCCAGGGATGTTCTGTAATGCCCCTCAGTCCCACCAAGTGCTGAGGGACAACCTGAGCCTGGCAGTGACCCCTGGCAGTGCCCAGACCGATTCCAACATCTGTGCAAAGCCCAGCCCTTCGGTGCAGCTTTAATTACAAGCCCTAATTAAGTGTCACTCTAGGGAAGAAGAGAAGGGAAATGCTTAAGAGTATGTTAATTAGGGTGAAAAGGGATAAGAGAGGACTGTGCTTATTCTTGAGGTTGTTGAATTCACTGACAAAGATTAG
>CM031068.1:1265247-1276807 GCA_013398505.2 Rhegmatorhina hoffmannsi | reverse complement strand
TTGGGAACAGTTGCTGGGCAATGAATGGAGGGTTTAGAATGCACAGCTTTGGTCACCCACACACAGTGGTTTCAGTTGCTGAATCAGGACATCTTTATATAAGGGAACTTCCCAGTGGTGAAGCATTTCTGGGGCGCTCTGTCAGCTTGGCAGGATTTGTCCCAAAGGAAGGACAAACCTTGACACTAAAATTTATTAGAAAAATAAAAGCTAAACCAAATCAACAATTCAAAGGGGGGAAATAAGTTTTCTGTTGTGAAAATGGGTGACACCAAGCACAGGTAGTGAGGACACTGAGGATGCCCTGACAATGACACTCAGACACCAGAATTGCCCACCATGCACCAGCTGTGTGACCACCACAGACCCCTTGGTGTCACCTGAGCCTCTGTTGCTCCAAGGGTGGGAGATCTGGCCACACTCTGTGTATCCTCAGGGCTGATGTGATAAAACAACTGCTCATGTTTGGGTAGATTTGGATCCGCAGATGGTTTTCTTCAGTAGCAGAGCCCAAAACCCTTTTGAAGTATTCAGGTTGCTCCATCAAACTGCAGGAGTGAGGGGTCCCTCTGGGAGCAGGGGAAGACTTGGAGAGCTCTTCTCCCAACAGACAGCACAGGAGAGCACAGAGCCCCTGGAATGAGTGGTAGTTACAGAACTGCCTTCTCCAACACAACCTCTTCTTCAGTGGGCTTTGGTTCAAGCTCCTCCACCATCCCTGGATGACAGCCAAGAAAAGCAAGGCCCATGGGGCTTTTTGCAGCCATGGAACTGCCAGCTGGGGATGGCACTGGTGTCTCTCCAGAAGAGGTTTCACCTCTCAGCCTCCTAAAGAGCACCTTGACAGGCTTGGTACCCCCATGGAAAAATATCTTCTGCTCTCAAAGCTTGGGTTTAATCTGGCCCCAGGAATACCAAGTTCAGGAGCTCTGGCACCCACATCCAGGCCATGGAGAGTTAAAACTGAACCAGGAGCCAAGTCTTTTACAGAAGCATCACTCAGCCACTGCTCCTGCCAGGGCCAGGAACAGGCACATGCAGATCAGCTGGAGGCCAAAATCCACTTGTTCAATGCACACACTCCAGTGCATTCCCAAGGGATTTTGAACAGGCTTCTCCTTCTCTTCTGTCTGGCCATCACCAACATGCCATCTGCAGGCACTGCCAGTCCTGCCTGCCCAGAGAGGCACTGCAGAGTGAGAACAGCCTCTCCCAGTCTGACAGAGAGCAGCTCATTTCCCTTCATATTCCTGTCCTGTCAGTCAGACCCCTATTTTTCCATGGATCAACATGATGGATCATCAGCTTTGCTATTCTGTGTAACAAAGGTCTCAGACCAAAGCCACAGCCTCCTGCTATGTCCAAGGTTATTCCTGGCTGTGTCCAAAGCTTTTGCTGGAGTGACTTGATTGTTCCAAGCTGCAGTTCTGAGTTTGCTGCCCTTCAATGCAGTTTGGATGAGTCTATTCAGCATCCAGAAGAACAATTGTTTTCCCAACACTGGGCCACTGAGATCAGAAGTGTCCCTGGCCACTGTCCCCACTGTCCCCCTGTGCCTGCTCAGTGCAGGAGT
Source organism: Rhegmatorhina hoffmannsi (assembly GCA_013398505.2). Classification (NCBI taxonomy): domain Eukaryota; kingdom Metazoa; phylum Chordata; class Aves; order Passeriformes; family Thamnophilidae; genus Rhegmatorhina; species Rhegmatorhina hoffmannsi. The sequence continues at coordinate 1,275,234 of CM031068.1, read as the reverse complement.
CACCAAGGGGCTCCCACCCATCCACTGTAAACTGGATGTCAGTATTTATCAAAGCCTGGAATACTCCAAGAGTTCTCTTGGCACCTGAGTAGCAGAGTAGCAGAGCTGCTCAGTGCTGGGCACAGGCTGGCACTGCAGCCACTTTGCCCTGCACATGATCCCATTGCCCACACTCAGAAACACCCCCAGGGATTTACCCTGAACAGTCACCTCAGGGATGGGCCCAAACAGGTCCAGTAGCTCCAGGGCTGCCTGACACTGCCAAAAGGAAGTGCTTTGTCACCTCCATCTGGTCTCACAAACACTGTTCCTTATCCCAGCAAATCCTTTATAGACAATGTTACAAACCACCATTGCTGGAACCCCACCAGGAACATTCCCCTGCCCTGGAGAACCCAGAACCAACTCACCCACTTCAGCAGTCACTGCTTTAATAGGAAAGGAGCTGGTGAGTGGCTGCTGAGACCTGCAGCAAACATCTCAGGGACTTCCAGGTGAGACCTGCCTAACACTGGCTGGGGACACTGGAACAGGGTCTGCTGGTGCTTGGCTGTGCAGGGTAAAACCCCTCATTTCACCCAGCACTCAAGGGCAGGAGGGTCTTCAGGTGCCTTTGCCAGCAGCATCCAAGGAGTGAGATGGAAAGAACTGGGGTGCAGAGGAAGGAAGGTGAGGAGTGGTCATGGAGGTTCCTGCAGAGCAGCTGGAGCTCAGCAAGGAGAGAGGACAGCAGCAGTGTTGGATCCTGAGTGCCCTGTGGGCACCACAGGGAAGGAGCTGTGGCAATAATATGAGGCACTTCACTGCTCACTTTCTGGTGGTGTCAAAGTTCTACTTGGGAAGGCCACAGGTTTCACCACCCATCTTCAAGAAATCAACTGATAAAACACCTGGACAGGGTTTGGCAGCAACAGAACTGTAACAATGGAACAGGGAACACCCTTGTGAGAGAAGAAAACAGGATTGCAAAGAACAGTAAATTTATGCATAAACAGGTAGAGTGACTGAGGCAAAGAAAAACAGCAATAACTGTCCTGCACTGAATCTTAGAACATTAAATATGCTGAGCTGGAAGGGACCCACAAGGACCACCCAGTCCAACTCCTGGCCCTGCACAGACACCCCAACAATCCCACCCTGTCCCTCAGAGCATCATCCAAACCTTCCTGCAGCTCTGGCAGCCTTGGGGCCGTGCCCACTGCCCTGGGGAGCCTGGTCAGTGCCCACCACCCTCTGGGGGAAGAACCTTTTGCTGAGATCCAACCTGACCCTGCCCTGGCACAGCTCCAGCCATTCCCTGGGTGCTGTCCCTGGCACAGGGAGCAGACATTGGAGCTGCCCCCACTGAGCTTTGCCCTCAGCCTGCTCTGCTCCAGCTGGGCACACCAAGAAATATCTCCCACAGAGAACCAACTCCTAGTGCAGACCCCAAAATCCCCCCTGCCACCTGCAACTTCACCTCTGTGGCTGGGGAGGAGGAGGAAGAGGAGGAAGGCTGAACTCTTCCAGCAGCCCAAGCCCTTTGCACTACTCCTCCAGAGGACAGGCTGAGAGAGAGCAGAGCTGGGATGGTTCCTCCACTGGGCCGTTGGAGCGCAGGGGAGAGGCTGCGATCGCTATCTGGGCGTGAAGGCATCTCGAGACAGATTCCACAGGAGACTTCCTGCTAAATTGCAGCATCGGGGAGGATTCTGCAGCTACTTGTACCCAGCCATCATCGGAGCACAGAACTCCTGGCTGGGACCTGAGCTGATAATTGCTCAGAAAAATTAAGGGTTGGGTAATTCCTCCTGAAATTAATTGCCTTGCTGAGGTGCCTCGGGGCAGTTGCCACAAGAGGGTTTGGAGCAGATGATAGAACCGTGTCCCTCTTCAGGATTAAAACCAGGAAACAGGTCCCCAAATCTCACCTTTGTCACAAAGAGCTCCTAGTTTTGGGGATTTCTCTTCTCTGAAGAATTTTTGAGCTTTTTAGGTGTTTCTGAAACAGTGCTGAGTGTCCTGAGGAGCTGCAGAATGGATGGACACTCCTATTTTCTGCCTCATCTGACACTACAATTCAGTTCTCCTCAGCAACTTCCTTTGCTCATTTTAACACTTTTATAAGCAGTCACTTCTCCTTGAAAAATGTTTATTAACAGAGACAGGAAATTAGAAGAGACTCAGAATATTCACAGTAATTTTCAATCTTCAGTTATTATAAAACCAGTCTTTCTTCCCCTTCACATGGTGTGGTCTGAGTCACCTCCTTACTCTCAGATGGTGCAGATGATTTGGGGTAAAATACTTTATTTCCCCTTCATGTGTCTTGCCCTTTGCAAAAAATTCTCATCCAACCTTCTTGTGTTGTGGATTTGTAGAGAAAGATCCATCTGAGGAAAGGGTTGCTCTTCCCATGCATGTGGGTTACCTGCTTCCTTCACCCCCTTCCTTCACTCCCTTCCTTCACCCCCTTCCTTCACCCCCTTCCTTCATCCCCTTCCTTCACTCCCTTCCTTCACCCCCTTCCTTCATCCCCTTCCTTCACTCCCTTCCTTCACCCCCTTCCTTCACCCCCTTCCTTCACCCCCTTTCTTCACTCCCTTCCTTCACCCCCTTCCTTCACCCCCTTCCTTCATCCCCTTCTCTCATCCCCTTCCTTCACTCCCTTCCTTCACTCCCTTCCTTCACCCCCTTCCTTCACTCCCTTCCTTCACCCCCTTCCTTCATCCCCTTCCTTCGCCCCCTTCCTTCACCCCTTTCCTTCACCTCTTTTATGTAAAGAATATCCTTTGTCAGTAAAACAAACCATAAACCAATAGATTCACAAAGAAATGGAGCTGACACTCCCTGCCTAAGGTAGATCAACATTATTTGCATCTGTTCCTTTTAAAATACTCCCAATGAAGAAGTTTCCACCACCAGCAAATATTCCCATATATCACTTTTTCAGCCATGGAAATTTCCCCTTAGTTTTGCCTTTGTTCCCAGCCTCGATTGTATTGTCTTTCCACACAGTTTCATCTTCCAGACAGATTCCAACTTCTGTTTCTCCAACTGGTCCACAGCTGCTCAAAGTGTCATGGCCTCATGGAGACCTTGCCAGGTCCTTGCAGGTCTTTTTCATGGAACTGTAAAATCACGGAGTCCTGGAAGGGTTTGGGTTGGAAGGGACCTTGAAGATCATCTCATTCCAAACCCCTGCCATGGGCTGGGACACGCATTTCCATTTGTGGCCACAAAACCAGGACATTTGCCTTTCCTACACCTGACACTGGTACCTCCCACTGGTGTTATCTGTACAGATTTCAGAGCTTTCAATATTCCTGACACTGTTATCCCAGAGGATGAGTAGAGTTCCCACCTAGACACCCATTTGTGAGATGTACCTGTGAGTCAGTCACCCTTTGGGTGTCTCCACTCACTTGGGAGACAAAGGCTTCTCAAGGTAAGAGTTAATGTCATCCAGGAGGTGTCTGAAGGCAAATCCCCCTCTGGAGTCACCTTCAGTTTCCAGGGTGGGGTTTGCTGGTGGTTTGCTTGGTTATTTTTTTTCCCCAAGAATTTCTTGAGCATTTTGAATTTTGCTTAAGTCTTCCAACACATTTTTCTATCCCCTCCCAAAGTCTTGCCATCTTCAGGTTTCATGTGCCCTTCCTTCCCTGAGCTCACTTAACACGATGCTGGAGCAAGCTCTGGAACCTCTGTTTGGTAAACCCTGATGGTTTGCTGGTCAGCCTTCGGTGTGGAATGACATCAAAGCTGTATCAGGTGTCCCTCACTTGTAAGGATAGGCCATAAGACAATGTGAAATCCTCACCAAAGGCAAGACACAACATAACCTTGTGATAGTAAACTCTCCAGCCAGATTGTTGAACCTCTGCACCAAGTGGTTTGGCTTTCTCCTGTCCTCAGCAACAAAGATCCACACAAAATATTGTTTTCATCAGCCATAACCTCCCAAGATCACAGTAAGAAGGAGCCTCCTCACACAAACCTTCTTTAAGGAAGCACCCTGTGATATTTTCTGTCCCTGCTCCTCCTGCTCCTTTCCCTCAGAGTGGAGGATGTGTCTGGAAGCAGCTCCTGGATGACCAGCGAAAGTCCACGTGGTCAGCAGAAGTTGCTATGGCTGATGTTTGGATGTTTCCTGTAGGTCTGGAGTTGGGGTGAATTTGGATCCCAGCTGAGAACTTTGGCAGAGAATGTCAAGGATTGTCTGCTTTGACATTGGCACAAATGTGTTCAAAAAACGTTGGCAGAAAAAGCGTCCAGGGCCAGGTTGGAATGGCCTTGGAGCAACATGGGAGGTGTCTCTGCCCATGGCAGGGGGTAGAAGGAGATGAGCTTTGAGGTCCCTTCCAACACAAACCAGTCTGGGATTCTGTGACTCATGCTGGGAGAGCTGGGGGGGGTTCATCTGGAGAAGAGAAGGCTCCAGGGACACCTGAGAGCCCCTTCCAGTGTCTAAAGGGGCTCCAGGAGAGCTGGAGAAGGACCTGGGACAAGTGGTGGAGGGACAGGACAAGGGGAATGGCTTCCCACTGCCAGAGGGCAGAGATAGATGGGATATTGGGAAGGAATTTCCCTCCTCAGAGCATGGTGAGGCCCTGGCACAGGTTGCCCAGAGAAGCTGTGGTTGCCCCATCCCTGGAAGTGTCCAAGGCCAGGTTGGACAGGGCTTGGAGCAACCTGGGCTGGTGGGAGGTGTCCCTGCCCATGGCAGGGGGTGGGACTGGATGAGCTTTGAGGTTCCTTCCAATCCAAACCATTCTGTAATTCTATGAATGTCCAGGTTCTCATGCATCAAAGAGATCAGGTGAGACACAGGGAGAACATCAGAGGAACCTGTCCCCTGCCTGCCCGTGTCTGCCTGTGTGAGCAGCTCCTCTTCCTCAGCCCTTTGGAATTAGGGCTCTCTTTTGTACTTCAGGAAAAGTCAAGTATTTGTAAGCCTAAGAAAACAGTGATTGTGCTCCAAGGCTGAGCTCACTGGAGCAGGGGCCAGCTCTGATTGCTGTGAGTCAGTGCAGGGTCTGGTCCTGCTCAGCCAATCTCAGCCCCCCGTGCTCCTGCAGCATCCTGCCTTCCAGGGAGAGAGGAAACCACCAGCAGCACACAAGCACAGAGGGGGATGGAGGCCAGGCCTTCTCCTTGTTTTTCTCCCTCCTGTTTTGGCTCAAGCCAGAGTTAATCACCAATGGTTCCGAATTCCACCCGGACAGAGGGAAAGGGAAATGAGCAGCAGGGCTTTGATGGAGCAGCAGGGCCCTGCAGGTTGTCTCAGGCCCCTGGCTGCTCCCCTGGCTGCTTTTCCATGTTGGGAGGCAGAGGCTGCAGGAGGCACACGGGAGCTGCCAAGGCCAAGAGCAGTGCCCTTACTGGGAGCACACAAAGGCACTTTGCATTGTTCTCATTTCCCCTCATATGAATAATAAAAGCTATTTGACAGAACTGTGGCTAAAGCCATGGCTAATCCTTCCAGATTTTAGCACTTTAAACCCTTAATTCCCTTTACCTCTGCCCTGTCCAACTATAAGGAGCACATGGATTCATAGAATCCCCAAGGCTGTGAAACACCTTTCAGATCATCAAGTCCAACTGTCAGTCCAGCACCACCACCACGGTCACCACCAGACCTTGTCCCCAAGTGCTGCATCCACATGTTTTTTTTAACACTTCCAGTGATGGTGACTTCACCACTGCCCATTCCAGTGCTTTACAACTCTTCCCATGATTTTCCCCTCTAACCTCCAATCTGAACCTCCTCTGGCACATTGTTGCTTGGGAGAAGAGGCAGACACCCACCTCACCACACCCCCCCTGGCAGGGATTGCAGAGAGCAAAAAGGTCCCCCCTGAGCCTCCTTTTCTCCAGGCTGAGCCCCCCCAGCTGCTCCAGACCCTTCCCTGGACATGTCCAGCATCTCAATGTCTTTGTTTGTCATGAGGGGTCCAGAAAGGCCCCCAGGACTGGAGGTGTCTCAGCAGCGCCAGCAAAGGGATGGGCACTGCCCTGGTCCTGCTGCCACACCATGGCAGGTACAGCCCAGGTGCCATTTGTCTTTGTGCTCACCTGGGCACACGCTGGAAAGAACCCAAAGGTAGAGGTGGACCAGAGCGTGGATGTAGCTTCAGCTTCTGAGACAGAGCTCAGAGCTGAGGACACTTTGCAGGTTTCTGTGGGGTTGCAGGTGCATGTCCGTGCCTGGAAAGCTGGGAAGGGCAGTGTGGAGGGTCAGGGCTGAGCAGAGCCTTGGGATATAAATTAGGTTTCTTCATTTTTCTACTCTGGATTTGTCTCTGACACTAGAGGAGGTTTCCTTGAAGAATGATCTGTTTACATAAGACAGTTCTTAACCTCTCAATTGATTACACAAAGGCCCACTCCAATGTACAAACAAACCCCAAAGCTGAGTGTTTGCTGAGTCCTACTCAACTTTAAGTGGAGCAGGAAAGCAGAGAGTGTGTGAGCAAACACTGTTCCTATTAAAGCACAATCCTTTAAGGATTGTTGGAAATGAAAAAGCAACATTTTCAAAGGTAAGTGAGTAATAAAGGCACCAGAACCTCAATCTCTACAATGGTTCAGCTCCATGGCCCAGGCTCTCAGCAGAATGTAGGTGTCCAGCTGCCCTGGATTTAGGGGCACAGCTACTTGAAGCACCTGCACAAGAAGATCCATTCTAATATCTAATCTAAACCAGCTTGTGCTGGTTTAAAAGTAAACTGGAAGGAGAAACAAATCCAGCACAAAAATGACTGTAAGTCAGAGTTACAATTGAGTAAAAATATTACAATAAATGCAATGGCACAAAGAGAAATTGGGTTTAACAAACCCCAGCAGTGTAACCCAGGCCCCTGGGGCACAAACACAGTGGGGTTTGGTGGCCCCTGTGCTGAGCCCCACGTGGTTCCCCCGAGTCCAAAGGAAAAGGAAGGGACAAACCTGTTGGTGCAGATGATGGCACAGTCTGGGCCAGAGTGGTGGGCTCCTCCTGGCCAGGGGCTGCTCCTCCTCTGCATCCAAGGAGTGGTCCCAGAAGTCCCCAAAGGCCAAGATTGTCTCCCCTCAGGTTTGGGTGGGAGCCCCCAGTGCCTCCCCCAGGGCAGGGAGTTCCACACTGGGGGATCTGACTCTGGCAGTCAGGGGGGATTTTGGAATCGTTGCTGGCCCATGGGCAGAGCTGAGCCCTCAGGTGGGTGTGGAGGTGCCAAGGACTCCCTGCAGGGCAGTTCTCCAGCTCCTCTGCCAGGCTTCTTTCCCAGCCAGCTCCCAGCCTGAGGGCTCAGCTGTGCCCTGGGCAGCTGCTGCCAATGGGCCCTTGGGAACAGTTGCTGGGCAATGACTGGAGGGTTTAGAATGCACAGCTTTGGTCACCCCCACACAGGGACAAACTGCTCCCACCTGCTCAACTGGGACACTGCTCTTTTTCAGTCTGAAGCCATTCCCCACTCCAGGTCCTTGTAAATATTGTTTCCACAACTTTCTTGTAACTCCCTTCGGGCACTGGAAGGCCAAAATTCGGTCACCCCAAAACCTTCTCTTGTTCAGGCTGAAAAATCCCAACTCTTTCAGCCTTTCACCAGGATTGGAGAGGGAAAAATCACCTCAGCTGCTGGAGCTTCCTCTGCAACCTCTCCAGGATTCCCCCTGGTGTCTCTCCCACTGCACAGGTCACTGTGACTCTGTCCTAAAGCTGAGATCAGGTTTGTCAGACACCCTGCACCTTCCTGGAGCTCTTCTCTCCCATCCCTGCTCTGGGGGTGCCCCAGGCTTTGTGAAGAGCTCAGGGTGCCCAGGCTGTACCCCCTGACAGGTCACCCCATCTTTGAGCTGTGCCAAACAATTTTGGGACAGAATGTTCCCTTTCTAACAGGGAAAGGTCCCAGAAAACAGAGAGGTCCTTGCAGTTGTGGACAGCTCAGTGTTATCCTTCTTTGACCACCTCTGTGATTTCAAGTGACTTGATTTTGATCATTGCAGGGTGATTTTGATCTAAAATTCATGATTTTGATTCAGGATTATGTACCTGATCCCTGGGAGATGGGAGCCTTTGGGTGTGAGCAGCAGATCAGATGACCAAGGCAGTGCATTGTGGTGCATTCCTGCAGAAAAGGGAGTTGCTGAGACACAAAAGGTGTTGGACCATCTTAAATCCTCGAGTAGAGAGGGAAGTGCAGACCCAAGTGAGGGAAGCACCAGATCTCCCTCTTCAGGCTTCGGCTCTTACCTCTGGAAAGTCACAGTTTATCTGACAAATGTCATTCACCCTGACCAGCAGTGTCTTCAGGAAGGACAGGAGCATTCCTTTTGATAAAAAGCATTCTCTGAGTGCACTTGCCCTGGGACTTTGGAATTCTGCCCTGGAGAAGTTTGCAGGACAGAGAGCAGCGGAAGAAAAAGAAAAGAGATAAATGCATTTTATCACCTCAGAATTATGTAATGAACAGCTGTGCTGCTACCTTTGCCTCCTCTGCACTCTGCCCTTCTCTGGGATTCATATCTTCCCACAGCTTTCACAACTCCAAAGAGTGGCCAGTTTTGCAAAACAGTTCAAATTCCAAGGGATTTTCTATTTTCCTTCATTCAGAGTTTATGCAGAGCATTCACCCACTGTCCCAGGTGGGCACTGAGACTCCAGTTTTGTAAAACAACTCAGATTCCAAGGACAAAGGGCCTGCGAGGACCAAGTGTTTCCCTGTTTTCCTTCACACAGAGTTTATGCAGAGCATTCACCCACTGTCCCAGGTGGGCACTGTGACCCCTGCTCTGGATTTCCAGGATGTTTGGCTCTGTGGCTCCAGGACCTGTGCAATTCCAAGGATCCATGTGGCCAGTGTGTCTCCTCTCTCTCTTGTTCTGTGCTCCTGGGCTGTGATTCTTTCTGGCAGCAGGTGGGTCATGCTGGGCTGGGACAGCCCCTCAGAGCTGGGACAACTCAGTGAGTCCCTCTGGAGAGGTGCTGCACTCCCTGTAGGAATTACACCTGGGCAGGAACTCTCCCAACCCTGAGAGATGTCCAACAGATGGTGTCCTGAGCCAGCAGGGGTGGCCTGTCCGTGCCTCACCATGTCCTGCTGTTCTATGAGTATGACAAGGTGTCCCCCCTGGCTGATCAATGAAGCCAATTGATGAGATCTGTTTGGATTTCAGTAAAGCTTTCGATCCTGTCCCAGGATCCTTTTGGACAAACTTTCCAACCCACAGCTGGATAAACATCATGTGGTGGGAGAGCAGATGGCTCACAGGTTGAGCACAGAGGGTGACAGTGACTGGGGTGATATCAGGCAGGTGACCTGTCCCTAGTGGGGTTCCACAGGGACCTGTGACCTTCAACACCTTCATCAGTGACTTGAATGCAGGACTGGAAGGGACACCAAGCAAGTTCTCAGGTGACCCAAAACTGGGAGGAGCTGTTGAGTCCCTCGAAGGCAGGGAGGCCCCACAGAGAGACCTGGGCAGATCAGAGGGCTGGGAATGACCAACAATAGGAATTTCAACCAGGGGAAGTGCCAGATTCTGTCCCTGGGATGGGCAACCCCATATGGATGGATGGACAGACTGGGAATGAGACGCTGTAGACCAGTGCTGGGAAAGGCTCTGGCAGTCCTGCTCAGTGGCCAGTTGGCCACGAGTCAGCAGTGACCTGGGGCCAGGAGGGACAACCCTGCCCTGGGGGGCATCAGGCCAAGCATGGCCAGGCCAGGGAGGGGATTGTGCCCCCCTGCTCTGCACTGGGGCAGCCTCACCTGCCATGGGGCTCACTTTGGGGGCACACAATGGAAGGAAGGGCTGAAGCCATTGGAGAGTGTCCAAAGGAGGGCAGAGAGATGGTTCAGGGCCTGGAGGGGCAGCGTGTGAGGGCACTGAGGGCACTTGGGGTGTTCAGCTGGAAAAGAGGAGACTGAGGGGAGACCTCAGTGTAGGTACAACTTCCTGGGGAGGGGCAGAGGAGGGGCAGGCACTGAGCTCTGCTCTGTGGGGACCAGGGACAGCACCCAGGGA
>CM031068.1:1250606-1261664 GCA_013398505.2 Rhegmatorhina hoffmannsi | reverse complement strand
GGGCTCCCAAACAGCTCCAGGGAATCTGCAGGGTAGGGAGGCAGTGGTACCTTCAGCACCTGCCAGGAGGGGACAGTCACTGGCTCTTGGCACTTGGCAGCAGGAAGAAACTTTGCAATCCCTGCTGCAGAGTCAGTCCCTGCCTGCACCAAGCCTGGATCCGATGGTGACACACACAAGACAGGGCTGTCCTGGGCTCTGCTTGGCAAGTTCAGCTGCCCAGGGCACAGCCTGCCCCAGCAACACCTCTGCTCCCAGTCCAGCTCTCTGCCAGTGCCCACCCTGTGCAGCATCTTCTCTCCACCACTGCTGGGCCCTTTCAGTCCCTGCTATCTCCAGGTGGGGCCCTGCCCCAGCACCTCAGACCTGTGCAGGACTGCAGGGACCTGAGAAAGCACAGAAGGGCAAAGGGAACCCCCTTCCCCCCCTGCAGCAGCCCTGCAGAGCCAGGCTGCTCACTCTGAAGGTCAGACGTGGCACAGTGGGGCACTGTGGCACAAGAACAAGCCCAGCCACACAAAAGCTGTTGATACTGAGGTGTTTGTTCAGTGATAGTTAAAGAATTGGGCCTGATAGCCCAGAAGGACGTGCTTGTACCCTGCAAATGGACATTGATCAGCTCTCAAAGAACCACAGAATGGTTTGGGTTGGAAGGGACCTCAAAGATCATCCCATTCCACCCCTGCCATGGGCAGGGACACCTCCCACCAGCCCAGGGTGCTCCAAGCCCTGTCCAGCCTGGCCTTGGACACTTCCAGGGATGCTTTGCCAGTGCGTCTTGATCCTCACAGATCTGACTTTCCCCTCCGAGAACTTGCCTCCCTCTTCCAGTCTTATCCCTATTCCAGCAGGAGCTGGACAGGTTTCTTGGGGAAGGTGATGCCACAGTCCCCACATTTGCTGTGATTGCACAATGGACAAACCAGCTCAACATGAGAAGCTCTGAGGCTCCCTGACCATCTCTCTTGCAGTCTTGATGACAAACAGTGATGCAGAGCTCTGGGTTCCAGGAAGGAGACCAATGAATCACTCACCTGCTGCTGGGAGAACCATAAAAGAGGGTTCGTCATTTTGCATTTGCATCAAAAGTCACACAAGATCTCCTGATTATGTCATGAGAGTTTCAACTTTTTGGAATGGAGCACAAATAAAAGTATTTATTTGGAAGCATCAGAAGAAACAGCAGAGCAAGGGCTGGAAGGATTTATTGGTAAACAAGGGCATGATCAACAACCATCAGACAGGTGAGCACTGAGGAGTGCACCATTCTATGGAGCCCATAGTGCTGTTGAGTCACTAAGGAAGGGTGGGAGGGTGGGAGCAGCTCAATAAATGGAGGCCTTTCTACCCAAGAACATCTGGGGCTCATATCCCCTGGAATTAATTCCTGACTGAAACAGATGAGACATCCCCAAGAGGAACACCAGTGAGGCCTGAGTTTTTGGGCATCTTCTTGAAAGATGCCAGTCAGAAGATGTCCTCTCTTGGAGCCATAACCCAGGATCACTCCTGGTCTACCTGCACCTCTGCAGCCAGCAGGGTGTCTCCACAGCTCTGTATTTCAGAGAAGGCAGGACATGACAAGAGGCAAAGTTCAGGAGGATTTCTAAAAGCAGAAGTTCAATTCCATCAGGACAAGATGTAAACCCCCACTCCAGTGAAGCTGAGGAGAGCCAGGAAAAGTGGCAGCATCCCCTCGTGGTTCAAGGCCTCCCAGGGATACCCCAGTGCAGCTTTGGTTATTCCATCCTGCTGTGCTGGGTGCAGTAATAAAGGGAATTTTAGAGCTGCAGAACTGAGTCTGGAAAGCAGCATCTCATCTATTGGTCTGTGAGCACCCATGGGGAGAGTCAGAGGGTGTAAATTCAACTTAGGCTGGACCTGAAGAGCATTTTAACCAACACCAACCCTGGGTTAAAAAATGTAGCAAAAGCCTGTGAAAGAGCAGCTGCACATTGGCTGTGCTTCCTTCTCTGCCTCATCTTCCCAGGAGCAGCCACCAACCTGCTGCCCACTGCCCTGACCATGAATTAATTGACTGTGTTAATTAAATGACTGCATTTCCAGGCACATGGATCCTTCCTGGGCACACCTGGGCCCTTAACCTGAAGCCCACCAGGTGTTTGTAGGGGAAATTGGCCCCAAGAACAGCTTGCCCAGGGACTGGAAGGGACAAATCTCTGGAAAATGTTCATTCTGAACCTTCTCTCTGTTGTTCCCTGACTGGGGAGGGCCTAAGAGTTTGGGAAACAATCTTTCCAAAGAGTGGGTTTCCAAGAGTAGGTTTTCTTGCAATCTTTTGAACATTTCAGCAGTTCAGAGAAGAGCTGAAGAATCACAAAAGGCTCAGAAGCTCTTGCCCCACCCCAAACCCTCTATGTTTAACCCTTTTTGATTTATTATCAACACAGTCTCTGACTTGTGGGCTCTGCAGGTTGGCTGGGATGGGATATGGACTTGGCAGGAGGTTTTTCCCCATTTTTTGTGTGTGGAGGTAGCCAGGTCTTGCAGCAAAGTATGGAGAGGCAGGTCAGAGTTTGGGCTGAGGCTGAGAGCAGTGATGGGAGGGCAAGTGGCTTCCTGGTGCCCCAAGGGCTGCAGTGACAGGGGCTGGCTGAGCCCACAAGGCATCAGAGCAGGGTGAGGAGATCTCTGCCCTGTGGGAGCAGCTGAAACAGGACCTGCCACCCACAGCACTGCCAAAGAGGGTCTGGAATCTCAGAATCATGGAATAGTTTGCACTGGAAGGGGCCCCAAAGCCCATCTGGTTCCATGCCCTACCTTGGGCAGGGACACCTTTCACTAGCCCAGGTTGCCCCAAGGTCTGTCCAGCCTGGCCTCTTGTTGCAAAGACAGTGATGAAGAAATGTGTCCCCTGTCCTAAGAGCTGCCTTGTCCCTTCAGCACAGCAACCTCATGTCCAGCAGGAGCCTGGGACAATGAGCTTCTGCACAGATGCAGAGATGACTTTGCTCTCCCACATCCATCTCTCTCTCCAGGACTTCATTTGTTATTTCCCAAAGCTTGGCCTCACCATGCAAACCACATTTCATTCCTTCTCCTCCTGACTGGGCATGAGATGAGGTGATTTCTCTGTGGCTGTTGCAGAGCACAGGGCAGGGTGTGCACTGCATGGAAATGGATTTCATGGAGCCTGGGGCTTGCACAAGTGGGATCATCAGGGCTGCCCCAGGCCCAGGGCATGCCCTGAGCTGGGAGGAGTTCCTGGGTGCTCCCAGCCCACAGAAGGGTGCAAAGGTACTTCGAGTAACCCACCCTGATAGAAGGTGGATTCCTTGCACTTGCCATGGACCAGGAGCATCCCCCAGGCAGCCACTGTCACCCATGGCACACTGTTTGTTCAGAGACTGGGACAGCTTAAGTCCTGCTGGTTCTGGTAGTCTTGGGTTCTAAGTACTGATGCTAGTTCTGAAGGTAGGGCTTAGGCATGTGGGTGACTGGGGGATGGAAAATGCAAACCCCACAGTCAGTAGGAAATGTGGAAAGTTCAGTCAGGTTAGAGAGAGCTGAGCCAGAGGCCTCAGTCATGGAGCTGAAGGGGAGCTGGTTCTACATTGGAGACCCTCCCCCGGGCCAGATGAAGTGCTTGGCCAAAGCTTCTGGCCACATGTGCCACCCTAAGTGAGGGTTTGGGGATCTTTGGAGTTGTCACTGGTTTTCCTGCATGGCAGTTGAAGAGAAACAGGAGCTGGACTTGGGTGGTTTCTGTGGGTCTCTTCCAGCCCAGGATATTCCATTCTGTGCTTCTGCTCTTCCATGGCTGTGGTGGCTCACACTGTGACCAAAGGCAGGTCTCCACACTGGAACATCCCTGAGGGGGAGCAGCTCTCAGGGGACCCACCTGGCCTAGGCAGAGCTGTGGGTACTTGTGCAGAGCTAAAGCAGAGCAGAGGTTTGATTCAGCTTCACACAAATGGGGATTTTCAGGTAAGAGCAAATAAGGCAACTGGCCAGAAGGTGCAGATACTGAAAAGAATCAGCTGATGGAGGTGCACTGGGATGGAGGTGACTGACTGAAGGGCTTTCTACAGCTGGTGAGTTCAAGAGCAATGGAGCAGCTTGAGCTGGAGCTCAATTGACAGGAGCATCCACTGATGCAGAGGATGGAAGATCTGAGAACAGGGACTTTTGCTCCGCGAGGACAAAGAGCTTAAGAGATACATCCAGATCTGTCAGCTCAGCCTTCCTTGGGGATGGGAGGGCAGCTCTGCCCTGCATTCCTCTGGTACAGCAGGAAGCACAGACAGGAGACCTGAATGTCCTCAAGAGTGGCTGGGACAGGTCACCTCTATCACCTGAGTATTTCCAAACAGAAAACCATCAGGGAGACTGGTGATCACAATCATAGAATATCCAGAGCTGGAAGGGACCCACAAGGGTCATTGAAATCCAACTCCTGGCCATGCACAGACAATCCCAATAATCATCCCATGGGCTTTGAAGATGGTGAAGGGTCTGGAGGGGCCATGAGGAGCAGCAGAGGGCACTTGGTGTGTTCAGCTGGAGCAGAGCAGGCTGAGGGCAGAGCTCAGTGGGGGCTGCAGCTCCTCCCCAGGGGCTGCTCCAATCTCTGGTCCCTGTGAGCAGGGACAGCACCCAGGGAATGGCTGGAGCTGTGCCAGGGCAGGGGCAGGTTGGATCTCAGCAAAAGGTTCTTCCCTCAGAGGGTGGTGGGCACTGACCAGGCTCCCCAGGGCAGTGGGCACGGCCCCAAGGCTGCCAGAGCTGCAGGAGGGTTTGGATGATGCTCTGAGGGACCGGATGGGATTGATAATATTTGTGCCATAGTATGAGAGTCAGTTGAGTTAAGTCTCAAGTCCTTATTTTAGGAGGCAAAGGAGAGAACCAAGAGCACTGAGGGCATGACACATCCTGCAGTAGAGACCTAAAATAGATGAGGTGGGCCAAGGCTTGAAAGAGCCAATTTCTGTTCTCTCAGTGCAATCCCTGGTGCAGACACAGATGTCTGCAGAGTAAACATCTAAAGTCAGGGGAGACAAACTTCAGTTTTGCAGAACTGCTCCTTCCCAATTCAGTTGACACCTGAATGATTGGTGAGAAGCAAAACATCAAGAAGTTCTCTGCTGGGTATCCAGGTCCTGGAAAAGTGACATGTGAGAATCAGGGACTGACTTGGTACAAAGGGCTGGCAGAGATAGACAGAGCAGCTAAAATAGCAAAAATGTATCTGGTGAACTTTTAGACTGCTCACCTCAAGCAAACAGCTCCATGGCCTTGCATCTTCACCCCAAGGACAGCACCAGGATGGGGCTCAACCCTCACATGCTGCATATGAAGAACCACAGGAGAGGAGACTGTGGCCGATACTTATTGAAACACTCAGAGCTCTTTAGAAGTTCCCAGTCTTTAAAATGCATTGTCACAGAGCAAGGTGGTTCACAGCCCTGTTGGCACGCCCAGTGCTGGCTGTGGAGCAGCTGCAGATGGGCTGAATGTGCATTTGTGTCCTGTGGACATCACAGGGGCTGCTGATACTCCACCTGATACCTGCAGGCAGTGTGGTTTGATTTGCTTCCACAACCATGGAGAAAAAACCAAATCTGTGGAAGAGAGATCCCTGTCCCTGTAAGGATTCAGGGTCTGACCTGCAGGCAGCATGTAAAGAACATCATCACCTTCCCACGGGGCACTTCAACCTGTGTGCCCTCAGCTCAGGGTCACAGCTCAGCAACGCCAAAGGTCCAGCAGTCTGTAGCTCCTGCAGCCTCTGCAGGAAACACATGAGAGATTTGGCAATGAATTTGCTGCTGTTTTACCCTTCACTGGTGTAGGAGGAGTTCCATACAGGGCTGTGCTGAAATTCAGAGATCCTCTCAACATCTCCAGCCAACTGCAACCTCACAGAGGTTTTCCCTGTTGAGGTGTTCAAGCAGAGTTTGTCCCTTCATGGGACACACATGACCCTCAGCTCCTCCTGTACCCTGTGAATTCAGATTTTAGCCAGGCAGCAGCACCAGATTCATTTGAGGAATCAATCAAAGCAAGGAATTATCTTGTCTTGGCTCTTTGCTGAAAGTCTTTCTATTCCCTGCCCAGTACCTGTAAAATCTGTCCCTGAACTGTGGCAGTCCCACCCTCTGACCCTTTCAAAGAGCTTCAGGGATTCCTGCCTTCCTCTGAAGCATCACACTGATCCTGCTGCTGGGCAACTGCACTGAGCACCAAAGGTGGGGCCAGGAAAGGTCCAGAGGGTGTAACTCCAAATGCTGGAGCACCAGGGGAGGTTAAGGTTGGACATTAGGAAAAAATTCTTCACTGAAAGGTTGCCCAGGGCAGTGGTGGAGTCTCCATCCCTGGAGGGATTTAAAAGCTGTGTGGATGTGGCATTTGGGGACATGGGTTAGTGGTGGCCTTGGCAGTGCTGGGGGATGATTGGACTTGATCTTAGAGGGCTTTTCCAACCCTAATGAATCAGTGATTCCAAGTGAATGGCAGCAATTCCCAGCACTGCCCTGCCAGTGGCCCTGGCTGAGCTCTGGGAGTGTGGCAGGATTGGCAAGTGCAGCTGAGGGAGGTGGGAGCAGCACAGGCCTGTCAGAGCTCTCTATATTTAGGTCCCCAGAGGTTGGAACAAGAAAGCAGGAGGTCTCCTTGTTCTCCCCTTGCACAGAGTTTGCCTGGCAGGGCTGCCTCTCAAGCCTGGACTCATTTTATAGCTCCATTTAAAGCTCTGCAGCCTCTCAGGCTGACAGTGCATCCTCACGAGGTGCCACTGAGGGATTTCTCATTAAACTTTGTCTCCCTGTGTCTGCTCAGGGGCAAACTGCCCATTTTGCTCTGGGTGCCAAGCTCAGGCTGCAGCTCTGAGCTGAGCACAGCTCATCCATCACTCGGTGCCAGCCCTGAGCTCTGTGCCAGCCCCTGAGCTCTGGCCCTGCCCAAGGGATCACAGAGTGAATGGGCAGCAGTGCCATGAAAAGGGATCCCTTGGTCCTGATGCTGCACTGCTGGGCTGCTCCCCAGGGCAGGGCACATTCCCTCACCTTCCCCATGGTCTCAGCTCTTCCACCTGCAGATCCTTCCCAGGCTGCAGCTCTGCCATTGTCCAGCCCTTTGCAATGGGCTGAGGGTTTCAGGGAACTGCTGAGGACGGACTGATGTCACCCTTCAGGGTGATGTCACACCCTCCTTCCCAACTGCTGCTCTCTGATAGAATCATAGAATCAGTTGGGTTAGAAGAGACCTCTGAGATCATCAAGTCCAACCCTTAATCCAACACACTTTGATCACCTGATCATGGCACTCAGTGCCACGTCCAGTCTAACCCTAAAAACCTCCAGGGTTGGAGAATTCACCACCTCCCTGGGCAGGCCATTCCAATGTCCCATCTTTCCCTAAACCTCTCCACCCACCTCCTCCAGCCCTGCCCTGCTGGACTGGTTTCAGCAGGGTCTGGCAGCTCCTCCTCGCTGTCACCTCTGGGCACTGTCACACCAGTGCAGTGACTTTGGTGTCTCTGCAGTGCAGGGCCATGAGCCCCAGCCCAGCCACTGCTCTGCTGGTCCTCAGCTCCCCAGGGCCTGGGGGATGCTACTGGCAGAGGTCATCACATTAATCCATCTTCAGTGCAACAGGAGCTTTACAGAATTGAAATATTTCTTCTCACATTTCATAGCAAAACTCTGTTTTCTCCCTAATCCTCTAAGTAGTTATTTAATTATTTTCACTCTCATACTACCAAACCCATTAACCTTTCTGCAGTCCTGCTTTGTCCATCTCTGCCTTCCTCCTCTGTTTACTTCTCCCTCCATCCTGTTTTTATGGGTGTTTTTATGAACACTCTTCTCTGGACAAGGCTGACACTTCCCAAATTATATCTTGAGTGTGATGCTGTTGCCACCACCTCAACCTTTAATTGCAATTCTTAGTTTTCCCATTCTTAGCTGCCAAAACAGGGACCACCAAGTCCATTCAAGGAGATTGTGGGAAAACTGAACACAGAAAAACTTTGACAGTAAAAGGGATTGAAAGGAATTTCTGATTGACAACTCCCCCAGCATACACAACATGCAAAGACTGAAGTTCAGATCAGAAGAATGATTTTCCTTTCATCCTTGAATTTCACACTAATGAAATCTCTCAAGTCTTGCTGTCCCTTGAGCTGTTTCTGATGAAGCTTCACTGGAACATGCCAGTCCAAGCCATAACTGTCTATTGTAGGATCAGCAGAAAAATACAGGAGAATCCCCTTGAGGCTCCTCACACCAACTCCCCTCACTCAGCAAAGATCTGTAAATCCTAAATCACTGCTCACATCCGTGCCCAGATGGGCTGTTTCTTCTTCTCTCATCCTCCTCCCTGGGCAGATCAGAGACCTGAGCCTGGCAATGCTGGATGGAGGGTTAACATGTCACAGGGCAGGACTTGCAGGCTGTCAAAGTATTTTGGAGGAACATCAAGGCTGCCAATTCAAAACATTTGACAAATCTTGTGGGTTCCTGCACAGGCCCAGCTGAGTCACTGGGCAGAGGTGTCATGAGCTCATTTTTCCTATGTTGTCACAAACAGTTTTTCTCCCACCAGATCTCAGGCTCAATTTTTGTAACAAAAATTTCTGTTAGTCCTCTGAAAGAATCACAGAATCTCAGGATGGTTTGGGTTGGAAGAGACCCCAAAGTTCATCTCATTCCAAATCCTGCCATGGGCAGGGACACCTCCCACCAGCCCAGGGTGCTCCAAGCCCTGTCCAGCCTGGCCTTGGACACTCCCAGGGATGGGGCAGCCACAGCTTCTCTGGGCACCCTGTGCCAGGGCCTCCTCACACTCAGGGAACAATTTCTTCCTATTATCCCACCTAAATCTAAATTTTCTAACTACTATTTTATCTAAGTTATTTTCTTTTGGGGCTTTACAGGTAAGAGCCCATTTATTTATTTCTTTATTGATTGATTGATTGATTAGGAATCATCTTTCCAGCACAAAATCACATCTGGAGCAGGCTGGGAAAAGGCTCCAAATATGCCTCCCACATATCAATACATTTGAACAAACAGTAGGAGAGCAAGTCCCAGTGAAGGCAAGTGCTGCTCCTTGGTGGTTTAGGGAAGAGCCCATCAGAGGGTGGGTTCAGGCACTGTGTGCTCAAGGCCTCTGCAGTTCTGCTCCCTATCTGGGCCAGGTCTGGGGTACCCTGTGCTGAGTGTGCAGTCGCCATCCCTGGAAGTGCTCACAAAACATGTGGATGTGGCACTCGAGGACGTGGTTTAATGATGACCACGTGGTGGTGGTGGTTGGATTTGATGATCTCAGAGGACTTTTCCAACTTTAACAACTCTGTAATTCTACAATAGCACAGCTGAGCTCCTGCTCAGTCTGGGGTTTCTCCTGCCTGCCTGGGAAGAAGCTCAACCTTTTCCAAAAGGCCACTTTGCCATTTCATTTCCCACTCTGGGAGCTGAAAAGGAACCCTCTGTCTCCTTCCCACCTGCCTGGTTCCCAGACATGGAAACATCTGTCTCTGTTTATTCTCCCTTATCCTGTGTGAAGTTTCTTTACTCTCTGGTGTGCAGTGAACTCCAGGCTCAGACTGACACACCAGTTCTCCCACCCTTAGAAGCCAACAGTTAATTATAATTACCTTTCAGAATATCCCCAGGACCTGCCTCTGCCAAGGGCACCCTAATTAAGCCGTTTCTCAGAGTGCAGTTCACTCCCCTTTGGCACACAAGGAATGATTACACCTAATTTACTGCTTTTCCAAACTGCCATAAGAAATGGAGCTTCCAGGAATTCAACTGGCCCAGACTCTCCTCCCAGTGCCCCAAATAAGACAAATGATGACAAGGATCAATATCACAGGGGTTTCTTCCAGTAACTGATCCCTTCTGCAACATCTTTGTCATTGCCTTCAGCCCCCTTAGACCTCAAGTTCTTGCTGACCAAGATGCTGCCTGTGCTGCCTCCTCCAGTTGGCTGATGTTGAAAGCTGTGAGTGAGACCTGGTGGCTGCAGGGGACAATAATGACAATGAAATGTTTCTAGAATAATTTTCAAGGTTTCCAATGCATAAGTCACTGATTTATCTCCTTAAGAATTGATAAGGGCACAGATAATCGAGAGTTCAGGAAAAGATAAATAAACTTGGAGCCAGATCCCCCACAGATATTAAAAGGCAGAAGATCTTTCCCTGCTCCACTACTTCATTCTGTCATTCCAAAGGTGCAGCCTGGCCCTGGCTCCCAGTGGACCCTCGGGGCAGAATTGTCAGACAGATCAGTCACCTCTGCTGGAATTCAGGATAACATTAATTGGGTGCCTTCATATAAAAATTATAGCCAGGGGTCTTCAGAGAGCGTAACCTGTCCCAGCCTCTTTCCATACCCAAAATCCATGGAATTCGTTCTGACTCACAGCCCAACATGCCAGGACACAGCACCTCACCCTGCAGCATCCCAGCTCCCCTTGGTGGTCTCCCACGTGGGCCTGGCTCTCCTGGATAGTTCATGGGAGCTGCCACAACGTTGCTGGAGCAGCAGAACCTCTCCCACTGGTGCCTGTGGGGCTGCTCTGGCCAGATCTCCTGTGTGACTGTGGAACCTCCCTCATGTACTTGCAGTTTCAACACTTCACCCAAGTCCAGCTTCTTGTGTCCACAGTGACCCTGGTGTGAAGCACCACCTCTGATGGCCTCATGCCATTCCCTCCTCCAAACTGCTGCTTTGGGGTGAAAAGGAGAGAAGCAAGACACAGCTCCCTGCCACAGTCACCACCTGGCCCCGTGTCCCCTTCTGCAGCACCATCGCCATTGGTGCCTTCTGACCATCTGGACACCAGCCTTTCCCAGCACAGTCTGCATTCAGGCAAGGAATTCCACCCACCTGTCTTTCCATCTTGCTGGGTGTCATCTATTGACATTCCAGGTTTATAACAGAATTCCAGAATGTGCTGAGCTGGGAGGGACCCACAAGGACCATCCAGTCCAACCCTCAGCCCTGCACAGGAACATCCCCAGGAGTCACACCCTGTTCCCTCAGGGCATCATCCAAACCCTCCTGCAGCTCTGGCAGCCTTGGGGCC
>CM031068.1:1229395-1240394 GCA_013398505.2 Rhegmatorhina hoffmannsi | reverse complement strand
TCTTCCCCCAGAGGGTGGTGGGCACTGACCAGGCTCCCCAGGGCAGTGGGCACAGCCCCAAGGCTGCCAGAGCTGCAGGAGGGTTTGGATGATGCTCTGGGGCACAGGGTGGGATTGTTGGGGTGTCTGCGCAGGGCTGAGAGTTGGACTGGATGGTCCTTGTGGGCCCTCCCAACTCAGGGTATGATGTGATTCTATGATTCTAAGCTCAGATACCAAGAGAAAGTTCAGCTATAGGAGAACAAGAGCTTTGAGGAAACATCTGAGCTCAGCAATGATGTTCACTGTAACTCCAGCCCCACTGTGACTTTTCTTTAGAACTCACGTGGAAAATAAAAAGGGTTTCATAGTCCATCAATAACAACTGTCAAAGGTGTCTCCCCAATGACTTAATGCTCCAGACTGTCCTTCCTTCATGTCTTGAAGGCACATTCCAGTGTCCCACAAGCCCTGTGCTGCTGCCACACTGACACCATTGTGTGGTTATGGTTCTAATGATTAACCAGAGCCTCAGCCAGACGTGAGCACAGTTGCCATCCTTGACACAGGATCTCAGCCCTCCCCAGCCCACAGGGGAAAGCTCTGGGCAGGTGCCACACTGAGGGCCCTGCTGGGTTCAGGTTTTGCTGCCAATCTGGTGTTTAGGTGCAGCAAATTCGGTGTGTTCATAATCCTGTGGTTATGTGTAACAGCACAGGATCTTGTGGGCAAGAGCTGGGAAGCTGTTACTTAACTTGAAACCAAGATTAGGAGGTGATTCTAAAATAGTCTCACTCAGCCAGAAGAAATGGGCTCACCTGTGACAGACTGTGGTCCTTTGCATTTTTGTGGGGAAGCAAAGGATTTGTGCCAGTGGTTGATCAGCCTCTCTGTCCCTCATTCCTGGTGTTTCCCAGCTGTGACTCGCAGCTCCCAGTCACTGGAAATCTGAACTCCACTCATCTGCTCTGATGCATCACCAACCACACCAATCAACATCCTAAAGAGACCCAAGTTCTGGGGTTTGCTGGCAGCTGAACCTCCCCAGATGGAAGATGTCACTGCAAAGTGTCTCACAGTTATTTAAAAAAGTAAATCCTCCAAAAATCTGCCCCAGCAGTGTTGATTTGAAACAACTGATGTTGGTTGCACTTTCAAAGCCCCATGACATAAGATCTTAATAGCCTTGGGATCCCTCCAGCATTGTTGGGCAACTGAATCAGCACAATCTTATAAAAACTTGGGTAAGGCTCTGTGTGAGAACCTTGGCACGAGAACCAAATCCCTGGCAACGCTTGGCACAGGCAATTCCCAATGGAGCTCAGGGGTGGCACAATCAGTGCAGGAAGGACCCTGTGTGAGAGACACCCCAAAGACCTGGAGGTCAAGTGAAACAGTGGAGTGTGGGTAATAGATTTAAAAAAAGAGCTTTAGAGAAGCAAAAGGAAACATAAACCAGGAAGGGAACAGCCCACTAAAGACAAGCAAGACCCGGAGGATTTTCCCTGGTTTGTTGGTGTTATTTTCCCTGGAATGATCTCACAGCAGTTTGACAAAGAAGAGCCTCCCTGCTGCAGAGGTGACCCTCTGGCTGCCCTTCTCTGCCCTCCTCCCGTGTGGATTTTCCATCAGCACGGATGCCCTGGGGGCCTCTTCAATCAGAGGCCTCTAAGTTACATAACCCCGTGGGATGGGACATGGTCAGCAGAAGATTCCAGGGACAATTCCAAAGGCATCCAAGGCTTGTGTGCTGGGTGACCAAATGGGGAGGACTCATTCTGTGGGCACAGTGATGGCATCTACTCCTTCTGTGCCACTTCCCTCTGGGTCTCAAGGCTTTTTTAAGGTGATAGTAATGTAATTTCTGTAAGACAGAGAACCTGAGGCATCAGCTTGTGTGAAGTCACCTGGAAGGGCCAATGCCAGCAGGGGTTGGGGAGGGTCTCCAGTTCCCTCAGGTCACAGCGTGGAGCAGCTCCAAGGAGCTGAGGTCTCTCTGGGCCTTTCTTGTGGCTGTTCATGCTTAAGGAGAGTGTTTGTTGTTTGCCCTTTGCTCTGTCATGATGGGGGAGGAGGAGGAAGTTCCCTTCCTCCCCCTGAAAAGGTATCCCCTTCTCCAGGGTCTCTGCAGGACAGAGGTGAATCCCCTTGTCTCGCACATCTCAGAGCAAAGATGAAGTCAGTGAAGAGCCTCCCTTCCTTTCCTGCCTTTGGGATCATCTCTGGGGGCAGGTGACAGGGTTTGGCTTCTTCAGCCACAATGTCCCAAGGCTTCCTAAGGGAGGAGAGAGAGCAGAGGAAGTTGGGATAAACCCAAGTTGTGCTGTTGTTACTTGAGATTTTACCTTTATGAGAACCAACTTCTTGAGTTGTGAGTTATTTTTATGGTGGAAAATGTTTGTAGGAGAGATACAGGATGGGTGAGATTTAGCAGGTGAACTGCTGAGGAGACAAGTGAACCTCCCTGGAGCTCCACACAAAGGGAAGCTGCCCAGTCAGGGTGTGATTTTCTATTTTAAAATACTCCCTGAGTGCTTGGCCTAAATCATTCTTTGGAGCTTCGTCTCACTGCAGGCAGTGGATGGAGGTCTCTCCTGAGAGGGCAATGATGTGCCAGGAACCTCAGTGAGTTTTGTGGCAAACCCAGTGAGCAGAGTGTCCCCTCTGATGGATCCCTGGGAGTTCAAAGCTCAGGCACCTTGGTGAGAGGGAGGATTTCTACACACAGCCCTCCAGAACCCACTCCAGACTGAAGTATCCCACAGAATTTCATGGATAGTCACCTCCTTTCTTAACATTCTTTCTTCTCCAGTGTTTCAAAGAGATGTCCAGCTCCATTCCAGGCTTTTAAGAAAACCACAGAGAGGATCCCATCGCATGTAAATGCTGGGGATCTGCAGCCTCCAGGACTGACTTCACCCTTACCACGGGACTTGATCCCACTCCTGCCCACACAGCCCTGCAGGTTTCAGTGGCTCTTTGCTTTCATACGACACTGCCCTCTCATGGAAAAGCAGGGATTTGGCATTCCCGGATTTCCCTCTGACAAAGGAGTAGGATGGAGGAATAATCCCTATAGTGGGATGTTGGGAGGTTGCTTTGGAAGTGAAAGGTTCTTGCCCAGATATCATCAAAAGAGGTGATCCCTAATCTGAGGGCCCACCAGTTCCTTCACCTGCTTTTTGTTCTGAGAACAAGGGAGAGCAGGTGACCAGGACCATGAGGATGGGAGATACCACTGGGACATGCCTGGACCTGAGGCAAGAGGACAATCATCTGAAAGAGGGAAACCATTGAGGAGAAAGGGCCATATCCTGGGGGACCGAGGAGAAGGCTGGCAGGGTGGAGGCTCATTTGCCAGGCTGGAAGTTGCTGGAGACATGATGGTTCCCCTGTTTCAGGAGAAATACTTCTGAGCCAGGCACCTGGAGATCCCTGACCACGGAACAGACAGGCAGAGACAACAGGGCAGAGGTGGCATATTACACCTGGACAGGAGGTTGGTCTAGAGACATCCCAAGGCCCCTTCCCATCTGAAGTATCCCACATTCCTGTGAACTGTGCCCACATTCCCATGAACTATGCCCACAGTCCTTGAACTGCAAATGGAATGCCCATGACAGCTCTGGTGGCCTCACACTGCTGGGTTGTAACTCTTTTCTGTGGGCTGGGGTTCATCTCCTGGATGTTTGAGGAGGTGGAAGGATCTGCTGGAAATAAGGACCAGGGCCATGAGGTCTCTCGGACACTTCAGAGACAGCAAGAGCAGGTGCTGCAGGAGGGACAGGAAGGCAAAGCAATTTGGTTTGCAGGTTCCAGCTGATGAACAGTTTGCTCTTGTGTGAGGTGGTTCCTCTTGCCATGGCAAAACAGAGGAGACCTGGCAAAGGAAAGGGATTTAAAAAGGACTCCCACCCAGGGCATATCAGCACTTTTCCTTTCAATGGGAAGTGTTCAAGAAGGTCAAGATCCTCAGAAACTCTTGCAGCCAACAGAAAGCTGCCTCTGCCCTCCCAGCCGAGGGCTGGCAGCTCCTTCAGCTCTGTGTGCTGAGGGAGAGGAACAGCAGCTGCTCAGAGGACAGGTTTGGTTGGGGCTTTCAGGCTGGGTGTCTGGCACAGACCCCTCCCCTGGCCTTGGGGTTTGTCCCTGGTGGAATAGGAAAACTTTTGTCCTTCAGATGCCTCCTGTCTCATTCCACAGAGTCAGAGACATGAGAGCTGGAAAGCACCTCATGAGGTCATGAGGCTCCGGTGATGCCAAACCAGGGCAGGCAGATCCATCACATTCCTGCCGTGTTTCAGGCCTTGGCCACGAGTTCCGTGTCTGCAGTCAAAGAAAATCACTGATTTGGGCACAAGCCAAAGTATCTCCCCCTCTCATCCAACTCTTCATTCCCAGAGAATTATGAATATTTCCAGCATGAGCAGTTGGTTCCCTTGCCTTTTTCAGAGCAGCTGGTAACAAGGCAGCAGAACCTCTCCTGGCCTCTCCTGTGCTGTCCCTGCTCTGGCTCCCACGTTTGTCACTGGCCCAAGTATTCCCACTGCTGCTCAGCTCTGGAACCAGGCGCTCTTGGAGTAGTTCACCCCCAAGCAAATCCTGCCCACACCTCCTTCTGCCCCCCCATGGCCATTCCCCTTCCCCTCAGCTCTCCTGGCACTCCAGTGGCTCTCCCTCAGAGGAATCCTCCCTCGTGCCCTGTTCTCCAGCATTGTTTTAATAAAATACAACAGATGCTGACTGAGTTTTGCCCTCCCAACAGCTGAGAACATGCAAAGCTTGAAGCCTCATTAAGGTTTTGTGCTGCCTGGTCCATGAGACTCCTGCCTGGAGCAGAGGGAACAGCCAAGGAACAGTGTCTTAGTCAGGGACATTCCCAAATGCCCTTATGAGAGCAAGTTCCATGTTCAATGCCATGGACAAGACTTTCTAAAACGTGTTTTCTTCCCATCCTTGTGGCACAACAGGATAGCAGGTGGCTCCTTTATCACCTTGTATGAGTTTCTCTCCCCACAGGATGGTGGAACTCGTGGAACCTTCCATGTCAGGAGTAAATGCACTGGGCTCAGTGTAACCACTGGCACAGGGTGGGATTGTTGGGGTGTCTGTGCAGGACCAGCACTTGGACTGGATGGTCCTTGGGGGTCCCTCCCAGCTCAGGATATTCTGTGGTTCTGTGAAACCTCAGCAGTGACAGAAGGAGCACAGAAAGGTGAAGGTCACAGCACCAGAGTGCAGGCTGTCACTGCTCTGTGCAAACAAAGTAGATGTGCTTATTCTCAGATGACCAAAAGTGATTCCTGGCTCCATATGGACATTCTGGAAATATTTCTAACCCCTCTTCCCAGGGGACACCTCAGTTGTGAGCATGGTGACAGCTCACCTGTCCAGCAGTGTGACCCATAGAGAGGACAGGGCTCCGGGTCATGTTGACTCTGCTGGGCTGATGCACAAGACCTGCTGATGTCCCCCCCATTTCTGGCCCTGGAGTCCTCAGCAGTGCAGCCAAGTGTGCTGCAGCCACAGCTGTCCCCGAGAATGGTGAGGCCCCAGTGTGTGAGAGCTGATCATCTGGGAAGTTCAGGCCAAAGGAACTGTGGCTGCCCCATCCCTGGGAGTATCCAAGGCCAGGCTGGACAGGGTTTGGAGCAACCTGGGCTGGTGGGAGGTGTCCCTGCCCATGTCAGAGGGTGGAACAAAATGAGATTTAAGGTCTCTTCCAACCCAAACCACTCTGTGATCCCATGGTTCTTTAAATGAGCTGCTGTCTATCAAGCACTAGTCAGGCTATGAGCACTTCTCTCAGCATTCAGGGAGAACTAAAAATAAGATTAAACCCAACAAATAACTCTACCCACAAATTTCCTTGTCCATTTTCCCAGTGCAAAAAGTGAAGACAGAGGAACAATGAGAGCTCTGCAATGGGAGTGCACAGAGAATAATTCTGTGGTTTTTCTATGATTATAAATCTACAGGTACACATATGAGTAGTGCCAGAAGAGGTATTTGAAGTCACCTCCGCCACTCTGAGAGGAACAGAGACCTGGAGGGCTCATCTTTAAAGGCATCCCTCAAAGTTCTGTTTCAAACACTGCCCATGGCTTGGGATTCTGACCCTGCACTCGTGTCTTGGAGCAGCACTAAAATCTGCAAACCTGGTTCCAACCCAAGCCAGTTCTGTGCACACTGTCCCAAGTGCTGAGCTGGTTTCTCTGGTTCCCTTTCACCTGAGATTCTGTCAGAGCCTGAAAGAATTTCATTTTCAGCTTCCCATGGGAGAAGGGGGTGCATGGGAAGCACATCCCTCCATGGGCTGCCTGTCCTGTGTCTGCACTAAGCTGCAGTTGGGGGTTGGTGTAGAAGTCATGGACACAGGAACCAACCCAGAGGGGGCAGAGCTGTGGCAGGACTGGATGAAAAGGGGTCCCTGGGTACAAACTGTGGCTGGAAGACAGTGTGTTTGGGGATTATAAATGCTGTAAAACCCCCTCTGCCTGGCCTGAGCCCAAACAACACCCCTGCCCCCTTAACTCCAACCTACTTGGGTCAGCATCAGTGTGGTGAGTCTTGCACCAACCCTTGGGTGACCAAATCTGCACCAACCCTTGGGTGACCAAATTCTGCACCATCCCTGACCTTCCAGGAGTGCTGGACTAACACTGGGTCTCTGCAGAAAGAAACCTCAGCTTTGTTAGGCAGGGCCCAGCCTTCAGAAACAGCTGAATGGCTCAAATTTTACAGGTGAGCTCAAAGGTAAAGTTATAAAGGGAACCTTTGGCCAAGTCAAGACCAGGACACAAGAGCCAGGTCTTCCAGGACCACGTCCAGGCAGGAACTGCCTTCCAGCAATTACAAATTCTTTTCTGGAAAGGACTTTCAAAGAAAGCATCTGGAAAACGAAAGCCAAAGCAATAAAGAGTGGACTCTGTCCTCTGTCCCAACACTGCAGCCTTTGCTGGGTGCAAACAGGGAGAAGAATCATGTTGAGAGATGCTAAGGAGGGAATAAATTAATGCACTATCTGCACTCCCCCCTACACCCTCAGAGGACCCCTCTGGTCAGCTCAGAGAAAGGCTCTGTGTGCACCTTTATGACCAACATAGGCATGTCCAGCCTCAATTCCCTGCTGTGCCTCCCTCCACTGGGAGCTGCTCAGGGCTTGTTCCCTTTGCACTCTGTGGGAGAAACTGGGATTCTTCTGGAGGGTTTCCCAAGGCCTGAGCAGGTCTCCCATTCTGTGCAGCCCCTGCCCAGACACGGGACCTGAGTGTGCAGTTTGGGTGATGCAACACCCCCCAGGGCTGGGCCCTGCACCCTGTGCTCCTTGGATAATGCTCTGAGCAGGTCCCAGCAGAATTCTGGATGCCACACGTGGGAATGACTAACTGAAAATACCAATTGGGAGATAATGTCAGATGGCACATCCAACTGGTATTTTAAAACCTGAAGCCAACAGTGCTGAGAGATACACACTTGCCATCAGGAGGGAAGGGATGGAGTCTGCTGCCTGAACTCCCATAGAGCACAGGGAAGGCAAAAAACACTTGAAAATACCTTTCCAAAGACAGTTCTGCTTATAGATGAAGCTACACATTTTCCAAGGCTTGTCCTGAAGCACCAACACGCTGAATGTTGTTTTCAACATGCAAATTACCTTTATCTTCCAGTGTAAATTCAATATATGTCTACTGCTGAAGAAAACATACAAAATGTTGTTCAAGGACCTCAGCAAATAACCCTTCACCACCTGGATGCACAGTTGGACATGTGAACATGGACCTTCCACACAAGTGGCATCAATCTCTGCTCTGTGGGACCAGGGACAGCACCCAGGGAATGGCTGGAGCTGTGCCAGGGCAGGGGCAGGTTGGATCTCAGCAAAAGGCTCTTCCCCCAGAGGGTGGTGGGCACTGACCAGGCTCCCCAGGGCAGTGGGCACAGCCCCAAGGCTGCCAGAGCTGCAGGAGGGTTTGGATGATGCTCTGGGGCACAGGGTGGGATTGTTGTGCCCTGGACTGGCTGATCCTTGTGGGTCCCTCCCAGCTCAGGATATTCTGTGATTCTGTAATTCTGCATATTCTGCCCCTCACAGCTCAGCCCTGCACACCTGGGCACACAGACACGGCCTCAGCACCCCCAAAGCCTGTCGGGACCTGAGGCACCAGAGGAGAGAACTCACCCACACCAGGGACTTGTGCTCAGGTGCATCTTTGTCCCCTCAGAATGTGCTGGGCCAAGGCTTTTGCCATGCCAGGTTGTCAGGTTGTCTGCCTTGGAATCCCCAACACCACCAGCCATGGCAGGGGGAGTGCTGGGCATGTGGCTCTGTGTGCCAGCTGCCTTTGTCACCAGGACCTGCCCCAGGGTGACACCTGCAGAGTCCAGCACATACTTGTACAGGAACATCTGGAACAACCTCCAGTGATGGGAAGCTGCAGCCCTAAGGCTGCTGGGGGTGCCTGAATTCCCATGGATGGCACTGGGATTTGGGTGCCTCAGAGGAGCGTTGAGGGGTGTGAGGACAAGATGCCCAGACCCTGCATTTGGGGGCATTTGAGTGGTTGACAAGGAGATGTCACCATCCCAGGGGCACACAGGACACAGAGCCTGCCCAGGAGTAACCCTGTGCCCTGTGTGCACACCCCCAGCCTGGGGGAGGATTGGGAATGTTGGGAACACCCCACGGGGCAGCCTTTCTTCAGCAGGAGGGGCCGAGCTCCCGTTTCACAGCAGATAAGATTGTGCTCATTGGCAGCTGCTGTGCCCCATCCCCACCCCTGGCACGCCTCGATAACGAGCTCGTGCCCTTTGTCTCTCCCATTCCCTCCATTTTCACTGGGAGGAGGACCTTGTTGTCCTTCCTTCCTCACCCAGGCAGGGTGCTGAGAGCTCCTGCTCCCCTTGGCCCCCCATGCCCTGAGCAGTGCTGGTGCTCAGGCTGGATCTGCACAGCATATCTGCACCTCAGTGGCCCCTGATGTGCTCCCAGTCCAGGGTGCTCTGAATATTCAACCCTTTCCTCACACCTTCAGAGAGAAGTGGAGGTCAGAAATGGAGTCATGGAAATAAATTCTGTGTCCAAACCCCACCATTCTAAGATGAAATATTAAAGTATTCCCCTGGCAAGTACTGGGCAAAGCACTTCAGCAATTTAAAGGCTGCTCTCCCTGGGTGTCTCCACCAGCAGTCACAGAATCAGTGTGTGCCAGAATGGTTTGGGTGGGAAAGGAGCTTGAAGTCCATCTCATTCCACTCCCTGCCATGGGCAGGAACACCTCCCACCAGTCCAGGGTGCTCCAAGCCCTGTCCAGCCTGGCCTTGGACAGCCCCAGGGATGGGGCAGCCACTGCTTCTCTGGGCAGGGAACTGTCCCCAAGAACTGTCCCCTGCAGGTCCAACGTGATGTTGTTCCATCCCTCCTGAAAAGGAATATCTTGGCCCCTGGGGCATATTTTTAAAATCTCAGCAGCATTTCCATGCCAACTGAAGACAGAAAGCTCTTGGAGGACCTCAGCTTTCAGCCAGGGGGATTTGAAAATGCCTTGTGGGTTGCTGTGTCAGTGCCACTGAAGTCTCTCAGAGCTCTGAACTTGGCACAAGAGCCAGTGGCCCATCCCCAAAGTTTCAAATGACTCCTGCAAATGAATCTTGTCATGAGAGTGCCACAAATACACTCTGGTTTCTCTTGAGATCACATAAACCTTGCTATGATTCCATGAAAAATCAGTGAGCTGGAAGATACCTGGTGGATGTGAACGTGGTTGTGGCTGCCCCATCCCTGGGAGNTGTCCAAGGCCAGGTTGGACAGGGCTTGGAGCAGCCTGGGCTGGTGGGAGGTGTCCCTGCCCATGGCAGGGGGTGGACCAAGATGCTGTTTAAGGTCCTTTCCAATCCAGGCCAGTCTGGGATTCCACGATTCTCTAATTCAGAGCAGGGCAGAATCTGCTGAGAGAGACTCAAAGTGCACTTAAGAAGTTGCATTTCCTGCACCCACTGCCCTAAGCAAAGATAGCAGGTACCCACAGACAATGCAGAGCATGTGTTTAGAAATGCCTGACAAAATTTGCTCCTTGTGTTTTGGCCTTGGCTTCTCAGCCACTTTAATTTCATCTGTCACAGGAAGATCCATCTGTAAACATTATTAGATTAAAACTAACATAAGACAGATGATGTATTTCTATATAAATATGTCCTGTTTGCCATCCTTTGCAGGACAGAATCATACAAAGGTTCAGTCACACCTCTGTAATTCCTTAGATTTAAACTGCTGACAAGGTCTGGGGCTGAAGTTCCACCCAACTCCCCCAGACTTCACTCTGAGGAGTTTACAAAGCAATGGAGTCCTTTCTGCACTTTGTGGCTCAAGAGGAGCTTCTCTAATGAGCTTTGTCTGAAGCTCCATCTCCCACCTACGACCAAAGAATCTGCCAACCTCAAACAACCCCCCACCACTTCAGGGGGATCCCAGTGCACTGTTCACAGGGGCTGGTTTGGATGTGCAACATGACCCCCTGCCCTGCTCTGAACTCCCCCTGCTGCAGACACCCCTCCTGCCTCCCCTGGCACCAGCCAGAGTGTGGCACCTCCAGCTGGTTCTGCAGCACAGTGGGCAGAGGGGCTTTCAGGGGGGTGCTGATTGCTGGGGGGGGTCACTGCTGACAGCTCCTGTTGGACAGGGAGGAGCTGATGAGCTCCCTGGGGCCAAACCATCTGCCAGCAAGTGTTGGAGAGCAAGGGATGGTGACAGGCCAGGCCAGGGCTCGTTGGAATGTCACCTCAGGGAGAATTTGGGGCATCTTTGGTACTGATAATGTTGAATGTTGTGTGTCTGTGCAGCAGAAGGGGATGTGAGAGCTCTGGAAGTGGCAGGAGCCAGGGATGCTCCTGTGCAGGACAAGGTGAACAGAACCACAGTCACAGAGTCAGAGTCACAGAATGTGCTGAGCTGGGAGGGACCCCCAAGGACCATCCAGTCCAACCCTCAGCCCTGCACAGGAACATCCCCAAGAGTCACCCC
>CM031068.1:1168662-1192679 GCA_013398505.2 Rhegmatorhina hoffmannsi | reverse complement strand
ATGGGCCAGCAACGATTCCAAAATCCCCCCTGACTGCCAGAGTCACATCCCCCAGTGTGGAACTCCCTGCCCTGGGGAGGGACTGGGGGCTCCTTTTGGGGTCATGCTATGTAGGTTTAAGGGGGTTGCGTTGATGGTGGTCAGAAGAGCTCAGACGTAGCAGCCATCAGAAGGCTTACAACTCAGAGATTTTATTTGCATTAACACCAACACCTTTTATATCCTCTTATATCTAACATGTCATTACATTATTGGTTAACTAATTCACCTCACATACATAGAAGCATCCAATTGGCCACAAGACACCACACACTCTACAGGTAGCTCTCTGCTCTTTCAGGGTGCACTCCAGACAGCTTTCCTTCAAGGATACACACACTGTCACCCCTACATGCTCCCACCTGGACCTGAGGAGATATAATCTTGGGGTTCTGGGATCTCTGGGACCCCTTGTTGCATCCAGAGGAGGAGCAGCCCCTGGCCAGGAGGAGCCACCACTCTGGCCCAGACTGTGCCATCATCTGCACCAACAGGTTTGTCCCTTCCTTTGCCTTTGGACTCGGGGGAACCCCGTGGGGCTCAGCACAGGGGCCACCAAACCCCACTGTGTTTGTGCCCCAGGAGGCTGGGTTAGACTGCTGGGTTTGGGGATTAAACCCAATTTGTGTCATTGCATTTATTGTAATATTGTTATTAAATTGTGACTCTGATTTATAATCTCTTTTGTGTTGGGTTCATTTTCCTGCCATTTTACCTTTGAACCAGCACAGCGTCCATGGGAAAGCAGGAATGGGCACAGGCAGCAGAGTGGTGTGATAAAATCTGAGAGCAGAAACTTTCTGCTCCTCACCTTACACAGCCTGGCAGCACCCAGGGAGGTTCAGGTCAGACATCAGGAAACTTTTTTTTCACTGAAAGTGGTCAGGCAGTGGCACAGCTGCCCAGGGCATGGGGGGAGTCACATCCTGGAGGTGTTCAAAGCCTGTGTAGAAATGGCACTTTGTGACACCATTTAGGGGCATGGGGCTCTTTGGTCAAAGGTGATACTTGATCATCTTGGAGGTCTTTTGCAGCCTGGATGATTCTGTGGCTCCTGAGAGAGAGGAACATGGTGCCTCTTCTGTGGTCACTGAGCACGACCCCTGCACTCTCTTTCTCTGCAGGTCACCCCAAGGCCTGGGCAGACTCTGCTCAAATGCTGCTGCTCTGCTGGGCTGTGTCACTGATCCTCCTTAGCACCAAAAGCCACTTTTCATGGGGGCCTTTCATTTTTCCCCTGGAGAGCCAAACCCAGCTGAGTGGCTTTTCCCTGTCCTAGAAATGCCTGGGAATAAATGATGCCTGCAAGGAGACTGAGCAGAGCTCTCTGCTGTGGCTCAGAAGCCATGAGGAGACACTGATGGTGATGAGCCTTCTGCAAGGACAAATGACAGCTGAAATGTGATGGATGGGCTGGAGCAGCTTTGTGCTGGTGAGGGGCTGTCTGTGTACATGTGTATGACCTGGGGGGTTCTGTCATCCCTCTCCTCTGTCACACTGTGCTGTTCTGATCCATGTGGTTAAATGAGTCTGCAGATTGCTGAGGGCATGTTTCAGCAATCGAAAGGAGAGCAAGGGATGGGTATGAAACCCTGCCCTGGGGGCAGAATTACATCCCTGCTTCTGTACAATGTATAATTAACCAGTGGAACTCATTTCTGTGATATATTATTGAGGCAAATGTCTCTACTAAGCTTCAAATAATGATCAGACAGAAATGGGGAATGGAAAGTTCCACAGAGCAGGAATGTCTGCAGTTCTTGCTGCTGGGAGGGAGCCAGCCCAGCTCCCTTCACTGGCCCAGCCAGGAAATGGGCACTGCAATTCATCTCTGTCACAGGTGACCATTGCACAGGTGACTGGACATATGGACCAGCAGCTGAGTCTGCTGCTCCTTGGGAGGGCAGGGTTAGATGGGATATTGTGAAGAAATTCTTCACTGTTAGTGTGCTGATGCCCTGGCACAGCTTGGCTGCCCCATCCCTGCAAGTGTCCAAGGCCAGGTTGGAGCAATCTGGGCTGGTGGGAGGTGACCTTGCCCATGGCAGGGGATGAATTAAGATGAGCTTTAAGGTCCCTTCCAACAAAACCATTCTGGGATTGCCCAGACGTCAGGAACAGTGCAAGGAGGAGGAGGGGATCCTCTGGGCAGAGAAAGTAAAATAAGCAGGGAGCTAAACCAGTGTGCAGCAGAGACTGAACCCTCAGGCTCACTAGGGCATGTGCCCATCCCATCTAATGCCAGGCTCACCCAGGCCTGACCCACAGTCAGCTCAGCAGGGGCTTTGGGTAAGTCTGAAAA
This sequence comes from Rhegmatorhina hoffmannsi, assembly GCA_013398505.2. Lineage (NCBI taxonomy): Eukaryota > Metazoa > Chordata > Aves > Passeriformes > Thamnophilidae > Rhegmatorhina > Rhegmatorhina hoffmannsi. The sequence continues at coordinate 1,190,338 of CM031068.1, read as the reverse complement.
AGGAAAGTGTGCAGTGAGTGTTCCATCCCTGCCCCACCCCATGGGGGCATCTCAGCACCCCAGGGCTCCTCAGGGGATACCAGAGAGTCACAGGAGATCACAGAAGATCATCAAGTCCAACCATTAGCTGCCAGGTCCATCCTAAACCACAGCCCCAGGGCACAGGTTTAAGCTGAGGCAAATGCATTGATAAGAATGTCTATATATACATATAGAATCTATATATACATACACAGAGAGAGATGGAGGTGTCTTCTCTGGGAGCTGCTCCACCCTCAACAGCAGGATATTTAGGGAGTGGAAACAGCCCCTTGGTGCCCATCCTCCTGTACTGTCAGGAACAATTGAGAGCTGCTCCTGTCTCACTGTTCCTACAGTTCCAACAGTGTAAATCTGCTTCAGTCAGTACAGTTTGTCCTTCTGGTTCAGCCTTGGGGACTAAAGGGTTGCAAATCAGGCACAGGGATTTCAGGCAGCCCCTGTGGCTTCTGCATTGGTGCACCTGAACATTTAGGATTGCAGGTACAGGTGTGAGCCTCTGCACTGAGCAGGGCTTGAAGAGGAGTGTGAGAAGTATTAGTTGTTTTTACAAAGCCTGTTCAGTATCTGCCAGAGTTCAAGAGGGGTTTGTCTCTGCAGGGACAGGAGTTGGACCTGATTATCCTTGTGGGTTCCTTCCAACTCAGGATATTCCACAGCTCTATGACTCTACCAGGATGAACCTTAAATAGTCACACAGATTTTTCCCCCTGGTGAAAAGCCCCCCATCAATTTGCCTGGGTGAGTGTGTGTGTGCACAAGCACTGGCAGCTTTTTTCCCCTCTGAAGCAGCTGGGGATTGGTGGTTTGGTGCTTCTGCCCCACTTGGCAGCTTGTGGTGTGTTCTTTGCTTTTTCCCTCCTTTTGAAAATCCTATACCAAATTTCCAAGTGAAATCTCTCTCAAGGAAACAATTAAGAATCGAGGCTGTTGTGCCAGAAATCACACAGCCCTTGGAGCTGATGCACAGGCAAGAAAGGAGTGTCCTCAATGCAGCCCATGGTCTTGGGCATCACCTCCTGGAGAGGATCCAAACCCTCAGCACAAGGGGCCAAGGGCAGGGGCAGAGAGAGAAGCTCAGTGTGTTACAAACATCCTCGGGGCAGCAGGAGGGGTGAGAGGAGCTGGCAGAGCTGGGATCCAGCACAGCAGCTCCAGGAGCTTCCAAGATTCTGCTGCTGCTGCTGCTGCTGCTGCAGGAGAGGAGGAAACCAACAGGAAACAGAGGGGAAAGGCCAAAAAATACAATTGTGCTGACTGGGAGGAAACTGCTCGAGAAGGAGAAACTCAGGTCTGTGAGGAGTGTGCCCAGGGGCCTCCATGACTTCAGAACTGCAGAAATCCCTGGCTTGGCTGAGCACTGAGTCCCTGGAGGATCAAACACACGGCTCCTTTGTGAGCACAGATCTGAGCAAGGGCAAAGAGCAGTTACGGGACATTGAGTTTTCAGAAATCAGAACATCACTGGTGTGTTTGCTTCCATTTTTATTCAGAATTTTTGACCTGAGACATAGGAAGGCACAAAATGTCATGAAGAAAAAGAAAGAAGGGGTAAACCTGGGCTCTTTTTTTTATTTTTCCCCATCTCTCTACATCAGTTGATACCAAATTCTGAGCTTTGCTTTGGGCTGATTTTCCCTGCTCTGAGACTGCAAGAAGGGAGAGGAGCTGACTCCTCCAGCTGAAGTATTACAGTCCTCTTCAACTCCTCTCTGGCATTTTTGCTGTTAGAGGATGGGGATAAACTTTCCCAAAATCTCTTTGCTTTCTCCCCCAAGAAACCAAGGGAAGGGAAGAGAAGGTTTGGGAAGGGAAGGTTTGGGGAATAGAAGGGAAGAGAAAGGGAAGAGGAAGAGGAAGGGAAGGTTTGGGAAGGGAAGGTTTGGGAAGGTTTGGGAAAAGGCAGGGAAGAGGAAGGGAAGAGGAAGAGGAAGGGAAGGTTTGGGAAAGGGAAAGGGGAAGGGGAAGGGAAGGGAAGAGGAAGGGAAGGGAAGAGGAAGGGAAGGACAATGATCATCTGATACAAGTGCCTGACCACCTGACTCACAGCTAGAGCAGAATCTATATTTGCTCTCCATCTGCTGCATTTGGCTGACACGTTCTTTGGGAAAAAGCCATGGTGTGTGTGAGTCTCAGTTCCTGCCTGTGGAAGAGCCAGTGCTCAGCACCTGCTTCCTACTGACTGCACTGTCAAGAGTCTCATCATGCAGGTGTGGCATCTCTAAGATCTCATTCTCTGGTCTGGTTGCAGCATTGGAGGGAGGTGACTGTGCTCAGGTGAGGAGTGACAGGACAGTTTTACCTGGTGGTTTCTGGGGCCGAGGCTGCTCCAGGGTCACATCTCCCAGTGACACTGATGGACAACCTGGCACAGCCCCCACATGTGGCTTTTCTTGGGAAAGAATCTTTGCCAGGTAAAGTAAAATATGAATCGTCTCAGCAACGTCCTTCGAGTGTGCTGGTTCCTGAGTGTGTTTTACTGTCAGAGCATTGATGGAACAGCTCATTTGCAGCTGGGCCTGGAAATGCCCCCAGAGCCTCCAGAGTGAATTCTGCCAGGGAATCCCAGCAGTGGGAATTGCTGATTCCTCATCCATGCAGCTTCCAGCCTGGCTCTCATCACCTCTGCGTCCCCCCACCTCCCTCCTGGGCTCCCCACTGCTGTCTGTCCCTGCTGGAAGGTGGGGCAGTGACATCTTCCACTGGAGAGGAGCAAAGCCAAAGACAGGGTCCTACACCCAGGACTGTCCTGCAGGAGGGGAACTCTATTCTGGGACAGAGACTGAGAAATCCTTGGGGATTTCAGATGCTCATGTTGAGCAGGCACCTGGGGCTGCATGAGCAGGGAGCAGAGGGACTCAGGGCCTGTCCCTGTGCCACAGCTGCCACTGGAGTCTGTGTCCAGTCCTCAGTTTAGAGCAATGGGCTCTGATGAGCTGGGGGAGATGTCTGGGCAACCCACCAGAGGGGATGGTGTGACCTGTGTCTGTGGACCTAATGGGCATTTGCTCACTAAACACTCTGCAACCCATCAGGCATGAGAGGAACAAGACCTACAGTGGGTGGAACTGGGAACTGGAACAACCTGGAGCAGAGAGGAACTTCATGTCTTGAACTGACAGTTTGGATTTTGGAGGTGCATTTTGGAAAAATGCTTTGATTTAAGCCCAGACATTGCCCAGGGAGCAGGAAAGACCTCGGGGCAGTTGGAGTATTCAGGAGTTCAGAACTTCTGCCCAAACCTTCTGCCTGAGCTCACCATGGAGGAGAAGGCCACACCCAGGGCAGCATCTGCTCCTGTGGCACTGGGGGTGTGGTGGGAGCAGCTGACCCAGGTCCATGTGTGTTCACACAAGTGTGCAGGTGGGTTTTTCCAGCTTAGGTATGGCCATGCTGTGAGTCCAGATCCTCAGGACAGGTCATGTCCCTCACCCTGGCGTGCACTTGGTTGTTAATGGTTTGGGAACCACTGCTGAATCTCTGGCTGTGAGAGAGGGAGGCAGCAGAGCCCCCCAAACCCACCCTCAGCAGAGCCTGCTGAGCCCCAGCTCCCTGCCCAATGCAGCCTCTCCCTCACCTTTTGAGGTGGCAGCTCATGATCTTTGGGAGCACATGCTCAGCATCCCTGTGAGAGCATTTCCCTGTGGGTGAGGACAGTGCAGCCCCACCTTCCAGCACAGCAGCCAGACCCCTGCCCCTGCCAGGCACGTGCTAGCTGGTGGCTCCCAGCCCTGCTGCTGGACTCTCTGCTCTGAGAGCTGTTATTTGTCCCTTCTGATGCCAAGGCACTTCAGCCCATGGGTTGCTCTCAGCCATCTTGGTGCTGGTCCATCATTCAGGGAGCTCTGAGGTAGGAAGAGATTAAATCCTGTTCCTTCCTGGAGCTCAGCTGCTGCTGGCAGGGCTGGGAGCAGGGGCAGTCCCAGGGGAGGACCCAGTTCAGGACACAAGGAGTGTGGACCCTTGGGCAAACCCTGTCCTGGCTCTCCATCTGCAGGAATTTCTTGTCACTGGATCTCAGCAGTGACTGGCCGGGAGGGGGAACCAAACCTGGAGGCTTTGGATCAAAATTTCCCCTCCCTGATCTTGTGAAAAGCCTCCACAGCTCCCAGAGAACTGTCCATGGACAAGGACTTCCACAGCCCCTCCAGATCTTCCTACTCCTCTGCAAGGCATGGAATAGGAATGACTTTGTTTACTTGCCACGTTTGAGCCTCATTCCCCCTTAGCTTCCTGCTTGTTCAGACTGTTCCCTTTATCTGCCCAGACAATCTCCATTGCCTTTGTTTGGCTTCCAGAAAACCCCTGTTGTAACCAGGCAGGAGGAAAAGCAAATTCAACGGTTTCCTCTCATAAAGGAGGAGTTTGGAGAAGGCAAAGCCCGGGGCAAGGAGCGTGTTTTGCTCGTGCCACAAGCCCCATAAGTGGGTAGTGTTCAAACCTACCTGTGCTGTCATCCAGGTTGTTTCCTGGAGTGGGAAGGGGAATTCTGACCCAGCAGAGACTGTGTACAAACAATGTCTGCTGGGATTTTATTAGAAAAATAATTTCTTTGCCGATTCTTCTGACTCTGAGCAGCCCCTGACAGATTCAGAATTCACACCAGAAGTTTCCATCTGAAGAGCCTCACCCCCTGCTCAACCCCCAGCCCTGCTCCCTGCCCCAGGCACTCCTCACCTGTGCAGGGGACATCCAGGGGTGCCTGGGCTCACTCCTGCCTGCTGGCACACAGTGTATTGGGCTGAGCAGTTTGTTAGAGCCGTTTGGCCATTCCACCCTGGAGCAATGAGGGCTCTCCCAGACTGTTCCTGGGCATGGCTGTGGTACCCAGCCCAGGTGCCACTGCCAGGAGGAGCCTGGATGCTGCCACCATGGCTGGGGTGAGGACAGGTACCTGTATGGCCTCACTGCCAGGGGACACTCCCAGTGTGACTCCTCTCCTGTCACTTCATGGTCTCCCTGGCCACGGCCATCCCTTGCCTGAATCTCATTTCTCCTTTAAACCACAGCCTTGCCTTGTCTCTGATTCCCAACCCCAGTGCTCTGCTCTTGTCTGAACTGCTCAGGGACAGACTATCCTTTAGTCCTTCAGCACTCCTTGTGGGACCACCTTGGCCCCACAGCACCACCAGCACCTCATCCCATCAACAGTGGAAAGAGCTGAGTCAGTGGTGGGAGGAGATCCTGGTGGGAAGAGCAGAGGTGGGGTCTCCAGGGATTGCCTTGCAGGGGGAGGGAAGAGGTGTGGGGGGTGTTTGGAGACTGTAATTATTTTTCTATTTTCCTCCTAATTACTGCCACGTGCCCAGTGCTTTCCTGAGACGTTCGTTAACACCGTGTTTTAATGCAAATGAACCATCAGCTCCTCCTGGACCCCAACATCTCCTTATCCTTGAAGACTCCACAGGCAGGAGCAGCACAAGCCCTTTGCTCTGGGTGACTGCCCTGTCTGAGGGCAAGGCTCTGCCTTCCCTCCTAGCCCAGAGGAAAGAAATAATGATGGAGTTTAACAGTCAAATGTGTTGAGGGATGTGAAGTGAGATCCTTTGTAACACAGAAGCAAACCGGGGCAAAATTACCATCTTAATTGTATTAATGTTGCCAATTATAGGCAGAGCCGGTGTCGCTCAGCAGGAGCGTTCTGGGAGAGAAGGAAAGACAAATTATCTGCAAACTCCTCATTTTGTCTTTGTGAATTACCACCCCAAGGTACTTAATTGAATCTCCACTCCTGATCAGTGAACATTGTTCAGGGAGTGAATTAAGGAGGGCCCTACAGGTCTCCTCCTTTTTGTCCCAATTAACAGAAACGTTACATTTCTTCTTTTTCTTCTTCTTTTTTTTTTTTCTTTTGGAACTCGCTATGTGGTGAAGAGTTAAATTAGATAAGAGAAACTGGGTTTAAATAATTCGATTTCTGCCCAGAGCAGGGTTTGTTTGGTGCATGGATGTCAGTCAGCAGGTTGTGCCCCCCTCTGAGCACCACTAAAATGGCACAGAGTAGTGGCAATCCCACTGGGAGCAAGGACCCCCTTGATACCCATCCTGGCCACTCTCCCATGGTGCCATCCTGCCCTGTGCCCACAGGGAGTGGAAATTCCAGGGGGGAAACACCACCACGTGTGTGGGACAGCGGGGAGCAGGATGGGCCACCCCAGCCAGGGGTGTCACTGTCCCCAGAGTTTCCCTGAGGGTGGAAATGCTGCCCTTGGCTGAGCCCTGTCAGCCCAGAGGTGATTGCTGCTGGTGTATCAAGTATTTCTGCACTAAAAACTGCACTGTCCCTCCCTCTGTCCCAGTCTCAGGGACAAACAGCACCCTGAGCCCCTCTGTGGGTGAGCCCCCAACATCCTGCCCACTCCTGGGCCTCCTCATGTGTGTTAGTTCTAGGCAGAGTTCAGTTTAGAGTGATATATTTAGAGAAAATTCCCAACAGGACAGCCCAGATTGATTAGTTGGAGTTTTTTATTATTTTATTGCACCAATTATACTTTATATGTTCCAGAAATATTTTAAAGTCTTTGGGTCTGTCTGTTCTCTTGTTTAGCAAAGAGAGGAAGCAGCCACAGGTGAGTTTTGCTGCATGGTCCAGGACTGGACCCTCAGTCACTGGAATGCTCTAAGTTTATGGAAGTTTTCAAATGCAACACTTTGACTGAAAGAGGGGAGATTTAAGTTAGAGACACAAAAGAAATCCTTCCCTGGGAGGGTGGGCAGGCCCTGGCACAGGTGCCCAGAGAAGCTGTGGCTGCCCCATCCCTGGGAGTGTCCCAGGCCAGGCTGGACAGGGCTTGGAACACCCTGGGCTCGTGGGAGGTGTCCCTGCCCATGGCAGGGGGTGGGACTGAATGAGCTTTAATGTCCATTCCAACCCAAATCAGTCTATGATTCTATGATTACTCCAAACCATATAATTTAGGCATAGCCCAGTCTTGTATTGCTTAAAAATTACAATGTTAGGAGTGAAAAAACCACTTAACCCTCCCCCAGATGTCACTGGTTAGATGGAGCCAATTCCCTGTATTTCCCTTGAAAAGATGAGATGGTTCTGCTGCTGGATACACACCCTTGGAAAGTGAAGAGCAGGGATTTGGGATCACAAGGAACTGACTGTTCTCATCTGGGCTTGTTTTTATGGTGGGGATTTCCTCCCTCAGCATCTCAAGCCTGTCTAGGAAAGAGCTGCCCCTCTGCCAGAGCTGTGGTCAGGACTAAACCTGGCTGTTCCTCTGCACACAGGGCTGTGCTCTGCAGCTGTCCAAGGACCATTCCCTCTCCTCTCTTCATGTTCTCTCTGTGTCCTCATGTGGCTCCTGCACATCAGAGTCAGTGTGAGGAGCAAGGTTTGCTCCTCCAAGCACAGGATCCAGCACGTCATGGCCTCAGCCAGATCCTGAAGGTTCATTTACAGCAATTACAGCAAAGTGCTCAGCAGCTTCTCACTGAGTGCCAAGGCAGAGGTGACCTGCAGCAAACTCTGAGGGGGATTCCTAGAAAGGAAGGGGCTGACCCTGCAGAGCTGAACTCCCTGGACCTGACACTGTGACCTCTGCTGAGGGGGTGCAAACAGGCAACAGGGGCCTCGCTCAAGGCAAAATAAATGCCATGAAATTCTTTCCATTGTGTCCCACTGAATGCAGAAGTTTGGGTGATGAAGCCATGAATTCCAGAGCAGGGGCACCTGGAACAGAGCCTGTGAGGAAGGGGAAAAAATATTGTAAAACATAATGATCAAACAGTAGGGGAGAGCAAGGCCCATGAAAACATCCACACTCGTGGCAATTGTTTTGGATGAGAATGTTTTTAAGAGTCCCTGTTTATGTTGGACAGGAGAGTTTGCTTTGAACAATGGCTGAACTTTTGCAGAGCAGGCAAAATTCACTCTCCTCACTAAAAGGAGGTGCTTTTCTTGTAAAAAAAATATATATATACATGTATTTATAAAAATATTGTTTTGCTGTTTTGCCCAGGCCTTCCCCTCACACTGCTCATGCTGACTGGCAGGGCAGGACTGGGTGAGGTTCACCCTGGAAGTGCCTCTGTGTCACTGCAGTGGGTGAACCCCTTGGGCTCACAGGTCTCCAGGTACAGACACATAACCAGGGTCTTCTGCCTGTGCCCCCAGGGTTACCCAGGGCACACTTGGGTAACCCCATCCACCTGATCCTGGGCTATTAAACTGTATCTGGGTGTTGAACTCTGATTTTATGCTTATTTGTAATATTAGAAATGTGCCCAGGATACTTCAGGTTTGGTTTGTGTATTACATTGTGATTGAAGACATTGGCACACAGAGCTTTGGCCTTGTGGGTCAGGAATGTGGACACTGGAGGCCAAAACAGGGTAGAAGAGGCAGGAACCACTACACCAAGGGTAGGGCTTCTGCTCTGGATGGCTCTCCAAGGATCATCAGCCCCACTTCCCACTCCATAAGGATGGGTCTGGTGGCATCTGTATCACAGAATCATGGAAAGGGTTGGGTTGGAAGTGGCCTTAAAGCTCAAATCATTCCATCACCTGCCATGGGCAGGGACACCTTCCACTACAACAGGTTGTCAGAGCCCAGCCAAACAGCCAAACCTTTGGCATCAGTGGCTTCCAGGACAGCTCAGGCTTGGAGGACCTGGCAACTGGGCAGTTGGTTTCAGCAGAAAACCTCTGACCTTCCAGTTTTGGTTTTGCTGGAGCTGTGACTCAGGTTCCAAGAGCTGGAGAGTGACCAGAGGTCTCAGAGCAAGCAGGACCAGCCTGGTGATGTCACAAAAGTGCCATGGGTGGCCCAGCAGCAGGTTCCTGCAGACAGGGAGGGCTGGGCAGGACTCTGTGGACACAGATCCAGCCTCACTTCCATGGGAGCTGAGCCCAAGTGCTTCCCTGCTTAGCAGGACTCCCACTGCCCACACCTGAGCTGCTCAGTGCTGAGCATGGAGCATGCACAGCATCTGCTGCTTTTCCTTAGGGAAGAAAGAAGCTGGAGATGCTCCATCAGTTAGAAAGATTTCTCTAGGGGCTGATAAATGTGGGATGGTTATTGTAGCAACCAGCAAACAATGATGCAGCTTCAAAACAGACCAGGCAGAGGTTTGGGACTATTCTCTTGCAGAGGTCAAACAGTCACAGCAACACCACCCTGAGCATGTCCAGCCGCTGAGCTGCTCCTGGCTGTGACACCTCCATGGGAAACACCCTCACTCTCACCTCTGCAAGGACCTCCTGACCTCCCCCCCAGTGTGATGGGGCAGCTTGGTGGCCCTGCAGGGCATGGCCTGGGGAAGAGGACTCTCCCCTGTGGCCCTTGGACAGTGGGGAGCCATTCCTGGAGTGCCCCACACATTCCAGGATGCATTGGCCTCACAAATTCAATATTTAGGCTTTCCTGAATCCAAATATTTCCCGAGCTCCTGGTTTTGCTGTTTCCATCCACGGGCTTTGTTTCTCCTGATTAGAGCTGTGGGTTTGCAAAAAGGGACTCTATTCCTGGCACAAAGGGGAGTATTATTAACATTCCTTATCTCAGGACTCTATATCACTGTGTGCCACTGCACAGGGCAACCTTAAAATAAAAGCCCTGCTGTGCCATTCTGGGCACTGTTTTGGCTGCCAGCCCCCTCCACAGCCCTGTGGGCAGAGACACCATGCCAGGTTATCGGGGCCACTTCGCTCCTGTCCTAAATCTGTGCCACTCACTCACAAAAGGACAACTCATCTGGCACATCCCTGGTGCCAAAGCCCCACAGTGTGACTTAGAGCCTGGTTTCCAGCAGACCTGGGGCTAAAGCCCTTCTGGCTGCCTCTTCCAGCTGCAGATTTTCTTGGAGAAGAGATATCAGTTCAGGAGTTTGGAGAGAGATAAGCAGTTTGCATATCACAGAATCACAGAATCTACTGAGTTGAGGAGGGACCCACAAGGATCGAGTCCAACACTCAGCCCTGCACAGGAACAAACCCAAGAGTCACCCCCTGTGCCCCAGAGCATCATCCAAACCCTCCTGCAGCTCTGGCAGCCTTGGGGCTGTGCCCACTGCCCTGGGGAGCCTGGTCAATGCCCACCACCCCCTGGGGGAAGAACCTTTTGCTGAGATCCAACCTGCCCCTGCCCTGGCACAGCTCCAGCCATTCCCTGGGTGCTGCCCCTGCTCACAGGGATCAGAGATTGGAGCTGCCCCTCAGGACGAGCTGCAGCCCCCACTGAGCTCTGCCCTCAGCCTGCTCTGCCCCATCTGAACACACCAAGTGCCCTGAGCCAATCCTTGTATGCCCCCTCTCATCCCTTCACAATCCTCATGACTCTCCCTTGGACACTCTCCAATGGCTTCAGCCCTTCCTTCCATTGTGTGCCCCCAAAGTGCCCCCCATGGCAGGTGAGGCTGCCCCAGTGCAGAGCAGGGGGGCACAATCCCCTCTCTGGCCTGGCCATGCTTGCCCTGATGCCCCCGAGGGCAGGGTTGGCCCTCCTGGCCATGGTCCGGGAGTGTTCACATCCAGAGTGCTCCCTGGATCCCACTGTCACCTTTCTGACACTCTTGGCATCTTCCCTGTCCAGGGCTTTGGCAAGGACAGGACATGAGGCTCTCAGGCTTCTCTCTGGAAAGTTTGCTGTTGTCTCTGCAGAGTCCTCTCTCCATGACCCTCTCTGATGTTCTGCTTCCAGTGGAAGGTGTCCCTGTCTGTGCAGGAGGTTGGAATGAGATGATGGTTACTAAAGTCCCTTCCAACCCAACCCATTCCATTCCAAGGTTCTGTGGTTCTGTGAAGCCCCATAGAAACATTCACACAGGAGGGAAGGAGCAGCCTTACAGTGTTCAGGTTTCTCTCATGGTTTTTGATACAATCCATACATTATAAGCCTCGTTAAAAAAATGAGAAAGTCTGTCCTTTGCTCTGCCAAGGTAACTGTGCTGCCTCCCAGCCACCACCCTGGCAGGGCACTATCTCCAACTGGCAAACAGCAGCACAGGCAGCAAGCAGCTCATGCACATTTATCCCATGCCTGATTAAGGCTATTTAAACCCTAACACTATTAAACAAGAGTAATTTCTCCTTCTGTCTCCTTCCTGTAAAAAAAAAAAGAAGTCAAGAAAATGAGACGTCTTAATAGAGGAATTGGGGGTGTGGATGTGCCAGCAGAGGAATTTGCTCGGCCACATTAGGAAGAGGCAGGATTTTCTCTTCCTGTTTTTCTGGGTCAGTGTGCAGCTGATATATTGCTGTTTGTACCGTAAATTGGGTGTCCCAAACTATGCAGAAAGTGCAGCCCAGAGGAGCCAGTGCTGGTGGAGTCATTTTTCTGTCCAGCCTCCCACTGCACTGCAACAGGCCCTGCATTCCATGTGCAACTGAGCTGGGGACACTCCACCCCAGGCCTGTGCTGCCTCACACTGATGAGTTCACTGCAGTTCATGGGGGCAAAATATCCCAGTCACACTCTTGTCTCATCAGCTTCAGTCCTGCCTGGAACTGAGAAACTGGAGAGCTGCCTCATTTGGGTGATGGAGAAACAGAGCCAGGAGAGTCTGCAGCAGGGAGAACTGAAGGAAGGGAATCTCTGATCACAAATCCAGCCTTTTCCATGGAATCACAGACCGATTTGGGTTGGAACAGACCTTAAAGCTCATCCAGTCCCACCCCACTGTCATGGGCAGGGACACCTTCCACTAGCCCAGGTTGCTCCAAGCCCCATTCAACCTGGTCTTGGACAGTCCCAGGGATGGGGCAGCCACAGCTGCTCTGGGCAACCTGTTCCTCATCACTCTCAAAGGGAACAGTTTCTCCTTAGTATCCCATCTAAACCTATTCTCTTTCAATTTGAAGCCATTCCCTTGTCCTGTCCCTCCATCCCTTGTCCCAAGTCCCTCTCCAGCTCTCCTGGAGCCCCTACAGGCACTGGAAGGGGCTCTCAGGTGTCCCTGGAGCCTTCTCTTCTCCAGGTGACCCCCCCAGCTCTCCCAAAGGGGCTCCAGCCCTGCAGCATCTCTGGGGCCTCCTCTGGACTCTCCAGCAGCTCCACGTCCTTGTGCTGTTGTTCCCCAGGGCTGGGGCAGCTCTGCAGGTGGGGGCTTACCTGGGGGGGCAGGGGGGCAGAATCCCCCCCTGTCCTGCTGTGGGATGAGCCCAGGACATGGAGGGTTTCTGGGTCCCAGCACACATGGCTGGGGCATGTCCAGCTTTCCATCCTCCTGCATCCCAGGTCCTTCTCCCCAGGACTGCTCTCCATCCCTTCATCCCCCAGCCCGTGTGGATGCCACAGGCTGCCCTGACCCAGGTGCTGCTGTTTGCAATGAAGAGTAAGATGCTCTGTGCTGAAGGTGGATTGGATATTAGCAAAATGCTGCTCCAGACTTCAAAGTCAGCCCATGGGAAGATTTTTCTTTATTTTTTGTTGTTTTCAAAGAGACTGGTAAAAAATGGATAAACATTGAACCAGTCAGGATGTGTTCTGCAGAGTTTATGGAAGAAGTTATGACCTCATTGAAAAGTTGCAGATTTTCACAGCCTTTTGGTCAGTTGATCTACATATACAGTCATTTTTTGTTTTCTCTGAATAGGATCACTTGAGTCTGCAATAGCTCCAGCCATCCTGTCCGAGATCACCAAGAAAGACATTGAAGGGCTGAAGCGAGTCCAGGGAAGACAACAGAGCTGGGAAGGGGCAGGAGCAGCAGGAACAGCTGAGGGAGCTGGGGGAGCTCAGCCTGGAGAAAAGGAGGCTCAGGGGGACCTTCTGGTTCTGCAATCCCTGCCAGGAGGGGCGACCTGGGACAGGGGGTCGNGCTCTGCTCCAGGGCACAGGGACAGGAGGAGAGGGCACGGCCTCAGGCTGGGCCAGGGCAGGGGCAGGGGGGACAGCAGGAGGAATTCCTGCCTGGATAAGGTGGGCAGGCACTGGAAGGGGCTGCCATCCCTGGAGGTGTCCAAGGAATGGACATAGCAGTCAGTGCTCTGGGCTGGGTGACAAGGTGGGCATCAGGCACAGGGTGAACTCAATCATCTTGGAGGTCTTTTCCAGCTTTAATAGGTCTGTGACTCTATTCTATGATTCTGAATTGCTCTGTCTGTGCAAGTCACTGCCACCAACACCAGGGTGGGTGGGCAGGGGAGCAGGTTGCAGCCTGTGTGCTCTGAGTGTGGCTGAAGTGGCTTACAAGGAGTGAAGATGTTTTGTGTCCAAGCCAAAGTCACTTCCCTGGTGGAGCAGCTGGCACAGCTTGACAGTGCCACAGGCTCTTGAGAAACAGCAAAAGGCTTTGAGGCAGCACTACAGAGAGTTCTCAGGAGCCTCTGGGATGGGCAGCTCACCCCCAAAGAGCCACTGCAAGCCCCAGCACAGCCCAGGTCCTGCTGAACCATCTCAGTGTGCCCAAGAGCAGCTGTTGGGAGCCACAGCACTGAAACACATGTCAATGTGAGCACAATCCCTGCTTGGCTCCTGACCCTCATCTCAGAACAGAGAGCTCCACCCTTGGCCAGGCTGGAACACAAGGTAGACAACGACACCTGAAGGTCACAGGTTTCAGTGCCTTGAGATCTTGGCAAAGCTTTCACTGAGTCATCTCAGGGTGTTTCCAAGTCTCTCCCACTGTTCTGCTCCTGCCAGCAGCTGACAGGCACGTCTGGTTAAACCTAACAGAAGTATGTTTAATAATTAGCAGGGCTCAGGAAGACCTTGCTTGCAGCCCTGTTGTGTGTGGAGGTGTTAATAAGAGCACATGAGGAATGAGAAAGGCTTGGCACTCACAGCAGCTGGAGGAGGCTCCCTCCCCCCTCGCTCTGAGCAGCATCTCCCTGTGCTCCAGGCTGATGTCATCAGTGCCTGGAGGCTCCTCTTGGTCTCTGCTACACCATCTGCCTTTCCATTCCTGGGATTAGGGGCTCTGAGAACAGCAAAACAGGCTCCAGTGTATGAGTTCCCCTCAGCTTCAGCCCAGCCAAGGAGCTTCATGTCCTCCCCCCTGCTGGCTCCGCCTCTCCTGCTCGGTGCAGGCAGGTACAGGCAGGCTCCCACCACGTCCTGACATGGATTGCCCACTGTCCTGCTCTTGCTGGAACTTCCCCAGCAGGCACATCCCCTCTGTTGTGTGGAGGACAATTCCTCGGGGCTCTCTGGGCTGTCCTCCCCAGCCCATCCTTGCTCCCCCTCCCATGGGTGCTGCTGGCCGTGGGAACTCTGCCTTCTGCTCTCCCCTCCTCAGTCCCATCACTCAGCTTTGGGAAATGTCCCTCACAGGGTGTTTGCAGGACCTCCCTGGCTCTGGGGTGCAGCTCTCAGGGCTGTTATCTGCTCCAACACTCTATTTTCTCACTTGTTTTCCTCTTGGCTTCATCTATTCTCCATTTCAACCCATCCATAACCTTCCCTGCTCCTAGACCATTCCAGACTGGCTCCTTCTGTTTACGTACATTCCCTGCCAACCTTCAGTCTCCTTCACACTTCCCTTTGCTTTGCTTTTATGGCCTTTTATGATGTTTATGTTACATCAAGGCTCTTTCCCTTTTTATTCCCTTTCTGCCCCTGGATAATTATTCCTCCATCCCTGGCTTTTATTGCCTGCCTTTATCATGAATGTTTCTGTGGGTGACAGGAGTGTCTGGAGACACAACCTCTGTCTGCAAGCTGCTGGCAGCTCAGACATGGGGCAGGACAGAACATGTTTGCTGATGGTCTCTGCCCATACCCTGATGGACCCTCCCTGTGCAGACCCTGAAACCTCTCATTTAAATTCCTACTATGTCCTTCCAGACTTGGCCTCCTCTGGAAGACAGTGGTGGCCACCTTCAGGTGCCTCCTTGTCTGTCACATCGTGGTCTGGGAGAGGTAACATCCCCTGAATCACAGAGTTACTGAGGTTGGAAAAGACCTCTAAAATCATCAAGTCAAACCAGCCCTGCCATTCCTGCAGTTCCAGGGGGAAAGGACAGTGCCAGTGCATCCAGCTGAGGCACAAGCTCCACCTCTGCTCCATGTGTGTGGTGGGAATGCTGGGTCCTCCTGGCCCCTCTGAGGGGCTCAGACAGCACTGACCCACACCCAGAGGGCTCTGATCACACCCATGGGTGATTTAAATGTCTGGCCCTGCCCACCCACCCTGGAAATGGGGCAGTGGCTGCTCCATGGGCCTGCAGAGGTGGGAGCAGAGGGCAGGGCTGCTCTCCAACACGGAGTCCCAACCACCCCACAGCTCCCTCACCCAGATCAGGAATGAGGAGATACCACCACACCCCCATTAACTGATGTGCTTCTCACCTCAAAGTCTTGCAGATTCCCAGGAGAATTCAGCCTGAGGACACAATGTGTTGAGCTGATGGAGCTCTGGGTTTGTCTCTCCAGGAAGGGTGGCCAAGTAATGAGCTTGTCCTCCTAAAGATGAGCTGGAAAAGGGACGGGACACAGCTCTGTGCTCAGAGACACTGAGCCCATGGGGTCACATCAGAGCAGCTCCACTCCCCAGTCACAGCAGCACTGGAGGTGGGAGAAGGACATCATTTTGGCAGCACAAGGAGCCACAATAACCTGGGAAGTCCAGGTGTGCCACCATGAAAAGTTCTCAGCACAAAGAGTAAGTAGTCCCTGAGGCAGGACATGAGAAATCATCTCTGCACAGAGACCAGGGCAGGGAAGAGAAACTGCTGGGGCAGAAGTGAAGTGTCTCAGGTGGAGAGCACAGAAGTGGGGGCAGAGATGCTGCAGAAGTCAGGCCATGTCACATCCTGCCAGGATGTCACCACACAGAGAGCAACCAACTTCCTTCTCAGAAGAAACCACAGAATCACAGAATCTCCTCAGTTGTGAAAGATCCACAAGGTCATCCAGTCCAGCTCCTGGCCCTGCACAGACTCCCCAACAATCCCACCCTGTCCCCCAGAGCATTGTCCAAACCCTCCTGGAGCTNTGGCAGCCTCGGGGCTGTGCCCACTGCCCTGGGGAGCCTGGTCAGTGCCCACCACCCTCTGGGGGAAGAACCTTTTTTTAATCTCCAGTCTGACAGTCCCCTGATGGGAACTGTCTGCTTTACTAATTCCAGGCCTTTCCACAAAAGCCTGAACACCACCCTTTGACTCCCAGAATATTGCACTCAGATCTCCACCAGCTTCCCATTTCAGTCTCTGCTTTTTTCTCCCCTTCCTCTGTTGGAATGATGAAATCCTGTCTCGGTGCATCTAAAGAGCATCTTCATTCCCACATCATCCTTGCTGTTCAGGTTTATTTTTCTCTTTTATCACAAAAATCCCATTTTTCCCAGTGGTGCTGAAGCCTGTGTGCTGAGTCCAGCTCAGTGCAGAGCTCCAGGGCCCTGGGGAGCTGTGCCAGCCCCAGGCTGATGGGGAGGGCTCAGTGTTCCAGCTAATTTAGGGACAAAGGAGTGTACAGGGATCCTCCCCTGCTGTCCTGAGCTGTGATGTGCCCTTTCTCCCTGGATGTTTGAGGAGCACATTCCCCTGGGAAGCACAGCAAGGCCACACGTCTCCAAGCAGGGGGTGAGATCACTGACACATAAACAATCAGGAGACTCAGGGGAAACACTAAGGGATTCAGAGGAGGAGTGGAACTGAGTGGGGAGGCACAGGGCAAAGGTTTGGGTTTATTGCCAGATCAGCTGGTGAGCACAGGGATGGGATGTACTGAAGAAAGGGAGGAGAAGTCCTCAGCAAATCCTCCAGAGGAAAGCAATGGTGGGCAGCTCTTCCTTTGAATGTGTTTCCTTGGCTCTCTGTGCCCATGGGGCACCTGTTCCTCAGCCCCTTGGCACAGCTGGTGGTTCCTGCTGCTCCATGGCCAAGGAGCTGCATGGCTAGACCTGGACCTGGGGTCAGGATGAGGCACAGGACTTCTGCTTGGGCAGAGGGAACATCTGACAGTCTTGTCTGAGCCTCCTCAGCACTGTGGGGGCTCCACAATTGTGGTCCCAGTCCCAGAGAGAACCTAAAAGATGTTAATCTCTCATTTCACCCTGATGGTGGGATACAGAGGGCAAGACACAGGATCTCCCAGCTCCCCCCTGCCTCCCTCCCCCTTCCAGAGGGAACAGCCAACCCCTGGTGTTTCTTTCTGTGTCTTGTTAAAGCTCTTTGCCTTGCAGCTGCTGGAGTCATTTAATTAAATTGTAATGCTGTGGAGCTGGCTCCTCTCCAAGGGCAGAGCAGCAGCTTGGCACCTCCAGGGCAGGCAGGCTCCCGGGGAGCAGTCACAGCACCAATAACACTCTGCACTTGACTCATAAGTCTCCTGCTGACAGGTTTAAAAGGAGCCCCTGTGTGTGTGAGCAGGGAGAGCAGCCCCGGGGCAACCCCGGCACGGGCCTGACAGCTGCGGGCACAGGGCAGAGCCAGCCCTGCCCGAGGGGGTGCTGAGCTCTCCGGAGATGTGCTGAGCTCCCTCCCAGCTCTGGCTACAGCCAGGAACCACCAAAGCCCGTGTCAGCTGCAGGGCAACTTCCCAGAGTGGAGCCTGTGCCCAGGATTGTGCTGGGCAGCCTGGGGGACCCCAACAGCATCTGCTCTTACAAGAGGGACTGGAGAAATGGGGGGGATTTGATGGACTCAGCAGGGCTGGGTCACAGCCAGAACTGAGCAACAAATCCTGGGGCCAAAAGAAGTCCCTCTGCCCTGCCAGGTGAATTCTCTCTTGCCTTTGGGCCCTTTCTTCCCTCTTCTCCCCTCTCAACATCTCCAGGCAGCAACCACATTTCTCCTGAGACAGGGAGGAATCATTGCCCTTGTCCTGTCTCCTGCTGGGACAGTCCCCTTGGCCCTTCCAGAGCCCCTGCCCCTCTCCTGGCCAAAATATCCACCATGTAACCTCCTCTCAACTCCCCCCAGCCCAGAGCTTCCCCCAGGACCTTTCACAGAATCTCACAATCGTTCAGGTTGGAAAAGATTTTCAAGATCATTGAGTCCAATCTTTGCCCAAATACCCCCATGCCCACTAAACCACACCATGAAGTGCCACATCTACTTGATTTTTGAATCCCTGCAGGGCTGGGGACTCCACCCCTGCCCTGGGCAGCCCATTCCAATGATTAACAGTGAACAAATTTTCCCCTGATGTCCAACCTGCCCCTGCCCTGGCCCACTCTGAGGCCGTGCCCTCTCCTCCTGTCCCTGTGCCCTGGAGCAGAGCCCGATCCCCCCTCGGCTCCCCCCTCCTGGCGGGGACTGCAGAGCCAGAAGGTCCCCCCTGAGCCTTCTTTTCTCCAGTCTGAGCCCCCCCAGCTCCCTCAGCCTCTGCTGCTGCTCCAGCCCCTTCCCCAGACCCATTCCCTTCCCTGGACACCTCCAGCCCCTCGATGTCTTTCTCCCAAGCTCCTGCATTCTGGGTGGGCACTGCCCTGCACTGTGGAGCAGCAGCACCACCCTGCACACCCCGGGGTGCAGAAGCCCCTCCTCTGCCTCACAGGTGCCCAGAGCCCCATCATGCCATCACCTGTGCCCTGTGCCCAGTCTCCCCAGCATCCCCCACAGAGACCCCTTTGATGTTCCTATTCCCTCCTTCAGCTGCTTCCACTATTTCTGCTTCTCCCAGAGGCAGCTGTGAACAGAGCCCAAGGAAAGTCTCAGATCTTTTGAAAAGAAAGGATTTCCCTCTGGAAGAGATGGCACTGAGGCCCAGCTGTGCAAGCTGGGGGCTGCCCCTGGCAGGCAGCTCAGCCTGAAGGGCCCTGCAGCAGGAATGAATGCTGCCCTTGGGAGCAGCCTGTGCCCTGTCACTGGGCACAGCAGCAGCACCACGAGGGCAGCAGGGGTGGCAGAACACCCCAGTGAAACCTTCCTCTGCTACTCCTCTTTGTGTGTGAGAGCTGCTGTCCACACACTCCTTGGGAAGCACAACCATCAAAGCCCATCTTCCTTAGGAGAGCTGAGCTCCTGGAGAAGATCCCAACAATTCCCAGACCCAGACAAAGCCCATGAGGGGCAAACTTCCATCAAAGGCTAAAATGGGAGAGTGTATTGGTGGCAAACATATTGCCCTGGGCACACTGGGCATGCTGGGGCACAGGAGTGAACTGCAGGGACACCCTGGGCACAGAAGTGAATGCAGGGACACCCTGGGCACAGGAGTGAATGCAGGGACACCCTGGGCACAGAATTTAATGCAGGGTGCCCTGGGCACAGCTGCCTGCCCCAGGCACTGGGCCCTGCTGCTCCCCCGAGTGCCTGTGCTCCAGGCAGGAGGCAGAAACCAGGAACACTCTGTCTGCAGCACCAGGAACAGAGACAGGCAGAAATGTCAGGACATTTCCACAGCTCTGGGAATCATCAGCCTCCTAAATCACACCCCAGTCCCTGCCAAAAGGGTGGTGCAGCCACAGGGCTGCACAGCCTGGGAGCTCTTGCTGCCAAGGCCTCACAGGGACCTTCCAAAGGGAAAGCAGAGCTCCCAGGGGAGCCTGGATAAAATCCTGATCCCAGCAATGCCACAGGAGTGGGTCAGGGTGGCTGGAGGAGCTCTGGCCTCTGATGTTAAAGGATGTCCACGTGCCCCCAGGTGAGGGTGGGGCACCTGCACGAGGGGGTGGAGGGGGGGCTATGGTGGGAAGGGCAGTTCGAGGCTGCTGGTTCTTGCCCAGCTGTGCAGGAATCCTTCCCACAAAGCACCTCGTGCTCAAGGACATCATTCCCAGCCCACAAGGTCCTGCAGGGCAGGAGGACCCTCAGATCAGCTCAGGTGGTTAAAACTTGGTTGTAACAATGCCAAGGCCATGAGTTCAATCCCCTGTGTGGGCCATTGACTTGAGTTGAACTCAATGATCCTTGTGGGTCCTTCCAACTTAGAACAGTTTGTGATTCTGTGATATTGCAACAGGTTCTTTTGAAGTGCTCCAAGGGAATGGTTGGAAAAACCCTTTCAGCACTTTGCTCCTGGGCACTATCACTGCTGTATTGCTGTTTCAAGGCCCTTTTAACCCTCTGAGGAGGAGGAAGGGCAGGAGGACACCCTGTGCTGGGTGCAGAGCAGGTCCCCTGCCCCATGGAGAGGTCCCTCCCAGCCCTCCAGCACCTTTCCCCTGGTCTCAGCCCTCCTGGGGACATCCAAGAGAGAGAAACCCAAGAGAAAGTGGAGCAGAGGGTGCTCCCCTGGAGAGCTGTGGGTCTGGGATGGACCACAGCCAGCAGCTCCTTTGTAAATCTGGTGCTGAGACTGGTTTTGCTCAGGACAGGGAAATCCTGGGGCAGGTGCAAGAGACCCATCAGAGCCTACACCCCATTCCAGGGCACAAAAGTACCTCAACTTGGCAAAAATCTCACCCTTTTAGATGTCACCAGAAAATCTGTGCAAGTTTCTGCACATCTTTCCTGCCTTCCTGCTGCTGGACAGTGCCCAGGACCTGGGTGAAGCCATTTCCAGCCCTTTGGAATCTGCTGAGAAACACATTCTATGTAACTATCCCAGTGAGAATTGCTCTCTTCTTTAAAATTCAACTCTTACAATTCTTACAAGGCAGAAGAGCAGATAATCTGCCCATGGTGGGTATTGGAGTCTGAATGGTTTCCCTGCAGGGGACTGTGCTGATTGTACTGTGTAAGAGTCATTCTTAGTTTTACAGCTATTAAAATATTACCTGTAAGAACAAATCCATCTTAGAGAAAGGTTCATGTTGAAAATTTGGCGTTGAAATTCAGTGTCAGTAAAGTGAAACCCAACTCTAAGCAGACTGAGAGTGAAGTCAAGGAACAGACCAGGGAGAAAATGACCCAGAAAGATGTGAGTTTTTATTCAAATCAGTATTAATCTCCAATGGCAGAGCCCAGACAGCCCAAAGCAAGAATTTTACATAACATAACAAACCCTACATGTGCAGAAGTTGCATCTTGATTTATAAATAACAGTAGCTCAATAAATGGTTCTCAGTCGGCCTCTTACAAGTCCAGGATTTGATGTTTTTCCCTGTGAGAAAGATGCCATGGACCTGCTCTGAGAGGATTTCAATGCTGGTGTAAGAGCAGCCAGTTCAGCTGAGCCAGGGTGGGGGGCTCTGGCTCTGGGATGAGGCTCCTTCAGTGGCCTGTTCAGAGCAGGAGGTATCTTGGTCTTTGTGCCTTTGCTGAAACACAGTATTGGCCAACACTCTCCTAAAAACTACCATGAAGTTGGAAACAGCTGGTGCAGCTCTGGCTGCAAGGAGCCTAACAGGAAAAACAGCTGGAGTACCCCATGATCCTTCAGGTAATCCCTGTCTAACTCATTCCCTGGGGAGTTATTTCAGTAGTAACTCTTGAGATGTTAAAATGTGCATGTTATTTTAGCTGGGATTTGCCCAGTTTCCAGTCAGCCAGGGCAGCTGGTGCTGCACAGCTGGATGTGTGAGAGGGCCCTGCTCTGAAATATTGACTGTGCCCTTGGCATCAAATGCATATTCAGCAATGTTAAGGTCAAGATTGTCACCTCCTGATCTTTGCTTTGACATACAGGTGGTTTCCTCTCTCTGTGCTTTTTGTGTGCAGTGAAAGAGAGGCTGAGAAGGAAGAGAGAGAGCACAAGGAGGGGAAAGGGAGCCTTTACAGAATGAGCATCATTAATATTGCAGAATCAAGTACTCAGCTGCTGGAAGCTTTAGGTTGCCTTTCTCATGGAATTGGCCATCAGAGATGTACCAGTACAGCTCAGAGGACTGGGCTGTTCCCAGGCCTGGGAGAGCTGGAG
>CM031068.1:1099655-1123077 GCA_013398505.2 Rhegmatorhina hoffmannsi | reverse complement strand
TGCCATGATCTGGTAAAGGGACTGGAGTTGGACCAAGGGTTGAACTTGATGATCTCGGAGGCCTTTTCCAACCCAATTGATTCTGTGATTCTATGATTGGAGAAGCCCCTAGGAGCTATCCTGGCATGCAGGGAATAGGGAGAGTGCAGACTGGTCCCTTCCATGGGAGATTTGGGGTGATTTTTGAAATTGCAGTTTGGCTCAGTGCTGGAGGTTGTCCAGCACTGCTTTGCACTTCTATTCTCAATAACGTTCAATCTCACCACGTCCTTCCATGGAAAACCAGGAAGAAGAGCTTTACCCTTGACAGTAACCTCCTCTTGCTCCTGGTGTTGTGTATTCCCAAAAGTCCTGCTTTTGCAGCACAACCTCCCTGGTCATTTCTGCCTCCTCCCTTAAATACTGACTAATCCTACAGGCTCCTGAGGCTCCCTTGGAAGCACCTGGAGCCACACTGGGCCATCTCTTGTCTCCTTTCCCTGCAGATACAACAACTATGACCGTGCTGTCATCAACACGGTGCCGCACGACGTGGTGCGCCGCTGGTACCACGCTCACCGCACGCTCACCACCGAGCTCAGGAGGCCAGAGAATGAGCTGTGGGTCAAGCTGAAGCCAGGGAAGGTGGGACTTGGAGCTGGATCAGTGGGGTTGGCACAGGGAGAGGGGCAGGGTGTTTCAGGGGTGGGCAGATGTCCTGCCACTGAGCTAAAACTCCATGTGTGGCAGTTTGCCTCTCTGCAGCTTTAAGGTGCTTTAGGGTGCCTTGTATTCCAGTAGTGACCTCTGTGTGTGTGTGTTGCTGCTGTCCTAAAGGAATATGAGCGTCCAGGTAAGGCAGAGATGTTTAGTTCAGGCTCTGCCTCAGAGGAAGGTTAGTCCCAGCTCAGGGAGTGGCGGAAGATCTTTCCATTCGCTGGAATGGGACCCTCAGGAGCAAAGAGGCTGGAACGTGTAATGTTCAGCCCTTAACTTCTTCCAGGAGTAAAGTTCATTTTGACAGAAGTAAGTTACAGTTCTGATGTTATTTGACCCCTTACATGGGTGAATGACACAGCAGAGGCAGGAGATTGTGGCTACCCCATCCCTGGAAGTGTCCAAGGCCAGGCTGGACAGGGCTTGGAGCAACCTGGGATAGTGGAAGGTGTCCCTGCCCATGGCAGAGGGTGGAATGAGAACGGTGGTGAACAGGAGGGACGTGCCCACCATGGCACACCCTCACCTGCTCTTCCAGTCTCCAGAGATCTCCAGGACCTGTCCTGCCAGAGGGTCCTGGTCCTGCCTGCTGTGGTTGCCCTCCTCCTGATGACCTTCTCCCTTTCCTGCAGGCCCTGTTTGTGGATAACTGGCGTGTCCTGCACGGCCGAGAGGCATTCACGGGGTACCGGCAGCTCTGTGGGTGTTACCTGACGAGGGACGACGTGCTGAACACGGCGCGGCTGCTGGGGCTGCAGGCTTAGCCCAGCCCCACCTCGGGGAGGGGCGGGCAGCCCCCAATCCCACCTCTAGGAAGGGCAGGCAGCCCCCAGCCCCACCCCCGGGAGGGACAGGCAGCCCCCCAGCCCCACCCCCGGGAGGGACAGGCAGCCCCCCAGCCCCACCTCCACGGTGGGACAGGAGTGCTGGTGCCTCCCCACGTGCTCCAAGCCCTCCGTGCTGGTGCCTCAGACATTGCACATACCTCAGACACCTCCACCCTCTCCAAGCAGCTCCCAGTGCCTGCTCAGGAGGGGGAGCAGGTGGAAGCCAAAGGTGGTGGGACGTTTATGGGACCACACTGAGCACAGGCAGCTCTTGCTGTCTGTGCTCCCTGCCTGGCCTTTGCACTGTGGCTCAGCTGTGGTTAATCCCACCTTAGGAACTGCTCCTCCAAGCACGTGCCTTCAGGATTTGGAAGCTTTGCATTATTCCATGTTCAGCCTTTTTTTCTGCTGCCAGGTTTAGGGGTTTTTAGCAGAGCAGAATGTAAATCTTTGGAATCTTCTCTATGTCACTGATTCAAGCTGTGCTGCCTGAGAGTGCCTGGAGAGATCCTGGTGTACTCTGGGCATTTCTGAGGAGGTTTAGGTTAGAGAAGGAAAAGCAAAGCAGCAAATCTGCTGATGAGATGACCATGTTAGACGAGAGGTGGAATTCCCACTTTTCCTTGACTTCCAGTACTGCCATGCTGATGTTCCCTCTGCTGTTTCCCTGTGTTTGTGTCAAGGGTGAAACTCAACAGCCATAGTATTTGCTGACAAACTTCCCACCATGCCTTCTCTTCCATCCTTTCCTAAGGAATTTGGATGAGGGCCATCACCATGCTGCCTGCTGCACAAACCTGACCCTTTGGGTATATTTTTTTCCCAAAATTCTCCTGTTCTGAAGGTATCAGAGGTGCCTTTCAGCCCCTGAGAGCTGGGTGGGTAAATTGGGATCTGTCACATTGAAGGGCCACAGAGTAAGGAACAAAAGTAAACCATGTTGTTACAGGAACATTGGAATATCAGAACCAAGAGGCAATTTTAGGATTGATTATTTTTCATCCTTTTTGGGGTGTTGCCTCTGCCCTGACCAGACCTCCAAGCAGTGCTGGGCCCCTTCACTCCTGGCTGTGCTGTCTGTGCTGCTCTGTGCCCACTGTGCAGGTGCTGAACTTGGCACCCTCATTTAATCCAAACACCGAACGTGCAGATCCCAGTGCTGAGACACCCCTGAAGCTGCTCTTGGTGTGGACTGAGCTCCCTGGTGCTCCCATTCCTG
Source organism: Rhegmatorhina hoffmannsi (assembly GCA_013398505.2). NCBI lineage: Eukaryota > Metazoa > Chordata > Aves > Passeriformes > Thamnophilidae > Rhegmatorhina > Rhegmatorhina hoffmannsi. The sequence continues at coordinate 1,120,335 of CM031068.1, read as the reverse complement.
GTATTCCCTTCCCAGTGCTTCCCATCTGTAGGGAGCCCCTGGGAGTCCTCAGAGCTCCAAGGGCTTTCTGAGCCAAGGCTGAGCAGGAAGGTGCTCAGGGGAGTGTGAGGGAGCAAAAGGTGAGCTGCTTGGGCAGGTACAAGTGCCAGTGTAAGCCGTGGACACAGGCAGGAGCTGGGATTTTCCTTTGGCCTGAGCATTCCTTGCTCAGCCTGCAGCACAGACTCTGGTACTTCTCTATAGGTTCTCCTTTGGTGCCAGTTCCACCTGCACAACTGAGAGGTGAAGTTTCTCAACTCTTCATTACTGTTGAAGCAGCAAAGCCCTGCAGGAACATGTGGTGTCCCTCACCATCCCAGCTCCATCTTCCAGAGCTGGTTCCACCCCGTCCTGCTGCTGGAGGGAGAGTGGGTGCCCAAAAGAGGCTGTTACTTGAAAAAGAAGAGGATAAAGGGTTCTTGATCAGTATTTGGAACCCTCTTTAAATTCTTTGAGAGTATTGAGGGTTCCTGAGTTATTTTTCCTCCATGCCCTTGGAATCTGAGGGAAACACACAGGTACTGTTGGACCTTCCCTTGGAGAGATCAGCTTCACCTTTCCCAGCTCAGAATTCCATCTTTATCCACTGCAGGCTGGAAATCTGCTGGAAATCTGCTGCTTCTCCATGGCTGGCACAAGGGAGACCCCACCAAAGGGCACTGACACCACTGTTGTGACAGAGGTGCCTTTGTTACAAGGAGTGTGGTGACTTGGGCTGTGGTCTGCAGACACAACCCCTGATGAGCCAGCCCCAAGCCAACCTCCTCCTCACCAGGACCATGTAACCTACCTTGGGGAAAGTTGTTCCCACTGAATGTAGAAGAAACACATTTTCCCATATTTCAAATCCCCATGATAAATGGGCAGTGGGGAGAGCTGTGTTTCCATCTTATTTCAACTTTCCCCACTTCCCAAGAGGGCTGTGTTCTTCCTGGGCAGCTTGTGAGCATCTAGACATTCTGTGAAGGAGCAGCACCTGGTGGCAGGTCCCACCTGTCCCACCCAGGTGTTTGTTGGGCCATATTCTGGAGCAGGGCTGTTGTGACAGCAGGTCAGGGTTTGTAATTCATCTTTTCCACTCCTTCAGCCAGCAACTGAAGGGCTTTCTCTCCTTCCCACCACTCTGGGGATTTATTGTATCTGTTTTAAGACTTTTCCAAAACTAAGAAATCCACTCTTCAAATAAATCATTTATAAATTCATCATCTTAACAAAGTATTTATTTAAGTACTGATGAACTTGAAAATAATCTGGTTTACCCAGGAAAGGGGGGAGTGCCCATGAGGAGCCATAACCCAGTGCATCCCAGTTGGCTTTCTCCCTGTCCCTGCTTCCCCTGGCCACACGATGGCACAACCTGCAAGAAATTAACGTTTAAAAACCACCACAGGTCTCATCCCAGTGTGGCCTCCGAGCTCCCGGTGGTACCAGTGCTGTTGGTTCTGTGCTCTTCCCAGTTCTTTGGAGAGGCCCAGGAATTGCTGTTCAAAGCCTCTGACTGTGAAGGCTTTTGAGGAGCTGGGGGATGCAATGTCCATCATGGCAAAGAGTGGAGCATGGAGTGGGAATGATGTGAGGGAATTGGAGAGCTTGGCTTGGGGGATCTGAGGGTGCCTGGGGGAAAGTGGAGCTGCTCTGAAGGCAGCTGAGCCCAGCCCAGTCTGGTGGGACCCGGAGGGGAGATGGGAAGGTGTTGCCACGTACCCCGAGATCCTCCATTCCCATCTGCACATCCAGAGTTCCCCCTTTTATCCCTGGGACAATGTGTCCCTCTCCCTGTGCACCTGAGCAATCCTCCACACCACACACACCTTCAGCTGCCTCCACTCACCCTCTCTCCCCTCCAGGCTGCTCCAGTGTCCTCCACATCCCTGTTTGCTCTCTTCTCTCCCCAGGACCCCCATTCCTCCCTTGGGATCCCTCTCCTTCCCCTTAGCTGTGCAGTGCAGTTCCCCCCTCAGCTTTTGGGTCTCTCCAGAGTTCTCAGCCCTGCAGTGAAACCAACTCACCTGCTGGTCCCATCAGGCCCCCCATCTGCCCTCCAGTGTGTCCCAGAGCTTCCTGCCTTCCCCCAGTGCACTCTGGAGCCCCCTGCTCGCTCCCAGCTCTTGGCATTGCTCCAGTGCAGCTTTTGGTGCATCCCCCTTGGTCTCCTCTGCCTTTGCCTTCTCACAGGACTCAGATAAAACAAAGAAGCTGCTTCAACCCCAGCTGAAAATTGTTTCCAGTTTTAGCTTCACTCCCTATTTGGGGCTTGGAGCAACTTGGTCCAGCTGAAGGTGTCCCTGCCCATGGCAGGAGGTGGAACAGGATGGGCTTTAAAGTCCCTTCCAACCCAAACCATTCTGAGATTCCATGGATGTAACAAATTGAGGATCAGTGGGGGAAAGGTAAAGAGTCAGGAGGTGAAAGAAAAGGTCAGGAAGTGGGAAAAGGAATGGGAAGGTGAATGTTGGGTTGACCATGACACAGTGGGAAGTGCTTTGGGAGTTGGGGTTGGGTTCCCTCCCTGGCTGGTGGCCAGGGCTCCTGGAGCCAATGGATGCCACCGTGTTGATGTTCTCCAACCACCTTCTCCTAATGCTTCTCCCAGGGCTCTCCTGTCCCAGCATCTGGCTTTGGTGTTCCATGGGAGTCCAAGGGGTCTGGCTGTGCCCAGCAGGGCAGAAACCCTTCCCAGCACTTGGGGACAGAGCTCAAACCTTCCCCAGCCCCTCATCCCTCTGCTCCTCAGTCTGGAGGTCGCACTTGGTCCCCATGTCCTGATCCCAGGAGCGTCTTAAGCTGAAATCCCCTTTGCAGAAAGCTGGTGGAACATGGATGATCCCAGCCCACCTCCAAGGGGTGGAGGGAAAAGCTTCTCCCAGTGGGACAAGTGCTGAGGGGCCAGGCTGAGCCCCCTGAACCAGCCTGGTCGTGAGTTCCAGCTCCACTCGGGACCTGAGCTCAGCACACAGGGATGGGGTGGGAGGGGAGCTGTGGGAAAGGGATAGGGACGAACCTGCTGCCCTCGGGGCATGGAAGTGGTGTGGGATGTCCCCTGAATTCACATTCCTGCGGGCCCCCTGCCCTGCCCCGGGAGCCGCCGATCCCCACGCCGGAGCCACCGCAGCTCCACATTCCCAGCCCTGGGAGCGGCCGGTGTGGGACGCGGGGACAGGAGCGGGAGCTGCCACCGCTGCCAGGAAGGCTCCCGGGAAGAGGAGGCGGTACGGAGGGAGAGGAGCCATCGGCAGGAAAACAGGCTGGGAATACCCGCGGCATCGCAAATCCACGCGGTACAGCCTCACCTGTTGCTCTCATCACAGCACGAAATTCCAGTGGGATGTTTTGAATCAGGACAACCTGGGGCTGTTTTTCCTTCGCAGATGCTGCTGTGCCGTCCCGCGGAGCTGCTGGGGGTCACCGGGGTGCTCCTCGCAGGTGAGGTGGCCCAGGGCAGGGCTGGACCGGGCTGGGGGCCGGTGCCGTCCCGGGGGCTCCGCGCCCGGAACTCGCCTGCTCCAAACCCCGCAGAGGCTTCGGAGCAAGCGCGAGGAGCCCCGGGCAAGGCTTTTTAGGTGGGGTAAAAGGCTTCACTTGGAAGGGAAAGGGGTGTGTGTCCAAGGACAGAGGAGGTGGAAGAGTCAGGCACAGCTCCGGGAATAAAAGTCGGCAAGAGGCAGATCTGTGCTGGGGCTGATGGAGGTAATGACACAAAACTATGTGTATATATGTTGTCATATACGTGTTTGTGTTAAAATTATATACCTAAAACCACATGATATATGTAAACCCACAAATTTTATTGCAGTTACACTCATGTGAGCAGTGTCACTGTGCTCCTTAGATACTCACTGGCTGCCTTGAAACACAAATCATAGAATTATGGAGTAGTTTGGGTTAGAAGGGACTTTAAAGCCCATCCAGTTCCACCACTGCCATGGGCAGAGACACCTTCCACCAGTCCAGGTTGCTCCAAGCCCTGTCCAGCCTGACCTGGGACACTTCCAGGAATGGGACAGCCACAGTTTCTCTGGGCTTTGTACAGTTCCAATTGTACAAAGATTTTTCAGGATGAGCATCTAAAATAGAAAGGAAAACCATTACCCTATACCTCAATTTTGGGATGGTGTCAGTGAGCTCTGAGGGTCTGTAAGGTGAGCTTTGGCCATTAAAGATTCCTGGGATGAATGTTTTCTCTTTCTTTCAGCTCATGCTTCTGCATGTTTTGTATAAAGTGTTTTCCCAGAGAAAAAGGATTTTTAGTCATTAAATCGCTTGTCCCTCCACATCTGCAGTTTGGGGGACAGGAAGGCACAAAAATAGCTGATTTTAAAGATCATAAGAATGAGAAAATCAGGTGAACTTGATTTACCTGGTTTGTTCCACCTATTTTCTTTCCCGCCTATGCTGCAAAATCCCCAGGGACAGACCCTGGTGGGAGCAGCAGGACAGTCTCAGGGCTGTTTGCTGTCTCTGCAGGTGCAGTGGGAATGCAGGTGAACAGCTGCTTATCAGGGCAGGAGCTGAGACACAGGAAGAGCAAACATGGGCTGTGTAGCCTGTGAGAATCCCACCTGTGAGAACTCCTGCCCCTCACTGCCAGGCTCCAGGGCTTGGGAAGACGTTCTCATGCCATCCTATTTATTGGGAAATGTGGCTGTGGGTGTTTGGGGTCGGGTGTCTAGAGATGCACTGGCATCCCTCCCTTTCCCCTTTCCCTTTTCCCCTTTCCCTTTTCCCCTTTCCCTTTTCCCCTTTCCCTTTTCCCCTTTCCCTTTTCCCCTTTCCCTTTTCCCCTTTCCCTTTTCCCCTTTCCCTTTTCCCCTTTCCCTTTTCCCCTTTCCCTTTTCCCCTTTCCCTTTTCCCCTTTCCCTTTTCCCCTTTCCCTTTTCCCCTTTCCCTTTTCCCCTTTCCCTTTTCCCCTTTCCCTTTTCCCCTTTCCCTTTTCCCCTTTCCCTTTTCCCCTTTCCCTTTTCCCCNAGTGCCACCCCCTGCCATGGGCAGGGACACCTCCCACCAGCCCAGGTTGCTCCAAGCCCTGTCCAGCCTGGCCTGGGGCACTCCCAGGGATGGGGAACCCACAACCTTTGAAGTTCAAATCTTTTCTTCCCTCAGCTTTGCAGCGTGGCCTGAGGGAATTGCTGTCCCGTGCCCCAGTGTGCCCAGGCTACAGCATGGATGGCAGCTCTGCACTGAGTTCCAAAGCCCTTAGCAGAGAGTGACAAAGCAGAAGCAACGGGGTTTGAACATGGTGCTTCCATGTCATTCCTTTTCCATGCCAGGGAATTTGCTCAGGAAGCCTGCACAAGGGAGGAGTTCCCTCTCCCCCTTGGGCTGCTCAGTTGTTTCCCTGGGAGAGCTCTGGAAGGTGATGAATTGCTCAGGAGGGAAGGCAGTGGTGCCCTTTCTGTTTGTGTGGAGTGTGTCTAATATACTGATATATGCTGCATTCATCCCTTTTAAATATAAATCAATAAGCTGCTGTATTTCAAAAGAGAAGGGAGCACAGGCCAGTCAACGTGCAGCATAAATGTCTTCATTCCCTGGGGTGCCCCTGGCAGGCCTGGAGGGCTGAGCACACACAGGCACCAAGGGAGGGGGGATGTGCCTGTGTTTTCCAGAGGGCTGTGCCAAGAACAAGCATGGCAGGGCTTTCCCTGGGTCCTGGCTCTGCCAAGATCCTCAGCAGCAGCTGAGCATTGAACCAGCCTGGCCTGGAGGAAGGCACCTGTGCCCTTTGGGAGCCAAACTGGCCCAAGACATGGGCTGAGACAGCTCTGTGTGACTGTGCAGCCCTGGGGCATCTGTAGCAGCTTAGCTCAAGTCAGCAGTGCCTGTTTGCAGTCCAGAAACCTGCTGGGAGGGGCTCATCCCACAGCGTGGGCAGCAGCTTAAAGGGGGATTCTGCCCCTCTGCCCTGCTCAGGTGAGACCCCACCTGCAGAGCTGCCTCCAGCTTTGGGGTCCTCAGCACAGAAAGGATATGGAGCTGTTGAATTGAGTCCAGAGGAGGCCAGGGAGATGCTGGAGCCCCTCTGCTCTGGAGCCAGGCTGGGACAGCTGGGGAGGGGTTCACCTGGAGAAGGGAAGGCTCCAGGGAGACCTGAGAGCCCCTTCCAGTGCCTAAAGGGGCTCCAGGAGAGCTGGAGAGGAGCTTTGGGCAAGGGCCTGGAGGGGCAGGACAAAGGAGAATGGCTTTCAATCAACAGAGAGTAGGTTTAGATTGGATATTGGGAAGGAATTCTACCCTGTAAGGGTGGGGAGGCCCTGGCACAGGATACCCAGAGGAGCTGTGGCTGCCCCATCCCTGGAACTTTCCAAAGCCAGGCTGGACAGGGCTTGGAGCAGCCTGGTCTAATGGAATGTGTCCCTGCCCATGGCAGAAGGTGGAATGAGATGGGCTTTAAGGTCCCTTCCAAGCCAAACCAGCCTGTGATTCCATGATTTCTCTATTCCTAGCCCTGGCCCCATGGATGTGGGCTCTGGGTCTGTGTGTGTCCTGTGGGACTCGAGATGTGATGCTCAGGTTTAGCAGCCTCACACTCTGCAGGAGGAGTGAAGGCCTCACCTGCACTCATGTCCAAGCTCTTGGTCCATCCATTGGGGGGTCTCCAGGTGTCAGAGACCTTGGGAACACGAGGTTTGGTTTCCCACCTGTCACTCCTGTGTGTCCCCAGCCACTCTGGGGCTCTCAGGGGACCTCCCCAGCACTCGCTGCCAGGCTGAGCTCTCAGGGGGCAGCAAAACCCCCTCCAAGGGCTGGGGAAGGTGCCAGATGATGCCTCCAGCCACATCCCCTCCTCCCTGCCCCTCACCCTGCTGGGAGCTGGGCAATAGTGCTGCTGCTTTGCTGCTTTTCACATTAGAGTTTTAAAAAAAAACAAATCTACTCCACACAGCTGCAAAATGGTTGGGGACCCAAGTGGATTGTGCACCAGTTTCAGGTCTGCACTATTATTTATGATCAAAAATGTCAATTTGTACAGAATCCAGCATTTCACCTGATAAAAACTCACCCATTAATTCCTGTTGCATTTAAATGTTCATTTTAGGCTGGATTCTTCTGGTTAGTGCACAAGATTCTCTTTCAAGTCCTTTGGAAGCCAGAGGTGGAGTTGAAAAGGAGAAATGTCCCCTTTTCTGGAATCTTCTGCTGAGGAAAAAAAGCATTAATTATCTCTCAATATTTTATTAATAATCAATTTCTTATGATTATTTTTTTAATGAGATGTCATTACATAAATGCCCTCATTTCTGGAGTGCATTTGGTATTTGTAAGAGCCTGTGATACACTTTGCATGAATAATTCCCATTCAATTGACTATTCCCAAACTGTTCCCTTCAATCCTGTGCTATTTATTCCTTGGGCTGTGTGGTTGGCCACTCACTTGCTGGATATTGTGGCTAATGGAATGAGTGGAGCTTTACAGCCCTGATGGATCTGGGGGTAGTGGGCAGCACAGGAGAGTGTGCAACCACCAGGGGGAAATGTGGACAAAAGCTCAGATCTGGGGAATTTCAGGATGAACAAACATCTCCCGGAATCTCTGGGTCTCATTTGAATGGCACAGCAATAAAATTGCTCTCTCTGGGCCAACAAAGCCCCTGTGAGTCCTCCCTGGGGCAGAGTTTGCCCATGCCATGCAGTGACTCCAGGAGGGGGCACTTGGCAGTGAGGGCCAAATTTCTCAGCTTGATCTGAAGTAAAAGGGAAAAATACCATTTGGGGGGTTGCTGATGCTGTGGAGCCTTCCAGGACTGTGTGGCCTGAAGCAAAATGAAAAATAAAATCAAACCATGATGTATTTCCAAAGGAACAGATCCCCTCAGCACTGCGGGAGGCAGCTCAGCTGTGCCAGGGGGCATCTTGAAAAGGAAAATCAAACCTTACACTGCAGGGCCCAGGGACACGTTCTTGGGGTCAGGAAGACCCTTTTCACCCCCAGCTGAGGCTGGGCTGCATTTCAGTTCATTTTACACTAACAAGCTGGTTTTCAGCCACTCTCCACTCAAGGCAAAAGCCAATGACCCAGGGCTGGCTGCTCTGCCACCAGGGCAAGAACCTCTGCAGCATCTCCCTGAGCCAAAACCACCCACTGGGAGACAGCTCAGGAGCAGGTGCCAGGACCATGGCACATGGACAGGGTGGTGGCACATCCCCAGGACAACGGTACATCTCCAGGGTGGTGGCACATCCCTGGGATTATGGCACATCCCCATGAAGGTGGCACATCCTCGGGACAATGGCACAACCCCAGGATGGTGGCACATCCCCAGGACAATGGCACAACCCCAGGACAATGGCACATCCCCAGGAAGGTGGCACATCCCCAGGATGGTGGCACAACCCCAGGATGGTGGCATGCTCCCAGGAGAGTAGCACATCTCTGGGATGATGGCACAATCCTAGGATGTTGGCACAGCCCTGGGATAATGGCATGACCCTGGGACAACAGCACACCCCCAGGACAATGACGCATCTCCAGGATGATGGCACAGCCCTGGGATGATGCCACAAAACCTGGATGGTGCCACAGCCCTGGGATGACACCACAAGCCCAGGATGATGGCACAGCCCTGGGATCATGCCACAACCCCTGGATGATGCCACAACCCCTGGATGATGGCACAGCCCTGGGATGATGCCACAAGCCAAGGACAATGGCACAGCCCTGGGATGATGCCCCAACCCCTGGACGATGGCACAGCCCTGGGATAATGCCACAACCTCTGGGTGATGGCACAGCCCTGGGATGATGCCCCAACCCCAGCATGATGGCACAGCCCTGGGATTGACACCACAACCCCAGGACAATGACGCATGCCCAGGATTGTGGCACACCCCAGGGATGATGCCGCAACCCCAGGACGATGGCACAGCCCTGGGATGACACCACAACCCCTGGGTGATGGCACAGCCCTGGGATGATGCCCCAAGCCCAGGCCATGGCCTCGGGCAGAGCCCCGTGCGGAGCCGGGGGCGGTGCAGATTGGCAGAGCGGCTGCAGGTGGGAGGGAATCCCTGCATTTCTGCGGAGGAGGGGAAGCAGACGTGGGTGATAAAACCCTGGCAGCGTTCAATAAGTCTCCGAGCCTGCTGCCTAAGTGAGATGTTGACAGAAACAAAAGAAAGCCCGTTAGGAAATCTCTCCCCCTCCGCCTGGAAGAGGGCGAGGGTTTTCTTGGAGGGGGGAGTGGAAGGTTTGCATATATTTCAAGGCTCAGCCGAAACACAAAGTGCTTTTTGTGAACGCAAGAGAAAAGGACGTGAAGCAGGCAGGAGAGGAGGAGGAAGAGCAGGGGAAGGATGCCTCAATACAAAAAAGCTTAGCCTGATAAAATATTTAGGACGGGCTCACACATCAGAATATTAATGCTCTGCATTCCTTGTGCTTGCACTCTGTTGATCTTCATTCTCCAGTGACCTTGTTTACAGTATCTGAATTTGCAGTCTGCATTTTAATAAGGCCCTGAGAGAAGGTCTGAGACACAGCGTCTCACTGAACCAACTTCAAAACCCTGCTCCAACTGGTTGAAATTCTGGAGGATGGGCTGTGGCTCCTGGGGTGCCCTCTGAGGACAGACCCTCTGGAGAGCCCACCCCGGGTCAGCCACCACCGCCTCGGACTGGGAAACTGGGGCAGCGTGGAGAGGCTCCTCCGTGCAGTCAATTAATTCTCCTTCCCACCTCCTCAGAGGCTCGGAGGGAGCCTGGCCTGTCTCCACAGGGTGCAGGCAGCTCCACAGGATGCCCGCTCTCCTTTCCCTCGTGTCATGGCCAGGTGAGCCCCGGGACATCGACCGAGCGCTCTTCGCGGGCTGTGCCAGCCCGGCCTAACAGCCAGGAGTGCCGGGGAGCCACGGTGCCCTCGGCAGGCACCAGAGGGGGCCGGGGGCTGCCGCCGCCTCCTGCAGTGCCTGGAGAGCGACGCGTGTTCCCGAACCTGCATTGCCTAATGGGCTGTGAAGGGTCTCAACAGGCAGAGTCCGGGCGCGGGGGGATGTGGGACAGATCATGCAGGCAGCGTGTTTGTCACGTCTGTTCCCTGCTTTTTGTGGAGATGCTCTCGAGGATGGGGAGGGCAGAGAGCTGGGAGCCCTCCCTGGGGATGTGCCAGAGCCCAACTCTCCTTGCTCAGGGACTGCCAGGACCCGACCTGTCTGAGCCAAGCTCTGGGCATGGGATTGTGATGGCAGAGGATGATCCTAATGATGAACCCTAATGTTCCGTCTCTGCCTTGCTCCATCCCCATCCTGCTCCATCCTCCTCTTGTTCCATCCCCATCCCACTCCATGCTCGACCTGCTCCATCCCCGTTAATTCTGCTCCATCCCTGTTAATTCTGCTCCATCCCCGTTAATTCTGCTCCATCCCCTTTCTGCTCCATCTCCATCCTGCTCATCCCCGTCCTGCTCCATCCCCGTCCTGCTCCATCCCACTTCTGCTCCATCCCACTTCTGCTCCATCCCACTTCTGCTCCATCCCACTTCTGCTCCATCCCCTTTCTGCTCCATCCCCATCCTGCTCATTCCTGTCCTGCTCCATCCCCGTCTTCCTCCATGCCCGCCCTGCTCTCTCCCTGGTCCCTGTGCCCCCAGCAGAGGGTGGTGGCAGCCCACGGACACGCTGCTGTGCCGCCCAAGGCTGGCTGGGGCCGGACCGGCGCAGGGACACGCCGGGCTGTGTTTTGAGCTCCCGGGACCGGCGGTGTCCGGTGTCCTGCCCAGGGAGGCAGCATTGGCAGCTCCTCGGAAGCCTCGCTGTCCCCAGGGACAGCCCTGCCCTCTTTGTCCATGGAGCAACGCCCTGCGAGGCTGGCACGGTGCCCAGGCACAGCTCAGTGGGCACCCTGGCACCGCAGCTCTGGGTGGGAGCAGGAAAACAACAGACCGTCTGGGGATTTTGGAACAACCCCCTTGAAAGCAGATACTGGAAATGAGCTTAATGCCAGTCACACCCTTTCGAGTGCCCAGATCCAAACCAGAGGGTGGGGGAGACCCTTCCCTTATCCCACCCCACTCCTACTCATGTTTCTTTTAGAAGAAACAGAAATGTCCTGTGATTTGAAAAGGGACCATCCCTCCTCCTCCCCATTCACACCAACTGTCCTACCCCTGACCCCACAGTGGTTCTGTGTTATGCCACACCTGGTGTGTCCTCGTGATGCCACTTCCAGGGGATTGGGCACAGCAGTGTCCTAGAAAGTCACCCCAAGGTGTGTCACAGCATGGGAATTGTGACAGGAGCCAGGAGTGTGTTTTTACCTACACAGTATTTATAGTATTTATCAATTTTTTACTCCAGCATAAATCATGGAATCACAGAATATCCTAAGTTGAAAAGGACCCACAAGGACCATCACAGCACAACTCCTGAAGCAACTCAATGAATCCTCATGGAGCCTCTGAGAGAGAAGGGAGGATGGGGGCTATTTGCTGTTTCACAAATGGGCAAATACAATCTGTAGGCACCAGCAAAGCAAAAGTACTTGGAGCAGATTCCTTCCAGTCTTACCTTTCTCACTGTGAGAACACCTCAGGGCAGTGCAGCCACCTGGTGTTCCCGCTCCTGCCCAGCACTTCCAGCCTCCTGGAGGAGACATTCCCTGCTTCATTCCTGCTTTGTCTGGAAAAAAGCTCATCAAGTGTCTCCCCTTTGACTCCTCACAGAGGATGCACCATCTGCCCGAGGGGTCACATGACCCTGTGGCACAGGGTCCTCTCCTGGGGTGGTGATGATGAACTCCATAGTCTTGTGCTCCTCTCCCTGTGAGAAGGGAGGACCTGCTGGGTGGGTTTGGGAGGGTCCTGAGGACTCCACTAAAGCACTGCAATGGCAGCAGAGCAGGGAGAACTTAGAGCTCCAGCTCAGGCCTTAGTCACTGCCCTGACAGGGATTCAGAGATGGTTTTCAAGAGCAGCAAAAGAGATGTTTTTCCTCCCCAGTGACCTTTCTTCCTCCTCTGAAGAGCTCCAGGCACAGAAGTGTGTTGTGTACCCATCTCTCCTCAGCGTGTCCTGGCTGGCTTGGGTTTGTGTGCAGCACAAGTTCAGGCTGGGCAAATCTGGCCCTGCAGCTTTCTGCTTCCCAGGCAGCTGCTTGAATCATAAAATCATAGAATCAGTTGCATTGGAAGAGACCTCCAAGATCATCAAGTCCAACCCTTAATCCAACCCCGCTTTGATTGCTAAATCATGGCACTCAGTGCCACATCCAGTCTCACCTTAAAAACCTCCAGGGTTGGAGAATCCACCATCTCCCTGGGCAGCCATTCCAATGCCTGACCACTCTTGCTCCCCTCCTGTCACCTGCTCCCCTCCTGTCCCTTTCTCCCCTCCTGTCATCTGCTCTCTTCCTGTCACTTGCTATTTTAGAATGTCTGAATTGGATTGAAATTCCAAACTATGACATGAGAGATCTTGTGCATTCACTTGTAGTTCTGGAGACAATTTCCCCCAGTCCCACCCTTACCACTGACTTCAGCACATGTGGTTGGAGGTGACCTCCCTGGGAGGTGGCAGGAGCTGAGCTGGGTGTCCCTGTTCCCATCATGGTCAGTGCAGACCTGGTCAGTTCAGCCACTGAAGCTTGAGCACGACTCTGGAATTTTTTCCCCCTGTGTCTGTAGCAGGCAGTGGAATAAACCTCAGCACTTTGAAACTACATTTTTAGAAGGCCCACATGGACTGGCACCCACACTCATGCTGGGGCCAGACTGAGAAAACCCATCAGCTCCAGCACTGAGATGGCTGGAAAAGATGACAGAGGTTCCAAAGCTCAAGGCCAACTTTTGTTTTCTGGTTCAAAGCTTTTGGCACAGTCTCAATTTCCGACTTGGCTCTGCACCAGCAGAAGGACCAGAATGCAGCTACTCATTATGGAAAATCCAATCCTGCCTGGGCTCAGTAGCCTGGCTGGCAGCAGACTGACAACTTCAAAGTCCCAGGAAGGTGGGATCCCTGGGGAAAAGCCAGAGGCAGTTCCCAGTGGGATACAGAGTGCTCTGAGGTTGGATTGTGCACCCAGCCCACGACATCCCCCACCTCCCCCTGCAGCTGTTCCCTGTTGAAGGGTTTCTGCTCTGGGAGGTTCCCATTGTGACCTTTGTCTGGAGAAAGGATGCCATTTGGGAGGGCAGGATGAGGCCATGGAGTGCCTGGACACTGGGAACAGGGATGTGGAGGGGACAGTTTCTGTGTTCCTGGAGCCTATGAAGGACCTTGAGCATGAAGGTGTCTGTGAGGGGCTGCAGAATCTTGTGGTGACTCCAGACACATCCACTGAGCTCCGAAAGGCACTTTTGGGGTACAGAAATGCAATCTGTGGAGAAGGAGGTTCAGATACTGGGGCAGGGGCTGCTGAGATGCTGAGAATGCAAAGGATGGCTGTGGCTGGCAGCTGATCCCCAGGGCTGGGGACAAGGGGCAAGAGCTGTCCTGGGGCACATGCTCCAGGGCAACACACACACCAGCAAGAGCTCCCACTGCCCCAGAGCAGCTTCGGGCCCTGCCTGGCAGAGAAAACTGAGATTTTACCGAGGTCAGTGAGCAGAGAGGCAGAGGCTTCAGCCACACCCAGGACATCAGGGCTGGGACTGGTGTGGGTGTGCTGGAGTCATGAGCTCTGCACGCTCAGACAAAGCTGGTCCTGAGCTCCCAGCACCCATAGGGGACACCACAACATGTGTGTGCCTGGGCTGTGCCTTAGGACAGTGGCCACCAACAATCAGGACGTGGAAACCCAACCATAGTCAGCACCTGAGGGCAAGCAGAAGGAGGCGGGTTGGGGAGTGACAGGATTGGGGAGCAGCAATGATGCCCTCCCTTAGTTGGCATGCTGGAACAGAAATACCACCAGCAGCAACACCTCTGTGTGGCCAAAAATTGGAAGGCTGAGGCTTCATGAAGCTTCAAACTTCTCTGGAAGAGCCTTAAGAACCTCCTCATCATGTCTGTGCCCAGGTGTCAGGAGTGAAGCTCAGCACCAGACTGAGCCCCTGGGGCTCATGGGGGAAGGGCAGGGCAAGAGGTTTGGAGCCTCAGCATGTGGGAAATTCCCTGTCCTCTGCATGTCTCAGTTTGCCAACCTGTTAAATGAGGCCACTGATGCAGCCTCCTGCCCCATTTGAGATCTGAAGGTGATCTTCTACACAGACATGCTGCACCTTTTCTCTGTGCCATCTCAGTTCCCAGTGTGGGGGGCAGAGATCAGATACTGGGACCAGGTCACTAATGACAACCTGTGCCAGCAGCACTGGAGCAGGAGAGGGGTTCACAGGTGCCTGTACTGGCACAGCCCCAGGGCTCTCTCATGGGTCCTGGAGCAGAACTGAAGTGCAGACAATACACAGACACAATTCCTGGGTTTCTTTAAAGCTCCTGATCTCTTTGCCCGGGCTCGGAGCATGAGCAGGGCTGGGGCTCACGCAGGCAGCTGAGGGGATGGAGCTGCAGCACCAGATGTGCTGTCTGGGTGCAAGCTGTCCAGCACATCTGTGCCTCAGAGGAGCAGCAAAGTGCCCTGATCTGCTGCTGGGGGGGTCTCACCCTGTCCCTCACTCCTGGAGGTGCTGATCTCCAGCAGCAGAACCCCCAGGCAGCACCCAGGCAGGTGAGAGCTGGCAGGGGGAGCTGCCAGCATTGGAACAGCTCCAGCAGTTAGGAAAAAACACAAAAGTATCAAAAGTTCCCCAAACTGGAGCTCTGGGGACACAGACCATACTCCAGGGCAGGTTCAGACCTGGCGTGGGAACGGGAAGGGGACGTGGGACACAGCCAGAGCCCCACCTCTGTGAGGATTGCTCCAGGCCACCCCGAGGATGAGCTTTGGGACACCTTTTGCTGCTGCCTCAGGGAAGGACGTGCTGTGCACTCCCATATGCTCAGTGCATGCAAAGGTGTGTGGAACAAGAGGGTCCTCAGCTGAGAGAGGCTGAGCCCCAGTGCAAGGAATGCAGGGAGAGAACCATTTCCATAGGAAGCCTGGAGAAATCCTCAGGGAATGGCTCCTTTGCTGCCTGCTGTGGGCTTACCCCGAGGCAAAAAGCCCATGCAGAGAATGCACTGGGTTCCCCCTGGGGGGCTGCACTCTCCAGGCTCCCCTCAGCAGCTCACTGTGCTCCTCAGCCGCTCCCCGGCGCTGGCAGAGCCCTGGCAGAGGGACGGCGGTGATTTATTTCGGAACATTTCTTGCCTGTTGAAAGCCTGACCTCAGATATGGAGACACGACGTGGGGAAGATGTACGAGTGTCTCTCAGCAAAAGTGCATCAGAGAAATTGAGCGTGAGCTCCATCAATCTGCCCGGGCTGCGCCCCCTCGGGGATGGCACCGGCGGGACCCTGCGAAGGTCACCCGGGAGCTGACTCAGCCTCCACTCCCCGCTCCTGCCATCCATCAGCGCCTCGGGGGAACGGGCAGCGAGCAGAGCTGCAGGCAATTCCTGCTCATCCCTCACCCACTCCCCTTTACAGCTCCATTTAGAAGCTGGAACAGGCACAAATGTCACACGGGGCACGGTCTGCGATGACCTTTCAGTGCCCACAATAAGCCCTGCCAGGCTCCTTGGCAAGGGGCCATCACCCCAACCAAGCCTCCTGCCCTTCCAGCCCTGTGGGCTGGGACAGGGATAAGATGGATGGAACACGGGGACAGAGGTGACAGCAGGGTTTTTCCCTCTCGGTGGCTCCAGCTGATACAGCACAGCATTTGGATAACCTGCAGAGTCTCCTCTAAATCTCCTGAGGACTAGGAAGGAGTTGGGCTCTTCTCAGCAGTTTTTAGAGCAGTGAGAATTAATCAGAGAATCACAGAATCACTGAATTGCTAAGATTGAAAAAGATCTCCAACCTTTGAATGAATCCCCCCATTCCCACTAAACTGTATCACCACGTGCCACGTCTGATCAGTTTTGGAACACTTCCTTGGGTAGTGAATCCCCCTCTCCCTGCCCTGGGCAGCCTGTTCTAAAGATTAACCACTCTTTCTTTCAGTGACGAAATTTTCCCAACATCCAACCTGCCCCTGCCCTGGCCCAGCCTGAGCCGTGCCCTCTCCTCCTGTCCCTGTGCCCTGGAGCAGAGCCCAACACCCCCCCAGCTCCCCCCTTCCTAGCAGGGATTGCAGAGCCAGAAGGTCCCCCTGAGCCTCCTTTTCTCCAGGCTGACCCTCCAGCTCCCTCAGCTGCTCCTCACGTGACTCACTCTCCAGACCCTTTTCCAGCTCCATTCTCCCCTCTGGATCTGCTCCAGCCCCTCAGTGTTTTCCCATCCTGTGTCCCAACTCCCATCAGCACCGGGTGTGAAAGGAGCAGCAGAGATCTCAGCATCAAGGGGACAAGAAGCCCAGTCCCTCACCTGGCCTGGATCCAAGCTGGTCACCTTCAGCTAGTAGCAAACCACTTCCAAAAGGATTCTTCCTGCCTGCATTTAGGGACAATTAACACTATGACCCATCATAAGACTTGCAGGGCTCCTCAGTGGATGACCCATGTTTGAAAGGACCTGGCCTGGTCTCAGCACGAGTCTCACAGACTTTTGATGAATGTCTGGAAACGTGCAGAACAACACACCTGCAAACCACATTTGGTGGCTCCTGTCAGGTGCCTCTGCAGTGCCAGGCACAGCAATGCTTCTGTGAATCTGGCCCTGGATTACCTTCGTATCTTTGCAGATTGGAAGCTGTGAGAGTAATTGATTCTTCACTTCATTAGTTAAACTGAAAAGGAATTAAGAATTACCGAGGGTATGACAAACTGCTTGGCCAAATGCTTGTTGTGCTGGGAACAGGTGAGCTTATTTACCTTTTCTTTTTATCAAATGTGAATGATTTTGAAAAGAAAACACTAGGATTTAAATTGGGGAATCAAGACCTCATTACTTTTTAGAATTTCCTGTTGCTAAAATGATTCATCTTTTCTGTTAATTTACAGACTTCGGAATACAGATTCAGACACAGCAAAATATCTCTTTTTTTTTCCTTTTTTTTTTCCTGGTCAATAAACTATCCAGCCAAAAGAAGCCTCCCAACTGCCCACAGCTGGCAGTTGGTAAAGCCAAGAGGCTCCTAATTCACACAGGACCTTGGGAAATATTTTGGTTTGATTCTGTGCCCCAGAGCACTGGTGATTACCACAGCAGTTCTTCCAGGTCAGAGGGACATTGGCCTGGCCACATCCACCACTGAGTCTGCAGGAGTGTCCTGGCACCAGGGTTTAAGGTTAAAGTGGTGGGCAAAGTGTCCAGAAGGACATGGAGGAGGACACAGCATTTTCCAGGGATTTTGCTGGATGGGACTGAAGAGCCTGAGCTGGGGCAGGAGGTTCCTGGGAGGATCCCCAACCCTGACAGAGCTCAAGAAGTGTTTGGACAACACACTCAGGGACAGGGTAGGATTGTTGGGGTGTCTGTGCAGGGCTGGAGCTTGGGCTGGATGATCCTTGCAGGTGCCTTCCCAGTCAGGATATTTTGTGGTTCTGTGTAATTTACTGTGTAATTAGTCCTTGGTGCTGCTGCACATCCCCCATGGGGGAGGGCTCCCCTCCCTCAGCATGAATGTCTGTGTTAGATCTCAAGGGCAGAAATGAAGCTGCCTGTCCTCTACAGACAGTGGAGAGACATCAGCACCTCCAAGAAGTGACCTGTTCCTCAAGAGGCACCGAGAGATGCTCTGGAACTATCAGCCCTTCGCTGCTGATTTCACCAGGACAGAAGAGCTCTTGGACCCACCTGAGTTTCCAAGGTGTCTTTCCCAGGGCAGGGAATTGGTCCCCAGCCCACCCCTAGTGTGACTGCCCCGGGGCTGTGCCCATCCCTGCCATGGGGATGCCACTCCCGGCAGGGGCATGGTGGGACCCTCCAGAGCTGTGCCAGCTCTCGGGACTGCCAGGCAGATTGAGCTGTTTGTTTTGTCTTGTCTGTCTCTTTATGCATCCTCAAGTCCCCAGTGGCTCTGCCAGCAGCTTCCAACGTGGAAGGCATCCTTGTTTCCATATATCTGTTAAATAAAATGTCAGCAGGTGACAACAGGCACTTTGGTGGTGCTGCTCCGTAATTGAACAGTTAAGGAGGGATCAGAGCCTGGCACCACATTCAGATTCACAAACTTTGGCACTATTTGCTCTAGTTTGGGCACTATTTGATACAGCCCCACTGCACTGCAGCCCCCAGTGTGCAGAGACAGCCTGCCCACACCCAGGCTTCATTTTGCACTGCTGAAATCCATGGTCAATAAACTCTCCCTGTTGCAGGACAGCCCCCATTCAGGCAGGCCTTGCCTGGCAAAGCTGGGTGCTTTGGGCACAGTTACCTCTCTGCAGTGGTGTCACCTGTAAAGCTGACCCTGGGAAAGCAGGAATGAACAAGTATTGGAGGCTTGCAGTACACCTTTTCCCAAAGTCTTGTTTTGCCCTCTCCCCCAGCCCAGTCCTGCTGGTGGTGGTGACACTGTTCAGCTGAGATCAGTGGAACACAATCTGGTCCTTTCTCTTAGATGTTTTCATTTAAAAATGATATTCGTATAACCAGTCTGCAGAACCCCAACTCTTCACCAGGAACTCTCCTGTGCTGGCTCAGGAGGTGGGAACGTGCTGCACGAGCCACTCCCAGCAGCTGCAGCCCTGTTGGCAGGGGCTCATCCAAAGCAGCAGTGCTGTCAATCACAGCCCATGTTTTGGGGAGAGGAGACAGATATTTTCCTATCAAAGTGACAGGTACAAACCCCATCCCTGACCTTTGCTCCCCTGAGCTCTGCCTAATCCTCTGGAAGATCCCCACAGCCAATGGTGGTCTCCAAGTGTGTATTCAATATTGAAATATTACATTTTATAGCTGAAATAAAAAACGAATGAGTTCATTCTTTGTATGGGGAGTGTTGACACCATCCTCCAGCAGTCTGTGCTTTCAACTGACACTGCTCATCATGATTAAATATGAATTTTTTAATACCAAGTTACCATGACCATGAACTTCATTTTTATTGCAGAATATTCACATCTCCTTTTGTTCATTCCACATCACACGAGCTGCTGGACTCCTGACTGGCTGCCTGATGCTGACTGAACTGTCCTGAAATTCTCTTTAAAAACAAGCAGAGACAACCCTTTTTCTACATTTATCATTTTAGCCCTGTGGGTTTGTGCAGTATCAATTAGCTGTGTTGATTTTTCAACCCTGTAAACCACCACACAGCCACAGTGGTGAGGGGCTTCACCCAGCTCTCACCTTCCTGCATCCTCTGTGGTGTTAATTTATTTCCACACAGGTTATTTGCAGAACAGGGGCTGGCATTTTGTCCTGCTTAGCTCAAATGCAGCTGCTGGGTTGGCTCTGACTTTAAAAAACTTCTCCATGCTCTGGCCACACTTTCTGCTCCTTCACCACAGATGAAAACATGGGTTGTGCCACCCTTGGTGACATCAGAGATTGTTGTGAAATTCTGGTGAAAACTAGTGGCAAATGTTTGCCTAAATGCACAGTGTGTTCCACAGGTTGAAGGTGGATAAAGGCTTCTCTTCCTCCAACAGCCCTTCCCAGGATCCTGTTGATGCAGCACGAACAGAAGAGCATTAATCATCAGCCATTTCTCCCCGAAACTCCTCTCTGCAGGTCATGGGAAATGTCCCCCTGTGACATACTCAGTTAATTAATTTGTGTCTATATGCATGAGAATAATTGAGTCTCTTTTTTTTTCCCCATGGTATTTAGTGAGTCTCTTCACTCTGTTGCTCTGCAGGGCTGAGCAGTGAGTCCACCTTCACCTCTGCTGTGGGTGAGGGGAACTGGAGATATCTCTGGAATGCACAACTCCTGTGGAAGTGTCGCAGGCCAGGCTGGACAGGGCTTGGAGCAACCTGGTCTAGTGGAAGGTGGAATGAGATGGGCTTTAAGGTTTCTTTCAACCCAAACCATTCTGAGATGATTCTACAGCTTCCACCTCATCTCACACCAGATCTGGGAGCTCCAGGTCTGTTGTGTGTGGTGGGTGCTGGCCTTGCCATCCCCACCTGAGCACTACCCACCCCCTGGCAGTGCTGGCTGGTGCTGTCTGTTCTGCTCTCCTTGGGGAAGTCCTAGAATCCCAGAATAAGCTGAGCTGGAAGAGAGCCACAAGGATTATGGAGTCCAACCCTTAGCCCTTCACAGGACCATCCCCAGGAGTCACACCATGTGCCCCAGAGTATTGTCCAAACACTTCTTGAGCTCTGTCAGCCTTGATGCTGGGACCGCTTCTCTCATTCTGGGTCTGGAGTGGTCCATCTCAACTCTGTGTCCTGGCTCCCCATCACAGTCCAGCATTCCTTCAAGGACCAATTTGCCATTCCCAAAATTACCACACTCAGGCTTGGGCAGCCACAGTCTCTGCATTCACCTCCTGTTTGTGTTCTGTGTGACAAAGCTCTGCCCGAGGCCCATCACTGGGGACGTGCAGCTCTCACAGGACCTGGTGCTGTGCTGGCACCATCGGCTCTGCTCGAGTTCAATGACCATCATGAAAATCATCAATCACCCATTGCCACACAGCAGGAAACCTCCTGAGTGCCTCCCTGGGGCGTGCAGGGAGCAAAGCACCACTTAACCTGGTCCAGCAGCTCTGCTGAAGCTGCCCTTGAGCTCCAATGGGCGGTGGATTTGATTGTCCCATCCTGTGTGTTTTCTTGGTTA
>CM031068.1:1070030-1080826 GCA_013398505.2 Rhegmatorhina hoffmannsi | reverse complement strand
TGGCCAAGCACAGACCCAGCACTGGACTCCAGCACCTCTCCAAGCACTATCTACTGCTGTTATCCAAGCCCAGGAATTTCTCTCTCTGAGCAGGGAAGAGGCTCTCCCCAGCACTGCCTCCCCTCACACATTATGAAGAGATAGAGCTTGGCAAGTCTCATCTTAGCCAAGAGCATTACCCCTTGCCAGTTAGCACTAGATCAAACCCAGGTTTATTCAGCCTCCCACTAATCCCTCTGCAACAAGAATCACCTGCAGTCTGGAGCCCGGGATTTAGCAGGGATCAGTGTGCAGGTGCCTCTGATTTGATCATCCCTCTGGAAATGCTGCTCAGCAGCCCCAGAGCAGAGCAGAGCAGGGTTGAGCAGCCAGGGAGGGAGAGCTGTGACAGGGGCAGGGGAGAGGGAGTGTGTCTGCAGGGGCCCAGAGAGCAACAGCGTGGGGGCTGATGGTTCCCCCCTACAGACACTTCTGAGAGGCCAAAAAACGCTGGAAAGAGATGGAGGGGAAAGAAAGAAAAAAATCTCATATTTTTAAGAATTCTCTGGTACTTAAAAGCTTGAGCCCCGCAGGGGAAGCTAATAAATTTTAAATAGTTTGGAGAGTTGAGACCAGCAGTTTAACTTTGTGCGGCTGCTGAGTTGTTTTCTGAGTGTATTTAATGAAACCCTTCATTATGTTCAGATAATTATGATCTCCGTGTTTCTGAGGCTGCTGGAGTTCACCATCTGTGCTCACACAGGTACAGCTCCATCTCCAGCCGTGGGCACCACGAGATGCCTGCGCTGGCAGCCCGTGGGGATGGCACACATTTTCCAGGTGTGTGGGTTGAGGGAACATCCCTGGCCAATGCCCACCCTGCAGCCACCAGCCCAATCCTGAGGGCTTCACATCCCCCAGGGTCTGGTGTGGGGTTTGTCTCCTGCTGCTCCCTGGGGTGATGGGGGAATCAGGGGGCCTCATGCTGACTGGTCTTTGGGGTGAGCAGAGCCCTGATGTGCCTCCTGCTCTTTGCTCCCCCCGGGGTGAGCAGAGCCCTGATGTGCCTCCTGCTCTTTGCTCCCCCCGACTGAGCGTGGGAGTTTGCCCAGGAGGGGTTGGGGCTGCCCAAGGCAAACTGGGCTCTGCAGGGCTGGGATTTGCTCTGATCCCTCCAGCTCTGCAGCAGCTGATGTCTCCATCCCCTGCCTGTGGGTTCCCTACACCTGCCCACCCCATTCCCTCTTCCAAAGGGAGCCCCCCATCCCAGCATCCCTGCTCCAGGCCCTCTGCCCATCCACACTCCCCTTCTCCAGGAGGGAAGCTGCAGGTTCTCCAGGTCAGCAGGAGCACCTGGGTTTGTGACTGAGTTTGGCAGTGCCTGGGGGGCATTCACTCCCACTGCCCCACACTGCAAGGCTGGTGGACCAGACACTCCTGCCCTGACCATGGGCCTGGCAAAGCCCAGGATTGCTCAGTTCAGCTCTTGCTGTGGCAGCAGGAGGCTGAGTTACCCCCTGGAACCCAGGGCTCCCACTGGGTCAGGCTCAGTCACCCACCACCCAGCAGAGCCGAGTTTGGAGCCTGCCCTGGCTCCCAGCCTGCTTGGACTGGGTGTTCCACATATCACCTTGCAGTGAGGGTGACACAGATGGGGCATCTGGGGCTGGGGGGATCCTCAGCTTGTGGTGCTCCATAAACATAACCAAGGTGCACAGCACCCTTCTCCCAGGTGTTCCCTTGCAGGGTGGGGTTGGTCCTGCCCCAGGAGCCCATGGGAGTTAGAGGACAGTTCCCATCCCAGGCCAGCTTTGTCCTGCATGTCCCAGGCTGGTGTGGGGCAGCAAACACCCTTGATGCTGTGGCTGGCACACTGTAATCACAGCATGGCCCTGACCCAAGCGGGGCTGGGGAGGGGCAGCACTGCTGGTTCTCCACCATCAGGGTGAGCCCCCATGGCAGGGGCGTGGCAGCTTTGGAATGCTTTGTAGGCACTGAAGGGAAACAGCAGTGGGAGGTGGAGCCAGTGGTGAGGGATGAGAAAAGGGCCTGCAGCCCCAAGGGGGAGGAGGGTGCAGGATATGGGTTCTACTCTCCCTGCTTGCCAGCTGGGCACTTTTCCCCCACTCTTAAATGTCAGCAATGATGTTTCCTGCCCAAGTCAGCTCTTCTCCTTGGGGACTGGCCAGCAGGGTCTGTTTTATACCCACTTCCAACAGCTTGGGTGGCTTGGGACTGGGCTGCTGCCTGAGCTGTGCCAAGTTGGCAGCATGGCCAGGCTCCCCAGCCAGCTCCTCTCTGAGCCTGTGCCCAAGCCCAGCACCCGCCTGGCTCCGGAGCCCCAGCTCCCCTCTCTGGGCTTTCCTTCCATGGTGGATTTCCACAGGCAGGGTAGGGAAGCGGCAGGTCTGCTTAGAGGGGAGAAGTCCCAAAGATCACCCTCCTCCTGGGGTGAGCAGAACAGGGACCTTCTTGGGAACTTGGGAACATCATCTGCCTCACTGTGTCCTGTCCCTCAGCTGCCTCTCCCTCAAAGGCAGAGAGTCACAGGGGGTGTCCAGCAAAGCCTGAAGGAAGGCAGGAGCCAAGGCATAGCCCAAAGCTTGTGCCCCCTGCCTGCTGCAGCCCCAGGGACCTGTGAACCCCTGGGAGCAAAATGTCAGCCCCTGGGAGCAAGTGCTGGGAATGCCTTGGAGCTGCAGGGAAAGCTGCTCCCCTCAGAGTGTGCCTGGCATGGCAGGGCTCCTGCTATAATGTACATAATTGGCACTTTCTTCCCTCCACAGGGCACAGAATTAACAGCTCTGAGTGATTCCCTGATTTAGGTCTGAAGACATCTGTGCCGCTGCAGTACCAGGGATGCAGCACTGGGGCACTTCTGCCCTGGATTTTCATAGAGCTGGGAGTTGGCCCTGCCCTGGGATGCTGAGAGCATGGGGTGCACTGGGCACAGGTGGCAGGAAGGGGGCTTAGGGGACAGCCCTGTTGCTGGCTGTGGGTATCTGGCATAGGAGAGCTCCCAGCAGGGAATCTGGAAAACGTGACTGAATGGGAGGAGGCACCAGGGTACAGAGATGCTGCAGAGGGACTGGGGGTGTTTGTGCATGGGAGATTGTGCACAAAACAGAGCCCTGGACATCAGAGAAGCTCCAGGAGAGGCAAAGAAATGGTAGCTTAGTCTACCCCCTACTCTGAGAGGGCTCCAGGAGGAAGTGGATGTGTGCCAGCCCTGCCTCGGGGCAGGGACAGGTTGCATCCAGGAAGAGCAGCTGCCATCAGGGTGATGCCAACAAGCTGAGGTGTGACAGCTGAGTCTGGAGCTCATGTATCTGGAGGGCAGGGAGCATGTGGGATCCTGACATCCTTCCTTGATCCCCCCTTTGTGTTCCCCAGGTGTATAAAATCCCTCCCCACATACAGTCCCTGTCACACTCACTACCCCCATGGTGGAGAGCACCCCCCTCCTCTGGGCCTGCTCCAAACCCCTGAGCCACACAACTGCCCACGCCTGCCCAGTGCCCTCCTTCAGCTATGGGTGCCCCCACAAAGCAGAGCTGCTCTGAGAAAGGGCTGCATGGCTGGAAGGGGCCGTGTCAGGCTCTGTAACCACTGCAGCCAGTCTGTGAGTCATGACAGTCCCTGCAAGACCCGGGCACTGGTGCTGGGCAGTGCCTGCCCTGCAGAGATGCCCTTGCCTGGCAGCTGCTGGACACCAGTGAGAAGGGACAGCACCAGGCACTGCAGATGGGGCTTCAGGCACGAGGTATTTTTAGAGAATCACAGACAGCTTTGGGTTGGAGGAGACCTTAAAACCCATCTCGTTCCACCTCCTTCCATGGACAGGGACACTTCCCACTAGACCAGGTTGCTCAGAGCCCCATTTTGTCCACTTTCAACAGGATTCCCTTAGTTGGGATTCCCAGGAAAGGTTCCCACCTCATGCTGGAGTGTCCTGGTGCCCGAGAATGTAAGGGAGGAGAAGGAGTGGTAGAGTCCTCTCGTAATGTGTAATGATCCTCTAATGCTCTCTCTGGCCCCCTCCCAACACATATGGGAGCTGGATGAGCCAATTAAACCAACACCAATTAAGCCAGCATAAATCACATCCTGTAAAGCAGAGGTGGGGCTCAGGAAAACACCCCCGCTGTGAAGGATGTCAGAGCTGGCCTGGGGTTGACTCCCTTCCAGTCTGGAGAAGGCCAGACCATGGAGGCACCATCAGGGATGTGAAAGGATGGGCGGGGACCCCTGCCAGAAATGGAGGGGCAGAGGGAAGAGTGGAGCAGCCTCCTGGGCATGTCAGAGGGGGTGTCAGAGCTCAGGTACCAGCTGGGACAGGCATCTCTCTCACTGGAGTTCTTTCATGGAGCCACTTTGAACCCTGAACTGCAACACCCCTTGTGCCAGTGCCTTGTGCCGCCTCTGAGCCAGCTCTTCTCTGGGCTCAGCCCCACAGGTGTACCCTAGCTCTGGGTGGGCTCCAGCACCTCTGGGTGCTGTGCAGGGTGGGCTCACCCTGGCAGGCTGTTGCTGACTCTGTTCTGCTGCTTTCATTCCAGGCCAGTGCTGAGCTCCTGGGACTGCAGTGGCCACCCAAGGGGATGGAAAAGTGTGAATGAATTCCCCTCTCCTCCCCTTCCTCCTCTGCTCACTCTCCTTGCTTTGCTCTCCCTTTGGCCTGGAGCACAGGGAGATGCTCTAAAATGGAGGTTTCTCTGTTGGATGTTGTCTGGGTGACCATCCCTACCTTGGCTGGCAGAGCCTTGTCCTGTTCCCTGGGGATTTTGTGTCACCTGCAGGGTTCTGTGACCCCCAGGATCTCACAGCCAGGTAGCCCAGGGACCAGGAGGTCACAGAGAGCTGCAAAGCCTTTGGGAGAGCAGATCCAGGTGGCTGCAGCCACCTGAAAGTTCAGAGCTCCAAACAGCACTGGACATGTCCAATGGCAGAGCTGCAAAGCACTGGGGCACACAAGTGGCAACTCTTGACTTAATCCAGACAACTGTCACTGAACCAGAGCAGAGCAGGGACTCTAATTAAGTCCCACAGCCCTTTGGGAAGTATCAAGCCAGAAAAACAGTTTGCAAGCTTTAGGCAGGGTGATTTTAAACAAATGAGGAAGTGCCTTAGAAACAGCTTAAGATGAAAGCCACCAAATTAAAATCCTTGCAATCAGTATGGAGGCTACTTATGCAACAACCTCCCGAGGAGGAATTGGAATCCCAGAGATAAAACTCTAAACAAATAGAGACAGGAGATGAAGGGAAAAGAAATGAAACTTGGTCAAAAAGTGATGTACAGAGGGCTGCTTGAGCTGCCTTGGAAAAATGGCAGTCGAGCTGCAAAACCAAGGTCAGCTCAAGAGGGGAATGGGGGGATGAGGAGGGTGTCCAGCTCTCCAGGACACCTTCCAGCTCCTCTGAGCAGGCAGGAACGTGGCTGCTGGTGCAGTTGGGCACTGCTCTGCCTGCTCAAGGCTCTGTTTGGATGCCTCTGGCATTAGGAGATTGGAATGAACCCAGAGGTCCTCATCAGATACCTTGGTTTGGGAGAAGCAACTCCCAGCAGTCTCTCCATCACTGGAGTGGTGGGATACTGTCCTTGCACTGGGTATTTTGGCAGGGTGGGTGGGTATGAGTGGTGGCAGGTCCTGTGGGCAGCCTTGGCTACCAGGGCAGTTCCAGCTTTAGGACATTCCTGCCAACACACACCTTGTTCCAAGGTTTATTGGGAAGAACAAACACAGCATAAAACATAACCATGACTGAGACAACCCCTGTTTCTACCACAGCTCTGCTGGGCTGCAGGAGCTGGGCAGGAACAGGTTGGGGAGCAGGAGAGTCCACCCACAAAGGGCACTGTGGGGCCACTGGGAGCTGAGTCCTTGCCCATGTTAATGCCCTGAATGTTTGCATTGTCCTTGGAGAGGAGATGGTGGTTCCAGGAGGACTCACAGGCCTGATGTGCATGGGTTACATCCTCCAAATCTGGAATGCTGCTGCTCCTGAGCCCTCCAAGGTACAGGCTGGCCAAGGCTGGGGTGTGCCCAGATGTGGAGCCCCCCCTGGGACACCCATGGCAGCTGTGCAAGGCAGAGCTGGTGGCACAGGCACTGAGTTTGGCTTTCAAAGGCTGCAGGGGCACAGGGGTGACAGCAGCACTGCCCAAGTCACAGGTGACTTTGTAACCCCCTGCAGTACCTAAAGTGGACTTACAGTAAAGCTGGGGCCCTTTTCATAAGGGCATGGAGTGACAGAAAAAGGGGAAATAGCTTTAAACTGAAGGAGGGCAGGTTTAGATCANGACATTATGAAGAAATTCTGAGGGTGAGGGTGGGCAGGCCCTGGTACAGGTTGCCCAGAGCAGCTGTGGCTGTCCCATCCCTGGGAGTGTTCAAGGCCAGGTTGGACAGGGCTTGGAGCAACCTGGGCTGGTGGGAGGTGTCCCTGCCCGTGGCAGGGGGCGGCACTGGATGAGCTTTGGGGTCCCTCCTCACCCAGACCATTCCATGGTTCTGTGTGGCTCCATGAAGGTCCCCCTGCCCTTTTCCTGGGCACACTTTCCCTGCCATCAGGCCGTGCTGCAGATGTCCTGAGCTTACCATGTGCTGCACAGGGGCACTGCCAGCTGCACCCTGCCCTGACAGCAGGGTGGTGCAGGGCAGAGGAAGGCACACAACAGGGCAGACACAGGACCTGGCATGAGTGTCCAACAGCTGCCACACTGGGCTCACAGTCGGGATTATCTTCCTGAAAGGGGCTGGCACCACCTGGACCAGTCTGGGAGAGCTGCTGGGTGCCAGCTGCAGGACAGCAGCCCGGGACTGGGCAGCCTGGAGTCTCTGGGACACTGGCAGTGCCATCCTGCCTGCCCTGACAGCACCTGGGCTGGGATGGGCACAGTGCCACGGCCCCTGGTGGGGAGGAACCAGCACGGTAGCGAGGAGAGAGGGGCTGGCAGCGCAGGGAGAGGGGCTGGCAGTGAGGGGAGAGGGGCTGGCAGCCCGGTCAGGCACTGCCAGCAGCGCGGGGATGCCCCCTGTGCCCCAGCAGCAGCAGCGAGGCGGTGGTGCCCGTCCCCCCCCCCGGCCCTGGCACAGGCAGGGGACAGGAGCTTTTGGGGCAGGGAGGGCTCTGCATCGCTCTCGCTTCAAGTCGAACTGGAACAAACTGAGGAAATTAGACGGACGGGAGGGGGAGGGATAAAATAAGATAAATAAAACCAAATAAAAATAAACCCCAAACCCGCCGTTTCTCTTTGATTCTTGCAGATTTTTTTTTTTCACGCCAAGATTACTAATTGTCTAAGCATCTCAATTTGCTGGTTTCACTTAATCACAGACACTTTGGAGATTATCAGCCTTCCCCACATGTTCAGTACCTTGTTTCCAAACTACAAGACCCACGGGGAGCAGGCGACGAGCGCCTGCAGGAGCGACAGCGCTGCCGCTGCGCATCCCCCGCATCCCCCCGTATCCTCCCCAGACCCCCGCATCCCCCACATCCTCCCGCATCCCCCACATCCCCCCGCATCCCCCACATCCCCCCGCATCCCCCCGCATCCCCCGCATCCCCCCGCATCCCCCACATCCCCCACATCACCCTGCATTCCCCGCATTCTCCACATCCCCCCCATCCCCCCGCATCCCCCCGCATCCCCCACATCACCCCGCATTCCCCGCATTTCCCGCATCTCCCCGCAACCCCCACATCCCCTCACATCCCCTCGCATCCCCTCACATCCCCCCCATCCCCCCGCATCCCCCTGCATTCCCCCACATCCCCCCGCGTCCCCCGCGTCCCCCCGCATTCCCCGCATTCCCCGCAGCCCCCGCAGCCCCCGCAGCCCCCCGCGGCCCTCCGGCTGCGCTGTCAGAGTTTGATTTGCCTCTGAAAGCGCCGCGTATTCCCCCAAAGTTGCCGAGCACGGGGGCCGGGAGGAACGGCGGGGTGGGGGCTGGGGGCACCGTTGGCAGCTCCTGGCAGCTCCCAGCCTTTGATTTGCACAAAAGAAAGGAGGGAGGTGGGGGAGGGAGTGGATATGATTTATTCAGCAAGTTCCTAACCGGGTTTTTTCTTTTTTATTTTTTTCCTTCTTCTTCTTCTTTTCCAGAGGCTGTGAAATAACTGAAGCCGACGGAAAGGTGAAGTGCTGGGAGAGATGAAGGAGGTGCGTTTGAAGGCATTTTCTTCCTCTTTGTCACATCTCGCTGCAAAGCTTTTAATTCCTGGAGCTCAGTTCCTTCCTGGAAAGTCTGAGCCGCTGTGCTGGAGAGGAGTGGGCTTGCTGCGGGCTGTGGGGGTCCTGTTAGCTGGGACAGGGGCAGGCAGAGGAGGAGGAAGCAGGTCCTGGTGCTCGGGGTGTGTTGGCTGTTTTCTGCCCTATCATCATCTCTTGGTCCCTCGTTGTCCTGGTGCCAACCCCGGCCCGGGATGGCTCTGTTGAACGTGGTGGGAGGCAGTTCTGCTCTCAGCCCCATCAGTGCTTGATTTACAGACTCATTAAGGTTGGAAAAGACCTCCAAGGACATCAAGTCTGATTTTTGACCGAGTCCCACCATGTCCACCACTGAGCCATATCATAAAGTGACGTCTGCTTGTTTTTTGAACACATCCAGGGATGGTGACCCCACCACTGCCCTGGGCAGCTGTGCCACTGATTCTTCTCTCTTTCAGTGAAGAAATTTTTTCTATTATTTTGCCTGAACCTCCCTAGCTTGGGGCCATTTCCCTTGTTCTGGCCCTTGTTCCCTGGGAGCAGAGCCCAACCTCCCCCACCTGTCTCAATCCTCCTGGCAGGGAGTTGGAGACACCAAGAAGGTCCCTCCTGAACCTCTTTTTCTCCAGGACAAGCCCCTCCAGCTCTCTCAGCTGCTGCTGGTGCTCCAGCCCCTTCCCCAGCTCTGTTCTCTTCCTTGAACACACTCCAGCCCCTCAAAGTCTGCCTTGTCATGAGGGGCCCAGAACTGCCCCCAGGATTTGGGGTCATGTCAGGACCCAGGATCTGCCCAACGATAGACTGAGCCAAGCAGAGGCAGTTCTGCTCCAGGCCCAGCAGAGGACTGTCCATCCCAGCAGGGGACACAACCCACCCTGGTGCCACCAGGACAGGCAGTGGGAAGCAGGGCACGTCACCAGCACAGGGCACTGTGATAGGACCTGAGTGACACACTCTGGAGACCCTGTGTGAGCAGAGAGCTTGGATTGGATGGAATCCAGTGGGCCCTTCCAACCTGAACCAGTCTGTGACTGATAAGATCACAGAATCACAGATGGTTTGGGGTTGGAAGGAACCTTAAAGCTCATCTCGTTCCACCCTCTGCCATGAGCAGAGACACCTTCCACCAGCCCAGGTCACTCCAAGCCCTGTCCAACCTGGCCTTGGACATTTCCAGGGAGCCACAGCTTGTCTGGGCAACCTGTGCCAGGGTCTCACCACCCTCTGAGGTGTCCCAATAGCTGGGGTGTGTCATTTTCTGCACCCCTCTTGAGCTGTGATAATTTGGGCATCAGCACATCCTGCTCAGTGTTGGACGATCAGCAAGATGAATCAAACAGCATTTACAATGTGGAAAAGTGTCTGAAATAAAATTTTCTTTGTAGAGAAAAAAAAATATTTTTTTAAAGGAAAAATGATGATTGGAGAGATGACTTTGTACTCCATTTGTGTGCTTTGGGAGAGCTGCACTCCCTGCTAGTCCAACTGCATTTGTCTCTCCTAAATGACAGAAACCACAGAACAGCTCCAGGAGCAGGGACACCTGGGGAAGGAAGAGGAAAGCACAGGGACAGAGGCACCAGCAGTCCCTGCAGAGCCTCCCCTGCAAAGAAGCCCTCTCACCCCATCCACACCAGGAGTCTCCCCTGCCTTTTCCCAGTGGAGGTTCCCCAGTGAGGCAGCAGAACTGAGGCTCCCACTGAGCAGGACCCGTGCCTGGATAACCTGTTAGCACCCAGAAAAGTCCCATTTCCAATATTTCTGCTCTGTTTAAAAACCAAAAGAGGACTGTGCTGGAAATTGGGTTTACAGCCTGATTCCCCTTGGCTCTGAGCACAAACTCACTGGGAGCTCTCCTGTGGCTTGGATCTGTGACATTGAAATTCCACCCAATCCCTTGGGAATTTTCAGTCATGACCCACAGCATTTTTTAAACTAAAATCACCACAAACCATTCCCCAGAAATGATCCTGGCTCTTTCTCTCTGTAGCCCTTCTGCAGCACCACCAAAAACATCTGCATGGCTGGGAAGGCAACTGTGGTCCTGCAGGAAGAAGCTCCTTGTGCAAGATTCATTGAAGGTTTTTTTATTTTCTGTTTTTTCTATTTCCCATTTGTGGGTTGCTGAGAAGCTGATCCTGATTTCTGCAAATGAATTTGTTATCTGCAAGTGCTCACTGAACAGTTTATGCAAACAAATTTCAGCCCATAGGGTGTTTGCAAACTGTTCATTTCATGGTATGTGATTAGTAGAAATGGTCAGAAAATGGGTGCAAACCAATTTTTACGAGCTGTCCTCACCACTCAGGTTCCTTCCATCTCCATTTCCATCACGGTCCTTTTTTTTCAAACTGGAATTAGAAAAATATTAGTTGAACTTTTCATGCTTTGTTTCCAGCTAAAAGCTCCAAAAGGAAGGAAGTTGATGCTCATGGAAAGAGCAGACACAGAATCACAGAATCTCAGAATGGTTTGGGTTGGGAGGGACCTCAAAGCTCGTCTGGTTCCACTCCCTTCCATGGACAGGGACACCTCCCACCAGCCCAGGATGCTCCAAGCCCTGTCCAACCTGGCCTTGGACACTCCCAGGGATGGGGCAG
>CM031068.1:1011317-1054818 GCA_013398505.2 Rhegmatorhina hoffmannsi | reverse complement strand
TGTTTTGAACACTTCCAGGGACAGTGACTCCACCACTGCCCTGGGCAGCCCATTCCAGTGCTCCCTCTTTCAGTGAGGAAATTTTCCCTAATACCCAATCTGAACCTCCCCTGGTGCAACTTGAGGCCATTTCCCCTTGTCTATCACCTGTCACAACTTCTTGGGACTGGTGTCTCTTCTCTGTTGGATGGGATGTGGGCTGGGGGACAAGTGTTTGGAGAGACCTTCACACCAGTTGTTTGGGCACTACCACCCTTCAGAGAAATGTGGCCTTGACAACATGTGCCAGCCACGAGGGCAGCAATGCCAGCAGGCTCTGCACGCTCAGGCACTGATGGACTTCACCCAGCTCTGCAGTTCACCCAAACTCCAGGCACTGTCCTCTTGTCCCACCTCCTCTCTGTTCTTGTCCTGTATCTCAAGAGCTGGGAAAGCCATGCCTAGAGAAGCTGTGGCTGCCCCATCCCTGGAAGTGTCCAAGGCCAGGTTGGACAGGGCTTGGAGCAACCTTGGCTGGTGGACGCTGTCCCTACCCGCGGCAGGGGGTGGAATTTTGAGGTCCCTTCCAACCCAAACCATTCTGTGACTCTATGACCTTCCATGCTGGAGGTCTCTGCCCCCGTCCCCCCTGTTCTGTCCCACTTTGCCATTGTTGAGACGTGCCACACCAAAGCCAGGCAGAGAAGCAGGTTCCTCCTGGAATCATCTTTGGAGAGGCAAACACACCTCCATGGCTGGGAATAATGAAAGAGCTTTTCCTTCTGGAGCTACTGACCAAGGGCCAAGTTCTCAACCTGATGAATGGGCAGTGGTGCCTCTGGGCCAACACCATCCCCATGAAGGGCTGATACAGAAGCTTTCCACAGCTTTACAATCCCAAAATTAAAAATTACAAGCCAGGGAAATTGGAAAGGAATTAGAGGGAATGCCAGAAAGATCTGAGCTCTTAAATCACTTTGACTCAGACTCAGAAAGGATTTAAACCTGCTGGAGCAATACAGCACACAGCAGGCAGCCTGCTTGGAGCTGCATCTGCAGCATGTCCTTGGTGAGGCTCCCCCAGCCGTGTTCCCACAGACATGGCTCTTTCCACATCCACCTGTTCCTGGGGAGCTGCTCCTGCCCCAGCACTCTGCTACCCCTCAGACTTCCTCAGCCTGCCCCAAGTTTGGAGGAGATGCTGGGAGGTGACCTCTTCCCATGCAGCTGTGCTCTGTAACACAGCTGGGGTGATGGTGGCCATTCCTCCCCAAGGAACAGTCAGAGATTGCAAAGTCAGCCCCAGGCAGCACTGGGATGAAAGCCTTTTGCTACAGGAAATGACAGCACCGAGGAGGAGCCCAGAACCTGCCAGAGTCTGGGGACTCTCTAGCACGTAGGATGCAGGTTCAGGTTCAGGCCTTGGTGAACCCTGGACTGTCCATCCCCACCAGCCCTGTGGTCTGGGAACAGTGAAACCTCACGAAGAACATTTTACCCTGCAGTGGTTCAGCTCTGGGGGCACATTTTGGGCACGGCTTCCCAGGGCTGCCCCCGGGACTGCCCTGGGTCAGAGAGAGCAAAGGTTCACAAGCCGTGCAGATGTCACGGCGTGGCCAAGCTCTGCTGTCGCTGTGGCAGTGCGGGGAGGGGCCCCAGGGCAGCTGCCAGGGACAGGCAGGGGCAGTCCCGATAAGAGGGGCCTTTCCAGAGGGCGCCGTGGTGGCAGAGGGAGCCTTTCCTTAACACATCTCCCTCTGTGGCCCTGCCCAGATGACAAGCTGCCTCGGAAAGGAGAGGAGAGGGCAACCCTGCCAGCTCGGCAAACCTCACCCAGGCGATGCCAGGATGTGTTGTATCCCGTTGCCATGGGAACTGACAGCTCCCGATGTTGGAGCAGGCGTGGGCAGTCACGGCACATGGATCACACACCGCACCTGACCCTGGCGGGATGGGCACACACAGCGACACCGGCGGGACCGGGGCGGTCACTCGTTCAGAGAGGGGTGCAGGGCACGAGGAGTGGCACCGGGGTGGGCGGCAGCACCGAGCCACCTTCAGCACCAATCCAGAGCCTGGTACAGCCCAGCCTGAGCGATGGTGAGACAGGACCTGTTGGGATAATGGGTCCGGAGCATCCCCACTCTGGGGTTGTTAAGGGGTTGTGAGTGCAGAGGGGCTGCACAGGGCGAGCCCTGTGCCCTGGACTGGGCACAGGAGCTGGTGACATCCCCCTCCCACAGTGTGGGGGCAATCCTGGTTGGTGCTGGGTCTCCCTCCCTGCCCCAGCTGCCTTTGCAGCTTCCCTGCTCCTCAGGCTGGAGGATTCTCCTCAGAATCTCCCACAGCATTGAGACCCATCTGGGTTTGGTGCCTGGCTGGGAAGTGACTGGGCACATGCTGGGGCGGAGCTTGGGTTGTTCTCCCACGGTGTATGATCAAGGGTCCCTTTCCAAATCCTACATGTCCATGTTTTCCAAAAAACAAGCACTGGGCTGTGCTTTCCTTGTGGGTCCCTTCCAACTCAGAATAGTCTGTGATTCTGTAATTCCCAAATGTGATTTTTGCCTCCTGGGATGTTTGGCACAGGGGACCACTCCCCGTGGGTGGATTCGAGGGAGGAGGAGACTGCTCCTGTCTGCCATAGTATTTAAGTGACACCTACGAGGCATCAAGGTCAAGGAGACCAAATTTTTCCATCTCAACTTGTTAGAACGGAAATGTTTTCCACCCAGCAGTGAATATTATCCCTTTTTCTCCTCCCAGATGGAATTATTACAGTTTTCCTCAAAAAAAAAAAAAATGAGGACAAAAATTTGCTTGTGAGTTTGCTATCACTTCATCCCCCTTCTTTTCTTGGAGTGGAAAAGGGGATGGAAAGGAATAATGTTTGAAGTAGGAGAGAAAAAATCCTAACCCCCAAAAGCTGCATTTAATTTAATGAAAAACTGGGGGAAAGAGGAAAAAAAAAAAGAAAAAAGAAAAATATAAAGGCAGCTATTTGCTTCTTCTCATTCTAAATGAGCAACTTTCTCCCAAGCAGCCTCATGTGAGAGAAGGGCAGCAGAGTCATTCCCCAGCCCCCCTCTCTGGGAGCACTGGCTCTTGTTGTCAGTGCCGAATCTCACTAGAAATTCATTTTCCAGCCGAATGTCTTTATGGTGGAGCCTTCCCCGTGTCACAGCAGCACTTTGCAGCCTCTGAAGCCTCTGAAGTGCTGGTTTACAAGCAGAGTCATTTCTCCAGGCAGGAGCAGACGTGCTGCCAAGGGCTGACCCTGCCCCACGGTACATCACACAGGCAGGACAGCCCAAGGAGCTGCTGAGCAGCAGAGCCTGGGACAGCACAAACCTTGTATGGGGATACTCAGCCCCACTCCCTTCCCCCCTTCAAAAAAAAAAAAAAAAAAGCAACCCAAAGCCAAAGATTAATTCCTCTTCTAGCCAATTCCAGCTAATTTATCCTGCTGCATCCACCCAGCTCCAGTGAGATCTCACTGGAGGCATCAGGGTGGGGATATCAGGGTGGGGATTCAGAAACAAGAAGCAGTGAAATCTGCTCTTCTGGAAGCAATAAATGCCTTCTGCCTTTTCCAGGCAGTTCCTGACCTTGCTGCAGATGATGGGCAAGTTTATGATCTTGCATTTTAGCTAAATGGAAGAGGCAATTATTCTTCCTTTTGGATTAAAGTGATTTTAGGAACAGCAATGCAAAGCAAGTGGAGAGCTTGGCAAAAGCCAGCCCAGGAGCAAAGCTGGGGTGTTCTAGGAGGTGGAAGGGCTGGCAGAAGGCAACTGTAAAGCAAAGGGCAGGCAGAGACAGTGGAGTGATGCTGGAGGAGAGACAGTGGGACTGGAACATGGCAGTGCTAACAGGGGAGTTGCCTGTTGCCATTTGTGCCACCTACACGTGGTACAGACCCCCATCTATACCCCACATGGCAAGAAAGGGCTCTGCCAGGGAAATCCCTGCTCCTTCCTTGCTGGGAACAGTCTGCTCTGGCCTCAGGGCTTGCACATCACTCAGACTAACGTGATAACTAACAGAAAAATCCCTGATGCATTTCAGCATCTCTGCCCTGGTGAGCTGGAGCCCTCCCCTGCTCCCCTGGCAGCGCCCTGGCTGCCAGCTGCTCTCCAGCTTCCACCCCAGAGGAAGATACATCAACCACAATGAGTGGCTGGGAAGAGGAAAGGGGCCTCTGAGCTCATCTGGACAGGACACAGGCACAGCTCAGGGATCAGAGGCCTCCCGAGCCCTGGGGCAGGGCAGATCTGGAGCAGATTTCACAGGAACATGAATGCTCACATCCTCTCCACACATGTTCCCCTCAGCAGAAAGGCAGGAGGAGGTTTAGAGCACCAGCCCCATGCTGAGACTGCAGTGAGAATTTGGGCAGCTCATCCATTAACCCCCTGCTCTTGCCCTGTGCTGTGCCCTCAGCTATCTGACCCCAGAGATGGGGAAGGCCATGCAGGGCACTGGAGCAGGATGGTGCCCTTTCTCCTGCTCCAGATGACAGGCTGGAACCTCCCTGTAGCCTGGCACAGGCTGCCCTGGGACAGCAGCTGCATGAAGCCAGCCCGGTGCTCCTGCACCCTCACCAGCGAGGGTGTGCCCTCAGCTCAGGCACTGCTGCCAGCACGGGCTCATCCAATGCCATCAAGAGGTGCCCATTTCTCACTATGGGATGGAGAGAAGCAGCACCTCAAAGAGCACAGGCAGCCTTTAACCCCTGCAGGGCCAGGCTGAGGGTTACTGATGTGCAGTCCTGCCATCTCATCATTATTATGGTCACCTCCTTCACACCCATGGGCAAAAGTTCTGGGGTCCTACAACACAGGAAACCTCATGTGGTCACTGCTTAGGGAAAATTTCTGCCTCTTTGGTCCAAAATAAAGCAAAGATGAGTTAATGTGGATTTTTCTGTAGACCCTAAACTGGCATCATGCCAGGGTCCTGCTGTCCTTCCCCAGAGTGATGCTGCACCAGTTTGTCTTGCTTGGTTCTTTGCTCTTCCCTCCCTGAGGACACCCTCAGCCCTGAGCATCTCTTTCTCTGCTTTTCTGTGCATTTGCTGCCTGTATTTCTGATCCATCATTTTGCAGCAGCAAAATCATCTGTAATTGGCTCCCTGGGAGAGACACGGCCACAGGGTGAAGATGCAGGAGCACCAGGGACTTGAGGAGACACAGGATTAACATCTCCTGAAATACAGGAAAATCTCAGGGGTCATTTGACTGCTTGCTGGAGCCTCTCCAAGTGATTCTGACCAAAATCTCCCCAGCTGGGTGAAGATTCCCTGGCTTTACACAAACTCAGCACACCCACACACGCTGGGATTGTGTCAAGAAACACAAGAAAGGTGTTGACTGATTGGAAGGAGTCTGGAGGAGGCCACTACACCGACCACAGGGCCAGAACACCTCTGCTCTGGAGACAGGCTGGGACAGCGGGGGGTGTTCAGCCTGGAGGAAAGAAGATTCCAGGGAGAACTTGGAGCCCCTGCCAGTGCCTAAAGGGGCTCCAACAGAGCTGGAGAGGGACTTTGATGAGGGATGGAGGGACAAGACAAGGGGGAACGGCTTCCCACTGCCAGAGGGTAGAGTTAGATGGGACATTGGGAAGAAAATCTTCACCAAGAGAGTGGTGAGGCCCTGGCACAGGTTGCCCAGGAGAAACTGTGGCTGCCCCATCCCAGGAAGTGTCCCAGGCCAGGTTGGACGGAGCTTGGAGCAACCTGGGCTGGTGGAAGGTGTCCCTGCCCAAGGCAGGGGGTGGGATGGGATTCCATGGCTCTATGACACACATGTCCTCATGTGCACACCACACACACATCGATGTGCCCCTGCAAACACACCCAGCTGTGCACACACAACGTGCACCTTCCTGTGAACACACACTCCCACCTGTATCCAAGAGCAGAAGTCCAGTTAGTTTGTGATCCCGTGTTTCAGGGTGGTCAGGCCGGGATCTGACCCCCCACACACACACCCTGCACCAGGCCATGCCTGTACCCCACTGCCCTCTGCATCAGCTGGGTGTGGGGTGAGGGTTTAGGGACGGGCAGGGGACTGAGTGCCCAGCTCTGGTCACACACCATCAGCCATGCCCTGCAGCTCATCAAGGGCAGAGGCTTATTGTAACACTGAGCATAAGTAGTAGAAGCCGGACAAAACTTTTGAGTTTTGTCCAGTTTGAAAGGGGGGACTGAGCCTCTGGGGGTTTTGATTTTTTCATTTTTATAGATTGTAGTAAAACTGTAGTAAAAAAGCAAATGTGGTGTGTTAATATTTCTGGCAGCCTAAGTTCATTGTTTATGTATCCTGACCCCCACCACATACCAGTAGCTCAAACTCTTTTAGCTGTTTAGAAGCCTTTTCAAGGTAGAAGGCTAAAAAATATCAAAGGCCTGCAGAACAAGACATAAACATAAGCCAACAACCTTGAGTCTAAGAACACTGGAAAACCTCCAAGAGCCCTATGTGTGCTGAAGAAGAAGAGAATGATGAAGACAGAGGGTCCCACTGACCCCAGACTCAAATCCTAAAAGGGTGGAACCGAGGTGGGACCGGGGCTGGACTAAGAGATCTGTGAACTGGGGATTGGGTGGACATTACTATAAAAAACACGGAAATCAGTGTTCCTGGGGGATGTCATCATGTACTCCTAAAAGCCCTAAGCCCAGACATTAAAGAATCCACCCTTTTATCTTATCCCACACTAACTTGGCTCGGAGTCTGTTTTATGGGGTCTCTCACGGCATCACTTTGGCCGTTTTGCTGTTGGAGCAACCAACAGCATCTGAATCACCTCCAAAGGGGCCACTGGCCTTTCTCCTGTGGACACACACCCCAACATCCCACTGTCCTCACCTGCAGTCCTGGTGCTGCTCCCGCCATGGCCAGGCACAGACTCCTCACCCCCTCCAAGGCTGTCTGCAAGAGAGGTTTCTTCTAGGGAATAGTCCAAGCAGATAGCAAGTGTTGAATTGAGATGTTTTTCTTTTGGCAGCAAAAAGGTGCAGAACAAATATGTTTTTAATAAACATTTTGACTGAAATTGAGCGTTCTCATGGCAGCTGTTTAATTTTTTCATAATTGGATTTTTCAAAAGGAAAAATAGATGTTTGGTCAGGTGACTGGGATATCACTGAGCATCACAGCCCGGGCAGACAGGCCCTGCAGGTATGAGCAAAGGCTCAGGGCACAGCACTGCTGCCTGCCCAGCACAGCCTGGCAAGGGGGAGGGCAGGGCAGGGCAGGGGTTTCCTGCCCACCGGCCCCTCATTTGCAGGGCTGCTTCCCCTGGCTCTGCACTGCCTGAATCCTGCTCCCCCCAAGGCCCTGTGAGGTGACAGGCTATGCACAGGGATTGTCCCTCACACACAGTAGGGTCCTGCTTTCAGTGCAGCCTCGGGCAGGTGGCACTTCTCCCTGTGCCCAGCCTCCACACCTCTAGAGCTGGTAACACCAGTGCTGTAGCCCAGTGGAGCTTGCTGAGCTGGGGTGATGCTGGGACACCTGGAGTGGAAAAAGCCTGGAGAAGAGAAGGCTTTGGAGTAGCATAATTGCAGCCTTCCAGTGCCTGAAGGGACCCTACAAGAAACATGGAGAGACACAATTTGCAAGGGCCTGGAAGGACAGGACAAGGGGGAATGACTGAAAGAGGGCAGGGTTAGATGGGATATTGGGAAGAAAATCTTCACCAAGGGGGTGGTGAGGCCCTGGCACAGGTTGCCAAGAGAAGCTTTGGCTGCCCCATTCCTGGCAGTGTTCAAGGCCAGGTTGGACGAGGCTTGGAGTGACCTGGGCTGGTGGAAGGTGTCCCTGCCCATGGCAGGGGGCGGAATGAGATGATGTTTGGAGTCATTCCAACCCAACAGTTCTGGGATTCCATGATTCTGTGACTGGCTGAAGCCCTGTGGCACCTGTCACTGCTCTACATCAGAAGCTGCTGCTATGGAAGTGGCCAGTGTTTCTCTTAGGGCTGTGCAGACTGAAGGCAGTCTAGCCCTTTCCTGGTCCATAAGTTTTGCAAACAGGCTGCTGCCCCTTGGTTTGGCTTTCTCTCTCCTTCCCAAGGCTGCTCTTCCCCTTCCCCAGCCAGCTCAGTCCGTGCAGCCTGCTCTGAGATGGGGCCGGGGCCGTCGTGCCCCGGAGGGATGTTGGGAGTCCCTCCCTGGTCCTGCGGAGCTCTGGCTCCCGGAGCTCGGGCTGGCTGCTGCTCGGAGGGCTGATGGTAATAAATGAGTCAGGAGCACATCTGCACACAGCGGAGACGCTCCCTGCCAAGTTGCTGCACTGCAGGACCACTCTCATCTGTCTCTCTTTAACAGGAACAAATGGAAATGAGCGAATCAATTAACACAGCACATTAGCAAAATGTCAGAGCCTCCCGATCGCGTTTAACCCTTCCCTCTGCCGGCCTGTGCCAGCAGCCCAGCACGGGCTGAGGCAGCGGGGTTAGGGGGGAACATCCCTGCCAGCTCCTGCCCACGGAGGCTGCAGCCAACAGAACCTCTGCCCGTCTGCCCAGAGAGCGGAGTCTGGAGCTGGGATCACAGCAGGGACCACCTCATGGGGATGACACAGCGGGGGGAGCTGTGGGGCTGGGGACAGTAGCTGGATGCCAGGTGGACCATAGCAGAGTGCAGCTGGTTTGCAGACCCCTTTCTGCCTGTGCAGAGGCAGCTGGCAGCAAGTTTCCTCTGGATCAGAAGGACATGTCTGGGTGCCAGCTCCTTTATTTGCCCTCAGGCGCATCCTTGCCTGGAGAAACCCCAGTGAGGGCATGATGTGGCCAAGGTATCCCAAGTGCAGAAGCCTGTGCTGGTGAAGAAAGGTGCCAAACTGGGCTGGATCAGGCAAGATAAGCAGCACAGGGCTGGGCTTTCCTGCTGGGATGGGTTACAGCTCTGACTCCCTATGCCACTGTGGGACACAGGACTGCCAGCCCTGAAGATCCCTTGTTCCTGCACAACAGCCTTTTTACACGTGTGAGCAACAGGAGCACCAAGCCCTCTCTCCTCCTCTTCACCAGCAAGTGTCACAGCAACAGGAGAGCTGTTCTAAAACATAATAAACCCTCATCAGCTAATTAATAATTAGAGACACTTGTGCCTGAAAGCCTGGCTCCATTGGTGGGATGATGCACCTCAGCTCTCCTGCCAGGCACAACATCAGATGTCCAAACCAAGCAGGACCTCAGGGCTGGCACATGGCCGGGGGGCTGGTGGTCCCAGTCTGCAGGACACAGAGGGCTCCTGTTTCCCAGTCTCAGCCACAGTGGGCAGAGCACATTTCTCTTCTCCCAGTATGTGTTTAAGTACAAATCCCCTGTGCCAAGGCATGGGAATCCTTGGTCAGGGTCCCATTTCACCCCATGGAATCAGGGCATGGCCCTGTGCCTGGCTGCAATTCTCATACCAAGTGAGAAGAGCAGCCAGATGTTCAAGCTATTTCCTCATTTCTGTGGGATGGAAACAAGACCCTGAAATCCCAAAATGGGTTGAAATGAAGATTCTCTACTTGATGACCCTACAGAGCTCTGGCCTGCAAACATGAGACCTGATGGGATGCATTCACTCCCTGGGACTGTGAACTTGAACCATCCTTTATAAAAGTCTTGAGGGGTGTGGAAATAAAAGCAGACTTGCAGCACAAGTAAGGGGAAACCAGAGATGTTGTCAGCAGTGTCTGGTCCTTCAGTGGGTGTCTCTGAGCACATCCCCACTGTCCCCCATGAAGGCACTGGTGCCCTCACACACAGACCCCACCCTGCCAAATGCCTCAACACGCACCTCTGTGCATACACACGGACACCCTCAGGCTCTCAAACTGTGCTGCCAAGTGCTCCATCAGAAACAGAGATGGAAACTTTCTGAGAGACACTCAGAAACACTGGGAAAAGTGCTGTAAATAGCCCGAGGTTCAGCACACTTGAAGGAGGAGAGAGCAGAGCTGTCTGTGGATAAGAGAGCTGTCATCTCACACATCCAGGAGTGCCAGTGATGGCAGGATGCTCTGGGAGGGAGGTGGGGATTTGGGAAAGAGCCTCTGCCTCCCAGGGTCTGCTTAACATTGCTCTGCCCATCCTTCCTGCCTGGGGAATCAAGGCAAAGCTGTGATAATCCCCAGGAAGCCACACAGGGGCTCTGAATGACTGGGCCACCTCCCCAGCTCTGCACCACCCATCCACCATCTGTCACCACCCCTGCCCAGCCCAGTGGCCAAGGGTCACACATGGAGACCTGACATGTCTCACTCTCTCCCACGGACACAGGTGTGAGGCTGTTTGTAGCCAGGGCTGGATCAAGCATTTTCATCATTACTTTCCCTGCTTTTGTTCTTGCTCCAGGGATAACCCAAAGGGAGTGGGAGTCATCTCCCATGGTGCTCCCAGGGACCCTTTGAAATGTCCAGAAGGCAAGGAGGATCCCTCCAAGCAGACCTGCAGAGCAATCCCACCAGCCAAATTCCTGCCTTGGGGTGTTGGGGGATTACCCACGTCAATGGTCCCTAATCCACTGCCACGGATTCCCACAGGAACACCCGGCTGGTGCTCCCTGCTGCATACAAATCCCTGCTGCAGAATAGGGATGGATCGTCAAGGCATCACCTCGATTACGTGATGTGGCCCTGATAGCTCAGGGCACTTTGTGTCCGAGGCTCCGCGGCCCCGGAGGGGGCACGGTGTGAGAACAGCGATGGGAGCCGAGGGCACTGGAACAATCATTGCCATGAATTAATGATGCTCTGGGTGTCTGAGGGCTCTTCCAGCTGGAGATTCCAAAGCAGGGCAGACACTGCGTGGAAGGAGGAATCCAAGCTCGGAGTGCTGGGAGGCAGTGATGCCCTGGGGTGCCACAGTCCTGTGCCTGGCCCTCCCCGTTCTGAGATGGTCTGGAGGGGCTGTGACTCAGTGGGGGAACGTGTAATTTGCGCCTCGCTCGCCGTTTCAGCCCTGTCATGCTCCCCTGCAGGGGCTGTCAGGGCTCGGGGCCGATGCGCATCAGCGCCGCGGTTAATGGGCATGGCAGGGGCCCGGCTGCGCTGACTGACATGTCAGACATCAAAGCTGTGTGAGACCTGGCAGCGCTGTCACAGAGCTGCCTGCCAGCCCCATCCCGGGCAGAAACTGCCTCCTCCTTGCCCTGTAACTCCTGGGCACATGAGAACAGTGTCACTGACGGGATGGTCGAGGCTGACTGGACCTCCAGTGGTCCCTCACCCCACCCCATGTGCGCTCCTGCCTGCTGCCTGCAGCCCCCCTGAGCAGCCCCCCTGAGCAGCACCCCCTGAGCAGCATCCTCATGCAGCACCCCTGAGCAGCACCCCCTGAGCAGCATCCCTGAGCAACACAGTGGGCTCTGAGGAGCCCAAGGAGTCAATCTGAGACCAGGGATGAGGTGTTGAGGCGCCTTTGGATTCAGCCCTGCCTCCATCAACCACCCAGGCCATGCAAGCTTGGGATCCAGGGCAGCCTGCTTTAAACCCAGAGCATTTGGGAGCCTGACCCTCCTCTCCCAACGAGTCTGAATGTCCAGAGATGCCCACAATCCTCTGACACCCTTAGACAAGGTGACAACCACACCAGCCCTACAGATCTGTGTTTGTTCCCCTATGGCTGTGGCTGCAAACCTGCAGGGATATCTCTGCCCAGTGCAGGGTCTGTGCCTGCCCCTCCTGCCTGTGTCTTGCACCCCTCATGGCACAAAATTCACAGACAGAGCCAAAGGGAGCAATTAAGACAGGAGAGGGGTGGGGCTGTGAGAATTAGTCCCACAGGTATCTGTGATGGACGGGCTGGTGGCACCAGCCTGTTGATATGGGGCAGCCAACCCTATCCAGGGCCAAATCAAGCACTGCT
Organism: Rhegmatorhina hoffmannsi; assembly: GCA_013398505.2. Lineage (NCBI taxonomy): Eukaryota > Metazoa > Chordata > Aves > Passeriformes > Thamnophilidae > Rhegmatorhina > Rhegmatorhina hoffmannsi. The sequence continues at coordinate 1,042,968 of CM031068.1, read as the reverse complement.
GGGAAAAGTGGCTCCTTGGCCATGGGAGACAACACAGACTTCTTAGTCCAGTGTCACCTGATGTGGAGTCCCAGCCCAAACCCACTGGGAGAAGAGCTTTGTTGGGAGATGCCGTGATCCCCCTCCACACTCCGCTCCCCACTCTGCTCTGCCAGCTCAGGAGCAGGGTTGATGGAGCTGGTGTCCATGGAGGTTGAGGTGTGGGTGGAGGATGTCCCAGCTGGGCCACAAATGCTCTCTGAAGGGTCTTCTGGCTCTTCACTCTGGCTCCCCAGGCTGGGAGTGTGACAGTTTCCCAACCTTTCAGCAGAAACACCTCTAGGGCTGGGCAAGCCCCTTCACAGGGAAGGATGAGGACACCCCTGTTCACCAGCTCCCCATGAGCTGTGTGTGCTGCCTTCCATGGATGACACAAAACCCCATTCATTTACATTAGAAATTTATGTAAATATGTATATAGTTCCCTCTAAATACATATATTGGGTACAGTCTTGTTTCCAACTATTCCAGTTCCTCCAAGGGAGGGTTATGGAGAGCAGTGTTCTTGCACCCTGGGCAGCAGAGTCAGGGCTGGGCATCTGCCTACAAAGCATCCAGACCTCATGAGTGTGCACTGACCAGCCATGCTACATCAGTCCTGACACTCACCCTCTGCAGCAGCACCCAGTGCAAACACACAAATACAGCCCTGCTGGGACCTGTGCTCTGCAAGAGATTCTGCACAACACTAAAAAAAACAAAAAAAAAACCAAAAAACCCCAACCAAAAACAACTAAAAAAACCCCCAAAGCTACATGTTAAGATTCTTATTTCCAAGCATGTTCACAATCTATTACTAGTCTGTTTCTCCATTCATATTTTTTATCTTTCTCTCCTTCCCCCCTCTCTCCAGGGCTTCACCCTTCCTCTCTCCCAGAGCCTTCGCCGCATCCAGTTCAGCTGCACGGAGCCATCTGTTTGTCTGTCTCTGCAGCCATCTGGGTGTCTGCCTGCACTGCTTGCTGTGTCTCTGAAGCATATACAGCCTGCATGTATAGGTCTAGCAAGTCAGTCTCTCTAAGCTGTGTTCTCTGGGCTTCATTAACATGCAAATTAGCGAGATCTGACTGGCTCACTTAGCTGCTGCTTCTCTTAGACAGCCATGCAACAATGCAAATAATAATGAGGCTCTGGAAATGGCACTTGCTCCAGAGCTAAGCAAGCCTACACACAGAGCAGGCACTGGCAGTGCCAGGCATGCCAGCCATGCACACACCTGCTGGAGGACTCACGACAGACGGGATGGGTGATGGATGGATGATTAGGGGCACTGATGTGGAAAAAGAGGCGAGAATTCCTGATCTTGTGGGGATGCCAACAACCCCGGCCGCAAGATCCTTGGCTGCAAGATCCCTTTGTCCTCATTGCTACATGCCAGTGTTCTGGACCTCAGCCACCCACAGGACCCCCACTCAGGAGCACTTTGGCCCCACCATCCCACCCTGCACAGATTCATGTCATGCTGCACTGGCTTCCCATGCCAATGTGCTGGGATGGACTTTCAGCCTCTCTCGGGTTTGACAGCTCACACAGAATCACAGGACCCCCAAGGACCATCCAGTCCATCCCTCAGCCCTGCAAAGGAACATCCCCAAGAGTCACCCCCTGTGCCCCAGAGCATCATCCAAACCCTCCTGCAGCTCTGGCAGCCTTGGGGCCATGCCCACTGACCTGGGAAGCCTGGTCAGTGCCCACCACCCTCTGGGGGAAGAACCTTTTGTTGAGATCCAACCTGACCCTGCCCTGGCACAGCTCCAGCCATTCCCTGGGTGCTGTCCCTGGTCCCCACAGGGCAGAGATCAGTGCCTGCCCCTCCTCTGCCCCTCCCAAGGGAAGTCGGACCTGCAATGAGGTCTCCCCTCAGTCTCCTTTTCTGCAGCTGAACACCCCAAATGCTCAGTGTCCTCACACACTTCCCCTCAAGGTCCTTCCCCATCTTTATTGTCTCCTTTGGACATTCTCTAATGGCTCTGATGCACTTGGGTTATAAACTCTTCTCCACAGTGTGCTCCCTTTCCCTGGATGGGAAATGGGAAGCTGGACACTGTGACACAGCTGCTCTTTCAAACTCCCCCAGCCATCCCCCAGCATGGAGGGTGCAGGAGGGTTTGGGGGCAGCTGGGTGCAGCCAGACCTTGGGCAGGGCTTGGAGCTGCTCCTGCCTCCTGGGCCCCTGATCCAGAGCCATGCCAACCCCTGGGCTCTCCTGCACTGCTCCCTGCCAGCACATAACAGGAGGTTGGGACGCCATGGATGAAGTTTTCTCTTACTCTTCAGCTCCATCACCTCCTCTAATGATAATTCAACCATACAGCTCCTTGTAAAACATCGAGAATGATCAAACGCTGTGCAGCGAGATGAAGGCACCTCATCTTAGGAGCTCAGCTTCCCTATTCCTTTTTATCCTGAAGATAAAATGAAGAACCATTTGCTCTGGCTGCTGCTGCAGCCTCCTGCCTTTCCTCACCCACACTGCTACCTCCCTCCTGGGAAGGAACACCACAACAACCCCAGGCTGCTGCTGTACCCCCCAGTCCTTTTCATCTCGCCCCTGACTGCTGTCACAGCAGAACAGAGACCGGCTCCTGCAGCTCAGTGGGCCCCAGGGAGAACACAGAGCCATAGAATCTCCTGAGCTGAAAGGGACCCACCAGGATCATCCAGTCCAACTCCAATCCTACCCTGTCTCTGAGAGGATCATCCAAACCCTCCTGCAGCTCTGGCAGCCTTGGGGCCGTGCCCACTGCCCTGGGGAGCCTGGTCAGTGCCCACCACCCTCTGGGGGAAGAGCCTTTTCCTGCTATTCAACCTAAATCTCCCCTGACATTTTTTCAGAGATGTCCTTGTCTCCCTTCTAACAAGGTGATGTCATTGTGTAGGTGTGTGTTGCCCTTTCTAAGGACAGCACTGCATTCCAAGGCCCAAAGATGTTCACCACTGCATTGGGGGCTGGGACGAGGGAGGAAAAGCAGCTTGGGATGAGGAAGGTGGGGGATTTGGGAGAGGGTACTGAGGCCAGGACAAGTGCTCTGGGGCTCGGAGATGAAGCACACACGGGAAGCAGTTGGCTAAACAGGCAGAATGACAAAGCACAGGAAGAAAGGGTGGCTTGTCCTGTCCAGAGCCCCATGGCCCATGGGAAGAGCCATGTTTTGTTGAAGGAGGGGGTGAGGTTCACTGGGGCTGGAGCTGGCCCAGATCATCACAGGCTCAACAGCAGCCCATGGCATTTTGGTGCCTCCATGCTCTGGTTTCCAGGGCTCTCTCTCCATCCTGAAATGGTCTCACAAGAAACTCCTCTCTGAAGGTCTTCTTTGCCCTGCAGCCAATGCTTTTAAGAAGGTGAAAATTTAAGTATAGCCCAGGAGGCAGAATTTCCTTCTGGCTTATAGACAAGTGCCTTAGTTTGTCAGTGTATCTGTGGTGGAAGAGGCAGTCAGGAGCTGTTATTCTCCTTGCGGGAACTGCATTGGACAGAGATGGGGTTTCTATGCTGAGCCAGCCCTGCAGATATCTCTGCTTCCACTTCTGCCACTGGGCACAGCTGGGCACAGCTGGGCACTGAAGACTGTCAGGTAATGGGGCTGTTTCCTGCTGGATGACAGGTGGGTTGTGACAATGCAAATGCTACACAGGCCCCCTGGCGATTCTTCTATGACTTGGCATGACCAACCCATTGCAAATAACATTTTTGGACTGGGGTCCATGTTCCCCACTCAGGATATGCCCTGGAATATCACCCACACATGTGATGTGTGTCTGCAAATCCTGACTGTGTGGGGACACCCATGGATTGGGAAGAGGCTGGTTTAGATTCACCTCTCTGTACAAGGAATGTCTTGGAGTGCTTGTCTTGGTGGGTGGTGGTGCAATAGGAATAGGAATAGGAACGCAATGTGATAGGAAGAACCTGTTCCCCTCCATCGCCAGGTCCCAGCCTGGCAGTGTCCAGGGACTCCCCCAATGCATCCATGGAAGAGTGAGCTCCATTTTCCAGTCCTGGGCTCTGTAAACTCAGTTCTTCACCCTGAGAAATAGCATTACTCTATTCAGGAGCTGTTATGATCTGCTGTGGGGAGTCTGTGGCAGGATAAATCCATCTGATGGAATTGCTCTGCTCCAGGGATGTGCTGTAATAGCCCCTGTGCTTGGCTGCACTTGGTGTGTGCATGTCCCAGCCTCAGCTGCTCTCCAGGTCTCTGCTGCTCAGTGTGGCCTCCAGCCCTGGGCTGGTCTGCTCACCACGGTGGGCTGATGCCCATGGAAGGAGCCTGCAGTGAAATGTGTCCCGTTGGACAGCACTGGAGAGTGATGAACACTCCTCAGCTGAGACACTCCCTTGCTGCTCCAAGGCTCCCTGCTGCTCAGCTGCCCCTTGGCTTGGTTCCAGTGACACAACCATGTCCCTCCTTTGGCCTGAGGCTGCAAAGATGTGCCCAGAGGCTTTGTGGATGTTCATGAAGGGATGGAAAGAGCTTCTACTTTTTGTTACTCCAGAGCAGCTTGTTACTAATTTTTGAACTGACACAAGGCCTAAATGTCCCCATGTTGTCACTGTGTCTGGCTTCCAACCAGGCCCTGGCTGTAGATGCACAGCTCCCTGTCTCCCCTGTCCAGCATAAGCTCAGACCACAGTCCTCTGCAATCAGACCTGTATTAAACCCAGGAGAAGTCCCTGATCACTGTAAAAGGCAAGAACTGTCCTATCCACTTCCTTTAATGTGGCCAGAAACTGGCCATGATGCCCTTGCCTTGCTCTTATCTTTCATTACCCATGCTTTGCCTTGGACCCATGTCCAGGATCTGGCCAGGACAGGTTCCCATTGTACCCAGATGACTCCTTACTGCATCCCATGAACTTTCCATGCTCAACACAATTGCCATCTCTACCCTTCCTGGGACTGCAAACACCCCATTTCCTGCAAAGTGCACATCCTACAAAGGGCCACAGCATTTGGTGATGTCACAACATCAGTGGAGGCCCTGCTGAGTCAAGAGGGTCAGTGCAACCCTGTTGGGTTGGGAAGAGCCAGAACAAACCTTGTGGATCATGTGAGCAGGAGCCCCAGAGCATATTTGAGATATCTGCTGTCCCCAGAAAGACAACCAGAGGAACCATGGCTGAAGGCAGAGTGATTTCAGGGGAGTACTGAGCAGTCTGATGCCAGGAGGGTCTGCTTTTGACTTGTCCAAGTTTAGGGCACCGCCTGGCACATTGCATGGAAGGGCAAAGTCTTCTCCAGCAATGGCAGCAATTTGGAGATCACAGAATCATAGAATGGTTTGGGTTGGGAGGGACCTTAAAGATCATCTCCTTCCACCCCCTGCCATGCGTGGGGACACCTTCCACCAGCCCAGGTTGCTCCAAGCCCTTTCCAACCTGGCCTTGGACACTTCCAGGGATGGAGCAGCCACAACTTCTCTGGGCAACCTGTGCCAGGGCCTCACAACCCTCACAGCCAAGAATTCTCTGCAGTATCTCATCTCACCCTGCCCTTTGGCAGTGGGAAGCCATTCCCTTTGGTCCTGACACTCAGGCACTTGTTCAAAGCCTTGGAGCCCCTTTAGGCACTGCAAGGGGCTCTCAGGTCTCCCTGGAGACTTCTCTCCTCCAGGCTGAACATCCCCAGCTCTCCCAGCCTGGCTGCAGAGCAGAGGGGCTCCAGCCCTCAACACCTGCCCTTGTTCCAGGATGCTGCAGACCAGATGGGAGCACTGGCATCCCCCTTTGTGCAGCTCCTCTGACCTGCCATACACCCACCCATGCCCACTGCCCACCCCGGATGGATGGATTCTGCCTCAGGAAAAAAACCTCCCAGAAACTTGCCCATCATTTCCAGGCTGTAAAATAATAAGAGAGGGAAAGCAAGCGACACCTTCATTTCAGCTTCTGTCCATCTCATGTTGCGCTCCCCGACAGGCAGAGCTGGGGCAGAATGAAACACCTGCTTAATGTGACCTGTCTGCTCTTCAGGGAGCACTGCCGAAGCGAAGGTCACCTCATTAAGAGGAGTGAGAGCTGAGTGCCCATACTGGGGGGGGCCTGGGGGACTGCTGGGGGGGCCTGGGGGGCTCCAGCCTGCTGAAGGGTGACCTTTTCCGGCGGCACACGGCGCGAGGAGACGGGCCCTGGCACGCGTGCTCCGACCCAAGTGGCAGTTAGTTCTGCAGACACTTACACGTCCCGAGCACTGGGTTTGAACTTTTCATTCTCACCAGCTTGTCAGCTCTTGAAAGCTGTAAGTGCCTGCGGTGTCTCCTGCTCGCTGATGGGGTGAGCATGACGCTGCTGCAAAAATGCTCCCTGCTCCTGGGCACAGTCACAGAATCTCCTCAGCTGGAAGGGGCACACAGGGATAAATTTTACAGAATATTCTGAGTTGGAAGGGATCCAGTTGGATCATTGGGTCCAACTCTTAAGTGAATGGACTGCACAGTGATCAAACCCACAACCTTGGTGTTATTAGCACCATGCCCTAACCAACTGAGCTCATCTCAGCATCGTCCAGTCCAACTCCTGGCCCTGCCCAGGACACCCCAATAATCCCACCCTGTCCCTCAGAGCATCATCCAAACCCTCCTGAAGCTCTGGCAGCCTTGGGGCTGTGCCCACTGCCCTGGGGAGCCTGGTCAGTGCCCACCACCCTCTGGGGGAAGAACCTTTTGCTGAGATCCAACTTGCCCCTGCCCTGGCACAGCTCCAGCCATTCCCTCAGGTTTCATCACTGGTCATCAGAGGGGATCAAGGAAAGCAGGATCAGGCCCAAGATTCCCACCAACAGGAAGGTCTGGGCATATCTTGGGCCCCACCATGGACAGACCTTCCCTTTCACAGCGTGTCTGAGCAGAGCTGTGTCTCAGCTGCCCAGAAAACAGGTTGGAGTGACCCAGACATGTCCCATGGAGAGGCAGCGTGTGCAGGACCCCCCAGCACAGGCCTGCTCATGGTGCTGAGCCAGCGTGGAAGCGTGAACCCCATGAGGTGCCTGCTGGGCCCCCGGTCCAGCCCTGCTCCCTGCCCAGCACTCCCCTTGCCCCAGCTGGTCCCTGGTGTTACAGACCCCAGCAGGTCAGAGCAGGGCACTGCCCACCCAGCAGCAGGAACCCTGTGGGAACACACCTGATGCCTGGTTTCCCTGCTGCCTCAGAGGGGATTTTATTTTGCCTTTCATGTTCCCACTGAGCTGGGGAAGCAGAACATCAGCTTTCCCTGCCAGCAGGCACAGCTCAGGCTGCCACGCTGCTCCGGAGCTCAGTGGGACGTGCTGGACCACAGAGCTCCCCTGGGAGCTGCCCTTCCACCCCTTCCCAGAGCAGGAGAGAGAGACATGCCTGCCTGCCTCCCTGCTCTGCCCTCCACAGACCTTTAATTCTTTCTCCTCTGATGTTAATCTCAGAGGTGGTGCACAGGTCAAGTTTAATATGCTGTCCTGGGGGAGTTTCATTTAGAACCAGCGAGAGGGAGACTGGCAGTTCAATTAGGGTTTCCCATGTAGTCCAGGAGCATCCCGAGCTTCAAAAGGCAGCAGGCTGTGCTCAGCAGAGGCCAAGGCAGGCAGGTTCCCACGGACCTGGCTCTTGTCACAACCTGCTGCCTCTTCCCCACATGGCTGTGCCCAGCACATCCCCCCCAAGGCCATTCTCTGGTTCCACCCCTAACTTGCCCACCTGCCCCTACACACCTCCAAGTCCTCATGCACACGTGTGTGCCAGCACCCAGAGCCCTGGTGGCAATGGCAAAGGCACAGGCACATCCTCTGACTCCTCAATTTCCCCATCAGGTGAGTAGCACTCAGAAGTTACAGGGAGGTGCTCATGCACAGTTCTCCTGTGAGAGCTCTGGGGGATGCACAGAGCCCCCTGGCACAAGGGGGTTCCTGTGTGAAGCTTTGTGGGGGTGTCAGAGGTGTGCTGATGGCTCCAGGCAGTCAGGTCCCCTGGGCAGACCAAGAGACCCCTCCCCACCTGCAGCCTGGGCACAAGCTGCTGTAATGGGAAAGCACAGGCAGTAAAAGACTAGGATGGGGATCATAAATATCCATTAAACCAGCTTTTAATCCACCCTCTGAGCAGCAGGGCTGCAGTGAGTGAGAGCCAGAAGCCTGGCAGGCTGTGTGGCACACAGGGAGGGGGCACCCCGGCATCCCACTGCAGGGTGTCACTGCCTGGGGAGGAGATGAGCCATCCCTGCAGAGCATGGATCCAGGGGCAGTGCCCAGGGATGGAGGGAATGCTGCCACTCTGCCTCCTCCATTGCTCCAGCCCAGCACAGCCCTGGCACCAGCTGCAGGAGACCTGACGTGAGACTGACTCATCTGGGGGAAATACAGTCGGTGCCCAGACAAGGAGATGAAGCCACAGCCCCTCTGCCACCAGCGCTGCTCCAGCAAAGGACAAAGCAGATTGGTGCTGGGAAGCAGAACCATGTCCCAGCCTTTGGTTTATGAAGGGAAAATCCTGGCTTCTCTCCATCACTTCCCAAACCAAAGCCTCGTGCAGAGCACCTCAAGACACACCCTGTTTGTGTGTCTCTGCTCATCCCCTGGTGTGTGGATCCAGCTCTTGCATCCAGCCTTTCCTGCTCTCCAGGGACAACAGACTCTGGGTAACAAGGGCACCCTCATTCCTAACTCCTCTTGAGGAGTTTGTCTCCACTTTGTGTACAATGTCCTCACCTTCCTCCCTGCCAGTGCTGCCACTCACTATTTATGGCTGTACAGCACAGAGCAGGTCACATCTGTGTCCTTCCTCTGGTGTCAGCACAGGACAAAGTGCCCCTGAATTGCTGCTGCTTCTGCCACGATGCTCTGTGCTGGAGCCAGAGCCAGCTGCAAGATGGCAGGTCCATCTCCTGGGAATTTGGGGTCTTCCCATGCAGACTTTCCCACAATGTACCAATTCTGAGGGGGGAAATTCCACCCAGAAGTATCAAGAACTTTTGCTGGGTTTTGACGCTGCTGAATCATTAAACAGTAAAATGCTCGATAGACTAGAAATGTAGATTTGAAGTAATATGATAATATAAAAGCCCAAATGGAATGAAACCAAATGATAATGTCAAATTGAAATGTTCGCCTCTCATTGGAAAAAATCTTTTCACCATTATTGAAACAAAATGTGAAAGTTGAAATCATTTGATTTGACACTTCTCCATAGAAAAATATCATCAGGATCGACATGTTCTCTGGAGATGTTCAGAGTTTAGAAACTGCTCTGCTGGAAAAATGTTGCCAGACAGAAATGAGACAGAGCAAAGGAGACTGGTTCTCCCTGTGCCCCTCTCTGAGCCAGAGCTCTGGCACAGAGGGTTGCAAGGGATGCTGGAAAGGACCAGAGCAGGTTCTGTCCTCAACCCCACTCCTTTACCACCCTGTGCCCTGGCTCCAAGCCCAGGGGAGTGACTGGCTGGTGGCCTGACTGGGCCCATCCCTGCCAAACCACAACAGTTGGAGATGGGTCTTTCACCCAGCTCTTCCTGCCCTTCCCTGATCCTGCTCCCCAGCACCCACTGCTGCTCAGGCCAGAGGTTGTCCAGCTGCAGCAGAGCTGGTGCTCCAGGATTTCACAGCCCATCCCCTTCACAGTCTTGTCTCTCAGCATTTTTATACCTTTTCAAGCCCCCTCCTGAGCAGAGCACACCTGCCAGGACAGGCTGTGCTCTGAGGTGCTGACCAGGGTGGTTTGCACCCCTCTGGCACATTCTGGCTCACCCAGTGTGCAGGGGGTGGTGAGGGGTGCCCAAAGATGGCCCAGAGATAAGTGAGATCCAACCCTCTGCACAGGCTTTGAGAACCTCTGGTGCCTTTGGGGTGTGCAAAGCCCCCAGCAAGGATTAGAGAATCATTAAGGTTGGAAAAGGCCACCAAGGTAATCAAGTCCAACCTTCAACCAAACACCCCAATGACTATTAAACCATATCACAAAGTACCACATCTACTCGTTCTTTGAGCAGTTCCAGGGGTAGTGACCCCACCACTGCCCTGGGCAGACTGTGCCAGTGCTTAACCCCCCTTTCAGTGAAGAAATTTGTCCTAAAGTCCAGTCTTCCCTGGGACACCTTGAGGCCATTGCCTCTTGTTCTGTCACCTCTTACCTGGGAGAAGAGACCGGCCCCCACCTGGCTCCAGCCTCCTGTCAGGGAGTTGCAGAGAGCAAGAAGGTCCTCCCTGAAAATCAGTGCCCCAAAACCCCCTCTCCGACCCTGCCTCTAGCCCAGACTGAGGAGTGGGTGTCAGCATCCCCCTGAGCTGGCCCAAGCCCCCTGCTCCCCCCACTGCCTCACCAGAGCTCCAAGGCTCCCAGGGCTGGCAGGGCAAGGAGGAGACCCAGCAGGAGCCCAGAACAGAGAGCTCAGTGTGTGGCACAGCAGCCGAGTGGTCCCTGCAGCCGCCTCTGCAGGGCCCAGTGCCCACCAAACCCAGCCCAGCCGGGTCCTCTCCCCGAGCAGGATGCAGTGGGGTCAACCCTCCCTTCCTCCTGGCTCTCTCCCTCCTCTCCGGGCTGCAGAGCTCGCCGGGGCTGGTGCTAATGAAGATTTCCTGCAGCGCTTGCTTAGCAGAAAATGATTGGTTACACCCGAGCTCGTAATTAAAAAAAAAGAGAGCGAGTGCACTAATGGGTATTTATTTGACTGTTACCTTGTCATGTATTTATCGATGCAGATAAATTCAAAATCATTAAATGCTTTACGGGGCCTGACAATTTACAGCCCCTGTCAGTGCTCCGTGCCCTGGCTCTGCGGCAGGAGCCACGCGGTGCAGTGGCAGAGCCTCAGGCATGGCACAGGTCTGAGCCCCCTGGGCTCGGCACGGGGTCCTGAGCCAGCTGGGGCACACAGGGCAAAGGGACCAGCAGGCTGTGACCAAGTGTGGTGGATCAAAACGCTGCTGAGGTGCTGCTGTCACGATCTCTGCCCTGTAGGGATTGTGGCGACAGCGATGGGTCTCTGCTCAAGGCTGGAAGCGCAGCCAGGGTGTGATGGGCACCTGTGGTGCTACACTGGGGGATATTGGAGCTGTATCCCCAGCTCCCCACAGCCCCCACCCCAGATGTCCCTGTGCAGATGATGGCTCCGGGCAGGTGAGTCTGGAGATGCCTCAGGGACGTGGTGGGGCTGAAATCGTTTGTGATCTCTATGTGCAGGTGAGAATCTCAAGCCAAGCAGACAAGAACTTCTGGCACTGCTCAGAGGCCAATGTGAACCAACGTGACCACAACAGAGGGGAACTCATCCTGTGCCTTCTTCCTTGGGGTGGAAGCCCATTTCAGTGCCTCCCTATCCCAGGGCTGATGAAGACAATGGTGATGAAGGCAGGATGAACATTTTTCCCTGCTCTGTAACAAGCAGCAGGGGCAGCCCAGAGTAGCCACAGATCTCAGGAGAGCATCTCTCTCGAGACTTAACAGGTGTGCAGGGGGAGGCAGGGGCATCTCCTGACTCAGTGTTTGCATAGCAACAAGGCCCTGCCTTCATGCTGATTATACAGCCCCTAATTACCTTACTATTCCTGTTAGCAGAGGCAGGAGCCCCCTCCTCCCCACACACCCACAGGCAGCCTGGGCCAGGGCTGGGTGTGAGCATCCCCGTGCTCTGGGTGCTGTCACCAGCATGGCACCTGTGCCCTCCCTGTGTGTCTGTGTGCACGGGGCAGCAGCTCTCCCCACTGCCCTTGCGATTTTCAGGGAGATGAAGCAACACTACAGTGTGGAGTGGGTCTGCCCCCCAGGATCCCACAGCATGGGGCAGAGTCAGCAGCAGCCACTCAGATCCAGGGCAGAGACACAGCTCTGGTGGCACTCATCCTGCCTGCTGCCAGGCCACCATGTCCCCAGGACCCAAACGAGCTCCTAGAACAGGTCTGAACATCATCACTTCCAGTGCAGACATGGCAGCTGCCCCTCCCACCTCTGTCCTGAACCCAAGCTCAGCGTGGCAGGGAGGATCCCAACTCCCAGTGCTCAGACCTGCAGCAGGGACCTCTTAGGGGGAACATCCTTATCCTAATCCTGGAATCTCTCCATGCGGGGAAGGGTCAGGCTGGCACCAGCACAGGGTGGGCACAGCTGGCAGAGCTGCAGGCTGGCCCCAGGCACAGCTGGGAGAAGGCTCTGCCTGAGCACCCTGAGCCCATGGCACTGGCTGCCCCACTGCCCTTGATGTCTGCAGGCAGCCTGGGAGGCAGGAGCCCAGCATTCCCTGTCTCCCTGCCAGCTGCAGAGCAGGAGGCTCCACACAAGGTGTTAACCACAGGGTGGGAGCATCCTGACCAACCTGCTGGGAGGAGGCTCAGCACTCACAGTGAGGGTGGATATGCTGCACTCTGAGGGCTCAGTGAGAGGATCCCTGGGAGTTGCTGGATTGTGCTGGGAACAGGCAGAGTGGCAGGAGCTGCTGGATTGTGCCAGGAGCAGGAAGGGTGGCAGGAGCCCCCAGACTGTGCCAGGAGCAGGCAGAGTGGCAGGAACCCCCAGACTGTGGCAGGAGCAGGCAGAGTGGCAGGAACCCCCAGACTGTGGGAGGAGCAGGCAGAGTGGCAGGAGCCCCCAGACTGTGGCAGGAGCAGGCAGAGTGGCAGCGGGGTCGCAGCTTTGTTTTGAGAGAAAAGGCAGGAACTGGGGCTGTGTGTGTAAGTAGGTCACACGCGAGGCTGGAGACGAGGCCACGGGCACAGACTGTACATGCAAGAGGGACAAGAGTGGGAGAGGGGGGCTGGGATGACTGGGAATGGACAGTGAGAGAGCACAGGAGAGCTCACAGACAGACAGAGAGACATGCAGGACCATGTCTGTGTAAGCTCTGCAACAGCACAGAGGACTGTCTGCAGCATCCTCCCTTTCTGCTCCACTGCCACCCTTGTGGTGTGAGAGCCCTTTCCTGATCCCCTTGCCCAGCACAGCCCAGTATCAGAGCTGATTCCTGCTGGGACCTGTACAGGGAGGATGCTCAGAGCTCTGCAGCCTCTGGCTGTTCTCACTGCTGGGCGCACAACCATCTTTATCCTCACGGCATCCACAAGTCATGAAATTATGCTGTGACAGAGAGTGGCACAGGGCTGGGGAAGAGTGGCAACTCAGCCACCACAATCATGGGGAGACACATCCCTCTGCCTCCCATGGGTGCTGGGCAGCCTTGGTGTCCCTGTGTCAGGCTGGAGTGGCCAGGGTGGGTCAAAGACACCCCATTGTGCTGGGAGTGCTTGCAGTGGTTTCCCTCCCTCCACATCCCAGGGTAGTGGGTGGCCATGAGGGGGTGATGGGTGATGAGCCCATCTGGAGCAGCATCACTGTGTGGGACCCAACACCTGCAAACCCCATTGACAGCAGGGTCAGACCTGTGCTCCCCTAATGCCCCCCAACAGCAGGGTCACTCCTAATGCCCCCCAACAGCAGGGTTACCCCTAATGCCCCCCAACAGCAGGGTCACAGCTCTGTTCCCCTAGTGCCCCCCTGCAGCACCTGATACTTCAGCACATGGTCCAGCCCTACATCCTGCATCCTGTCAGGTTGGGAAATGCTGAACACGGGCAGAAAATGCCTTCCCAGCCCCTGTGGTGATCAGCTGGTGCCCCCAGGCAGGAGGTGCAATTAACCTTCTCTTGGCAAGAATAACTACCAATGAAATTATTGATCATAAAGTTATACAGCCCTTTGCAAGCCTCAGCCACAGAAGGGGATTGGAGGAGGCATGTCATGGGAGCAGAGAGTGCAGAAAGGAAGATGCAGCCTTTGCAGCATCTCAGCATGGTCCTGGTGCACGTGGAGTGGAGCAGGGAGACATCTCCACAACCTCCCACCATCACACCCCACTGCATGGATGGCAGGGCTGGCTTCAAAATGAGAGTGGGCTCAGGTGCTGCAACACCCAGACCTTGTGATGGGCTGGGCCAGGAGGATGTGGGAGTTCAGACATATGAAAAGGCAGAAGAATTAGACAATGGCAGAAAGGAGCCTTAACAAAGCTAAAAATTGAACATGAAATGAGGTAAAGGCACAAAGTAAAGACATGAAAAAAATCCCTGGTCTAATCCACTGCTCCAGCTCCAGGGCAGTGCAGCACCAAAGAAAGCTGGAGGATTTGGGCTTCAGGTGTTCCAGGAGCTGTGTGTTGTGCATCGGGCACTGCAGTGAACACAAGATAAATGGGACATTTCCTAATTCCAGCCTGCACATCATCTCTGAATGTGAACCAGAGACAAGTCAGTTTGGGATGAATCAGGGGGAGTCACCTGGCCAGTCCATGCAAGCCATGGGGTGCCTGCACTCCCCGTGCTCTGGCTGCAAGTGGGGTGACCCCAAGCCCCAGGGCCTGGCCCCTGCACAGGGCAGGAGACAAAATCCAGAGGGATGTGACAGGGTTGGGGTGTTGTCCTTTGGCATTTGGAGAGAAACCACTGCAAAGAGCTTAATCACTGTGTAATTATGCCAAAGCACTGGTCACCCACTGAGGGACTTCTGCAGGATGCTGATCTGGGGAAAAGCTTTCCCTTTTTTGTAACAGGAACCAAGAAACTGGACAGTCTCAGGGTAAAAAATATTTCTGGGCTTGGTTAGGAAAATCAGGCTTTGGCTGCTGGGAAGCCAGGCATCTTCACCATCTTCTGTCCTGACAGCTTTTGTTTGGGGTTTTTCATTTGTGAAAGGAAAGGGTTTGGCAGGGAGGGGGGATTCTGATGGCAATGCAGGGAAAAATGAGAAAAAGAAGATTTCTTCACAAAATTTCAGTGGAAAATAACCAGATTTTTTTTAAAAAAACCCTGTCTGTTTTCAGACTCCCTCCCGGAAGGGCTGCCGTGGCCTCACACTTGACACCCCCCGTTGCTGGGGGCTCGTCCGTGGGGCAGAGCTCGGGCGGGATGCCGAGTGCTCCCAACCCTTCCTCTCCCGGGGCCGGGGCCGTCGGCAGCGGCTGCAGCGCTAACCCAGATTCCAGGGGCGTCACGCTGCCGCGGCTGCTAAATTGGCAGCGTGTAAGAGACATGTCACCTGGGTGACAGGGTGGCTCTGACTGCGGGAGGGTTGGAATACACTGCGCCGTGTGCTAAATACTCCCATCATTACGGCTCAGCCGGAGAGACGGGGTGGGAAAGTTCCCTGGGTACTGGGAGAAGAATGGAGGCTGGATTTGCAGGGAGAACATCCCTGCCTGCTCCTGGTGGCCCCGTTGGCCCCATCCCCAAACCCTCCTGGCCTGGTCCTGCTGTCCCCGCTGTCCCCATCGCCAAACCCTCCTGGCCCTGGCACGCAGCGAGCTGACCTCCTGCACGGAGGTTCGGCATCTCCCAGGAGCATATCCTTGCTCTCCTGATCATCTCCAGACTCCGGGAGGCTGGTGCGAGTTGTCTTCTGCTGAGGGCAAAGGAGGGAATAATTAATCGCCCCTTTGTGTAGAAATAGCTACGAAACCGCAGAGCGCGCCGGAGTCGGGGCCGGGCCGTGCGGTCGGAGCGGTCCCGGGGGAGGCAGAGCCGGGGCGGCCGGAGCCGCAGGCGGAGCAGGGAGCGGGGAAGCCGAGGAGCCAGCGCGGGTAACCCGACCCTGGGGACCGAGCAGGGGGCTGGGATAGGGGTGGAGAAGCTGCTTCCTCCGCCTGAGCCCCTTGGAAAAGTGCTCCATGAGAGGGTGTTGTGACAAAGGACCATCTGTCAGTGGGAGCCCTGACCCCGCCGTGGTGTGACAAGCCAGCACAGGTCCATGTTGGCTGAGCCCAGGGCTCAGGAAGGGCAGTGCCTGAGGGACTTTGTGGTCTGGTGGGCATCATGCACCTACAACACTTGTGGGCTGCTCTGTGCACACCTTCAGTGGGGACCTGGAGAATTCCTGGTGGGTGTGTGACACCAGTGTTGGCTGCACCAGCCCTGTCCTGCCTCTTCTTGAGTGAAGCAGCACCCAGCAGTCACTGCCCTTCTCTTCTCGCACATTGACATTGTTCCCCACCCTCTCTGCCCGAGGGTGGTCACCTGCTTGTGAAGATCTCTGGGCAGTGGGTCCATCACAGCTCCCTCTCTCCATCAGGTAGCCATGGGCTCACCAGCCCTCAGCCCTCACTCCTGTTGGGTCAGGCAGTGATTGCCAGTGTCAAATGTGTGACAGCAGAAAGGGGACGGGCTGTGGCACCCCAAGTGACCAGGAGCCCCTGGCTGCAGCAGCACCATCACAGCAAGTCATCTCTGCTCCGAGCAGTCACATTTCCAGTGCTGTGGGACAAGAGGCCACGTCCATGTACACACAGGTCGTTTCAGTCACGCTGTGCTGGGCACTGGTGAGGCCACACCTCGGATCCTGGGGGCAGTTTTGGGCCTTTCATGACAAAAAAGACACTGAGGGGCTGGAGCATGTCCAGGGAAAGGAACAGAGCTGGGAAGTGTCTGGAGCACAGGTCTGATGAGGAGCAGCTGAGGGAGCTGAGGGGGCTCAGCCTGGAGAAAAGGAGGCTCAGGGGGGACCTTCTTGCTCTCTGCAACATCCTGACAGCAGTGGGGAGTCGGAGGGGGTCGGGATCTGTTCCCAGGGAACAAGGAACAGGACAAGGGGAAACAACTCCAACTTGTGTCAGGGGAGGTTCAGGTTGAATATTAAGAAAAATTTCTTCACTGGAAGAGTGGTCAGGCATTGGCACAGCTGCCCTGGGCAGTGGTGGAGTCACCATCCCTGGAAGTGTTCTATAAATGAGTAGACATGGCACTTCATTAGTGGGCATGATGGGATTCAGTCAATGGTTGGACTTGGTGATCCTGGAGGTCTTTCCCAACCTTAAGGATTCTGTGATTCTTCTGGATCTGACAAATGTCAGGCAGGTCATGGATCTGCTTCCCCTGCAGCCAAGCTCCAGCCTCTCCCAACCCAGCTACAGCTGGAGGAGAGAGAAAGACTGAGCCAGAGGCTCAGGGATGTGTATTCTGCTCATTGCTCACAAATACTAATGGCCCAGAGTTATTAATATTGCCACTGTAGTCATATCTGGGTAATTACTGCCATTAACCACCAGCAGAACTATTGAGTTCCCCTAATCAGTGCATTATAATAATTGGGACCAAGTGTTTTATAGATCCGGATGCTAATTCCTCCCTAACACCTCTCCCTCCCCTGGGGCTGCTCCTCCCTGCTCAGCTCCAGTGCCTCCCAACCCAGGGCTGCTCCCTGAGCCCAGCTGCTGGGGCACCTTGTGCCCCACATGCCCTGGGGTGGGTGACCCACACCTTGGGATGTCCCTGCTCCGCCTGATGGGAAATCACGGCTGCAGGAGGTTTGGGAGGCCAGGTACTCTGGGCTGTGGAGGTGGAGGTGGGTCTTGCAGGAGAGGAGCTGGGTCCACGCCCTGCACGTGTGGCCCAGCAGCATCTCCCTGGTGCTGGGAGACAGCAGGACTGCAGGGAGGGCTTTGGCTGTTCTGTGCTGCTGGGACACAAATCTGGTGTGGGGGAAATTAATTGCACAGTCTGCTATTTACACCCATTTCCTCTTGCTCTGGAAAGCTCTTCGCTGCTGAGCCATCTGGGCCTTGGAGCCCAAACCCGCCTTGGCCCGGAGCTGGTGCCTGTTCAGGTGGTGATTCAGTGGGTTGCATAAGAGGAGCATCTTCTCCCCCTCCCGGATGTGCTGAGCTGAGCAGGCAGCTGTCCCCACACCGCCACCACCACAGGGACGGGGCAGCCAGGACCAGCTCCCTCCCAGCTCTGCCTGCCCTGAGCACCAGCAAGCCCTGGGTCTGCCCGGGGGGTGCCCGGGGCAAACAGAGCCAGGCTGGCTCCAAAATCTGCAGCCAGGCATCTGCCACAGCCCTTTGGGCCCCATCGTGGGGACACAGCCAGTGCCACACTGAACCCTGGCAGGGGGGGCTGGACTCAGGGGGCAGAGCAGGTCTGCAGCTCCCCAGGACACTTTTGGCCCTTTCTAGATCAGGGCAGCAGATCTGTGACTCCTTCATGACAGGGAAAGCACAACCATGTGTGATTTAGAGCTGGCTTGAAAACAAAAATCCCTGGAAATTCTAATAAATAAGAATAAAGGGGTGTGGGGGAATTCTTGGAGGGTGGGAGTTACACAAAAGGTTTGGCTGTGCCCAAGCCAATGCATTTGCTTCCAACCACAGCCATTTCACAGCATTTTTTTTATGTTTAGCAAACTAAAATTAAGGGAAACTTTGAAACAAAGTCATTTGGAAGAGAAAAAAAATCAAAACATTTCACTCTGAAAATGCTGAAATGAAATGTTTTGATCTTTTGGGGTTTTTTTCCCCTCCAAACAAACCATTCAGCAGAATTGGCATATTCATCCAGAACCTTTTGGTGTTCCCAAATCTGAATTCTTTTTTTCCAAAAAATCAAGCCCTCTCAATTCCTCCCAGACAGAGATGTGTGCTGTCCTCAGGGGAACCCCTGGTGCGCTTGAAGGGACCTTCCAGGGTCTCCTGGTGGGAGAGGTTCCTCCCTGTGGAGCAAGAGAAGACACCTCACCCTCCTGCTCAGCCCACAATGAGACCTGGTGGCCAAGGGGTGGCACTGCCAAAAGGAGGGCACAGCCTGGGAGAGATGAGCCAGGTGAGAGGCATCCCCTGGGACGCAGCAGGTGAGAGAAGAGAGCGATGCAATCAATAGTGCTAATTGCAAAGGCAATGTCTAGCAGAAATAAGATGGTTATTCTGCATCACTGGACACTCTTACAATCAAATTGTCCACAGACAATTAGCTGAGCAGGAGAAAAAAGGAATTAGATTTCTAATTGTTCTGCTGGTGAAAGGCATTTTGGAGCACTCGGAGGATGGAGGAGGGAGAGGTTTGCATCTCTCTCTGCCGGGCTGCAGGAGCTGCCATCCCTGCTGTCATTCCCAGAGGGATAACCAAGCCAAGGGAATGGGGGCTGCAGCTGGGAGTACAGACGGCTTCCTGGGAGGCTTTGGCCAGTGCTTGTATTTCACTGGGTTATTTATTTCCTCCCTCCAGCCTCCTGCACGACAGAGCAGCAGCGCCCTGTGCTGCTCTCCGGGCACTGCCGCACTGGCAGTGCACTCCTGCAGACCCTTGGGCATCCCCCCACTGCATCCTGGACCAAGGACATCCCCATCCATACCACCCTCCAGAGAGACCACCTGCACCCTCACACACGTTCCAACAGCACCATCCCTGTGTGACGAGGCAGTGGGGCAGGATCCACACTCCTGTCCCCAAACTCCCCATCCTGTGACTCCTCAGCTGCCCACGTCCTGCTGGATGGCACAGGCAGAGAGGCGGGGGAGGAAGCCCTGGGATTTTTCTGGTTGTTATTAATGTTGGTGTTGACTCACACTGGTGGGTGTCGTTCAGCTCGAGGGAGTCTCCTGATGCTGCTTTGTGAGGACAACGGGAAGTCCTCCCGCCTCTGCTCCCTGGGCTGATGGGGAGCATCCACAGCATCCCTGGTGTCTAGGGGGCCTGTTTTGGAGGGATGGCCTTGCAGCACAGAGGTCCTTACACCCAGTCCAGTGGGGTGGTTGCCCTTCAGCTGTGTTCTCACTCGGGGGGTGGGTGCAGTGTGGCTGCAGCATCCCAGAACTCTCCCTTAGGGGTCACATCTGCATCAGTGCTGATGGCAACAACCTGTCCTTGGGCAGCAAAAGCCATGGAATGGGGGAAAAGACCCTTCTAGCTTTTGGTTCCCACCAGTGCAGAGAGCAAGGAGATCTGAAAGCAGTTTTGCCTTCTTTCATCTCTCAGCATCCATCCATCATCCCACTGCTCATCACCACAGAGAGTCCTGAGCTGTGCCAGGGGGACACACTGAGGGGATTTTCCTGTCTGTTCTTCTGTATTCCCATGGCCTGTTGGAGGGTTCTGGGCTCAGAGCACCCTGACCCTACCAGGTGAGCAAGGTGATCCTGGTGCAGCTCAGTGCAACACCCTGCAGAGACCTTCTCTGTGGCATTTGGGATCCAGCACCCTCATGGGCACTGTCCCACAGACAGCAGAGCCACCAGCAGCCCTTTCCTTCCAGCAGCAAAGGGAGGAGCACTGAAGGGGGTTCTGTTACTGCCTTGGACCCCCAGGCTGGAGCCACATCCGTCACCTGCAGAGAGAGGCTGTCCTGGTCTCTCCTGCCTCACCATGGGAGAGCTGCTGTCCCATGTGAAGAGCCAGAGCAGCCTGGCAGCCACGATTAGGGCACAGCTGGTCCCTGCTGCAACCTGCAGCTGCACTCTTCCACCTGAGCTGCCTAACCATGAAAAACATGGAATTATAGTCACCTCAGAGTGTGTGGCTGCTGGTCAGCACATTCACACTATCCACTGGTTTAGGCACCGTGGTTTTCTCCTGTTGGAGGTGGGACATCCTTGTCCTCACCAGGAGCCACCCTGCATGGGAGCCCTGCAACTCAGACCCACCAACAAGGTGCCCACCATGGACAGAGGGACCACAGCATGGGCAGCACAGCCAGGGCTCCCTGCCTGCCATGGCAGGGATGGGGAACAGCCTCATCTTGTGCTTCCTAAAGGATCAGCCCCAGGTGATGCTGCTGCTGTGGGAGTACAGCCAAACACAGCCCCACATATGTATATTCTCACGCACACACACACACACACACACACACACACACACACATATATATCTCCCCTTTGCCTTTGAGTCACCAGTGTTGAAACCTTCCCTGCCATGAGTCTTCTGAGAAATATTCCCCTCCCTCTCTCTCCCTCTGTTTTCCCCCCTCTCTCTCTCTCTCTTGCATTCGGGCTAATTTTATCTTCTGTCTTTCATCTGCCTGTGTATCTACCAGACCTGACAAAAAAGGGATTTTCACAGATTTTGCTAGTGCTCCCCAGCTCTAAAAGCTTTCATCTCCCTCCGCCGATGAGCGCGTGTCATCTGCTCGCTCCAAATTACAGCGGAGGCCTTCACACTCAATCGGAGCATTTTCTGCCTAATTTCCCAGGCAGCAGGATTAAGTGTGGGCTCCAGGCTTGTCTGGCGTGATCTGCAGAGCAGCCTCCCCCCGGCTGCCAGGGCCGGCCCCGGGGAAGCCCAGGGCACACCTCGCCCTGCCCTCTCCAGGGCACTCCCCTCCAGCAGACAGGCAGCAGCGCTGCCTCCAGGAGGCACCTCCTGAGCCCACGGACTGGCAGGGGAGGGCTGGGCAGGGGGATGCCCATGGCACAGAGCCTGGAGCTCTGCCTATCCAAGCGAGGGTGTAAGAGCAGCTCTGAGGCTCAGAGAGCCTCTCAGCACCAATCCCAACCTGGCAGGGGCTTCTGCACATCCAGGAGGCAACTGCAGCATTTCTCTGGGATGCCCAGTCTGTCTGCAGGAGCAGCAGGTGGGGGTTTATCTCCCTGTCATTACCACAGCCAGTTTAGACAGTGGTTCCCAGGTTGTTCATGTTGTCTCTGGATGCTTTGCAGCCACATCTCAGCCCTGGTTGCTGCCTGGGTGAGAGCTGTGGTGTCTACACCCTGCCCTGGGCAGGCTGGCACTGGGGCATAGCCCCTGGGGCCCCTGGGCAAAGGTGTGGAGGCACAATTTGTCCCTTGAAAGTGATGCTATATTTTAGTAAGGCAAAAAAAAACCAAACAGCACAGGAATCACAGGATAGAATCATAGAATGGTTTGGGTTGGAAGGCACCTTAAAGATCATCTTGTTCTGCTTCCTGCCATGGGCAGAGACACCTCCCACCAGCCCAGGGTGCTCCAAGCCCTGTCCAACCTGGCCCTGGACACTTCCAGGGTTGGGGCAGCCACACCTTTTCTGGGAAACCTGTGGCAGGGCCTCACCACCCTGACAGGGAGGAATCTCTTCCCAACACCTAATTTAAACCTGTCATTCCCCCTTCTCCTGTCACTCCAGGCCCTTGTAAATAGTCTCTCTCCATCTTTCTTGCAGGCTCCCTTCAGGCACTGCAAGGCCACAATTAGGTCACCCTGAAGCTTCTCTTCTCCAGGCTCAACAATCTCAATTCTCGCCTTTCATCACAGCAGAGCTGCTCCATCCCTCAAATCAACTTGGTGCCTCCTCTGGACTCACTTCAACATCTCCATGTCGTTTCTGTGCTGGCCCCCAGGGCTGGAGGCAGCTCTGCAGGTGGGGTCTCACCTGAGGGGGCAGAGGGGAAGAATCTCTCCCTCCCTTGCTGTCCACACTGTGGGATCAGCCCAGCCCATGGGGGGTTTCTGGGCCAGGGCATGTCCAGCCTCTCACCTACCAGCAGCCCCAAGATCTGCATCTGTTCACCATCAGCCCACACTGCTCCAGGGGGTTGGATGTCAGGTGACATGGTCAGGGGACTCCAGCCCCAGGGACAGCTCAGCTCCTGACCACACTGCCCACCCCGTGCAATTCCCTCCCAGCACCCCTTGTCCTGGCCCATGATGAGGTGGTCTGGTGCCATCTCTTTAGGAATTCAAATCACATCCTCTCCCAGAGCACATCCATGAGCTGCAGGGCTGCTGAGGGCACACATCTGGTGCAGATTGAGAACTCCCAGGTAAGGAGCCCCCTCCCAGCCACCAGGACACGGGTGGTGAGAGGAACCAGCAGCTCCTCCCTGGGCTCCCTGACAGGCAGAGCACGAGCTGAGAAGGAATGAGGAGCAGACAGCGTGATTAGCTCTGCTCAAAAAGGTCAAAACACTTATCAGACATGAACGGCACAGCTAAAAATACACCCGGCACCTCCCTGGCAATTCTCTCCTGGGAAGTGACAGCCGTGGCTGGTGGGGAACAGGGTGTGGGATGTGAACAGGGATGCTGAACTTCTGGATGGGAGCCTGGATCGGCAATGGGGAGTCTTCCCATTTCTGTGTGGCTTGGGAAGGGCAGAGTGACACCACCCAAAGGCATTTAGGGATGCTCTGAGGCTGACTGGGATGGGTGGGGTAAGGCAGGAGGGGGCTGATGCTGCAGCCTGGAAAGTCAGGCTGAAAGTCAGACTGTGGGGGGAAAGTACCTCAGAGCTGAAATACCAGGGACCAAGAGGAGAGAGGGAAGAACAAGGAGGTAACAAGATGATACAGGTAGGGAGCTGGAGACATGAGATTTACTCCCTTAGAAAAGAGCCAGTGCCGTTACCCCCCAGCCCCCACTGCTCTGGCTCCAGGGACCCCTCACAGCCACCAGGCCACAGGGCATCATCCCCCAGCACTCCTGGTCAGTCAGGTCACTCTCAGACATGCCCCACAACCATGGACCACACAGCACACACTCCCAGGACTCTGCAGTCCCACCAACAGAATCACAGAATCAATAAGGTTGGAAAAGACCTCCAAGATCATCAACATGAAATGCCACATCTGCTTGTGTTTTAAACACTTCCAGAACTGCAGAGTATCCCACCACCTCCTGGGGACAAAGCTCCTGGAGAAGAAGAGGTGACATTCACCCCCAGGACCTCCTCACCTCCTCTGACACAGGCACCAGTTGCCCATACCACTCATATATGTTTTGGTGCTTTCATGGTGCCTCTTTGTGCAGTAAATGCAGCAAATTCCACCTCAGGAGCTGCCCTGTCTCTGTCATGCTCAAAGCTATGATGGGAAGGAATTTCTCAATGATAGTGCAACTCTTGGTCCTGTTTTTTACTTCAGGTAGGAGCTTGCTTGTTCCCATCCCCTGTGCCTCTTTGAGCACAGCTTTTTCCACCTCAGTTCCTCTCTCAACCCGGCTACAGTTGGGAAGAGCTCCAGAACAAACGGCTCCTCTGTGACCCTTGAACATCTCAGCCTCCCAGTCCCAGCAAAGAGGGTGTGCAACCTCCTGGCCTCACAAGCAAAATTCAGTTGTGCCTCTGGCAGTTCATATTTAAGAGGATATTTTCATAAGGCCGAGTTGGATGGGGTTTGGAGCAAACTGGTCTAGTGGAAGGTAATCCTGTCCATGGCAGGGGAGTGGAATGAGATGAGCTTTGAGGTCACTGCCAACTCAAAGCCTTCTGGGATTCTGGCAGAGGCTGAGAAGAGGCAGTGCAGAGCCACAGAGCTCTGGGGCTGCTCTGGCTGCCACGCTGCTCCCTGGGTGCTGAGCTCACAGGGAGCCCAGCCCAAGACTCAAGGCCATCCCTCCCCATCAGTGGTGGAGATGCTTTGGGTGGCACCAAGTGGTACTTTCCAACCACAATTTTTCCATCCCAGGGTGTGGGAATGCACAGGGTGGGAAAGCTGTGGGACACTGGTGTGACACCAGGGGCAGGCCCCCAGCTGGGATGTGAGCAGCTTCCCTGCATGTATCGGGGCTGCACAGCACAGTCTGCAGTGACAGTGAGGAGAAATGACTGTGCCAATTTGCAGCAGGGCTCCTGAATGCTGTCACTGCCAATTGCTGTCACCACACGGCCTCCAAGGCCTCACCTGGGCCATGGTTAAGCACCTGCTCTCCTGTCTCATTAGGAGCTGTTACCATCATTATCTCGGCTCTTACTCCTGCCCTGGGCTGTGCAACCAGTGTTCCCCTGCGGGGCTGAGATGCTGCAGGAAACGACCTGAATGCTGTGGGGTCTTGAGCCACCACAGGATTTCTTGGCCTGATCAACTGGCCTGGACCAGCCCCAACAGGTCTGTGCTGTCCTGAGCTGCAACACACTGAAACAGCTTCCTGATCCCAGGCAGTGTTTGCCCTGCTCTCCCCGACCCTGCCACCAAGTACATTCATCCCAGCCTGGGTTAACCCTGGGAATTGGTTACATGTGTGTTGTGGACATCAGTGCAGCTTCCTCCACATTCCCGTGACCTGGGGCTACCTCCTGTCCCTGTGAGCACAGCCTGGGCTGCCCAAGTCCCTGCCTCTGTGTCCTGCCCAGGTGCAGCTGGAATGTGGGCATCACCGCTCCCTGTTCCAGCCAGTGGTGCCATCTTCTAGGAGCTCTGGACCCCTGGACATGGGGCACTGAGGAAGGCACTCCCCAGGGAGCAGAAGACCCAGAGGCTGTTTTCTGTGTCCTTGTGCCCTAAATAGATCTTATTCCCTCCTACACCCTCCTGTGCCCTGGTTGTGCAGGGGACACAAGGACCCCACTGTGTCATCCCTTTGCTCATCTCCAGGAAGGGAAGAGGTACTTACTGCCTCACCTCCACTTTACCCTTCCTTTAGGCAAGGGCTTTTAATTTCCTTTTAGGGCCAGAGCAGCAATCACTAAATGATGTCAGATCCCTCGGTGTGAAGCCGTGGGATCTCCCAGCCTCTGGCTAAGCCCTGCCTGAGCGACAGGCTGGTACCTGCGGGTCAGAGACCTCCCCAGTGCTGCTGACAGCTCTGCTAAAAGCTCTTTGTTCCTCAACCCCTAAGGCCCTGCTAAGTGGCAAACAGCACAGAGAGCATCTGCAGAGCCACGAGGAGGGACTCCTGACACAGGGAGGCTCTGCTTTGCCTGCTCCTCTGAGCAGTGATGGGCCACAGGCAGTGCCACAGCTCAGCCTGCCTGCTCGGGGGGCACTGGGTCTGTCCACAAGCAGGCTGAGCCCTGAGATCAGGAGAGCTGCTCCAATCCCATGGGGGTGATGCTTTCCATGGGACAGCACTGTCACTACCACAGTCCCTGTCACCCCTGCCCACCTCTGCACGTCTCCATCAGCTCTGTGCTGAGTGTGCCAACCAGACCTGTTGATCCACATGGATGTGAGGGCAGCAGTTTGCTCTCTGTAATCACCCACTGGGTTTTACCCCCATGAAAGGGCCACTGGAGAGCAGATGTGATCAGCCA
Source organism: Rhegmatorhina hoffmannsi (assembly GCA_013398505.2). NCBI lineage: Eukaryota > Metazoa > Chordata > Aves > Passeriformes > Thamnophilidae > Rhegmatorhina > Rhegmatorhina hoffmannsi. The sequence goes on along the minus strand of CM031068.1, from coordinate 1,017,279 downwards.
CCAAGGCAGGGCTCCTCTGGTGGGTGCCTACACCTTTAAACCAGGGAATAAAAAAAATAAAATAAATCCTTCGCCTGGAGGGCAGTGGAACAATTTTGACTTTAAAAAGAGAGCGAGACAGAGAGAGCGAAGTGAGCGTTAACAACTCCTGATCCAGTCCCTGGGCATTCATTAATGTTTCATGGCGCTTTCAATTATTGCCTCCTCTGCCACTGCCGTCATCTGTCTCTTCAAATCGACGGTATAATAACCACTCAAGCAGAAATCCACTCTGCTGTCTGCCCGCCACTCCCCTCCCAGCCTCCGCAGCTCCCTCTCTCCCAGCCTTTCATCTGTGCCCGGCACATCTCTGGCTGGCAATGCCTTTGCCCTGCCCCGCCTGCTGCTGCCCCAGCTGGGGCAGCGCTCGGGGGCACACGGGGATGTGCAGGACCCTCCTGTTCACAGCCAGGCTTTCAGCGGGCAGATCCCCCTCCACACCGACGGGGTTTGCAGCTGCTTTGGGCACACGCTCTGAGGCACGGCGGGGTCTGACACCCCAGCCTCGGGCACTGAGCCGCAGAGCCTGTGGTAACCCCACCGTGCCCCTGACCCCAGTGTGCACCCCACGGCACATCCCACCCCCAGCCCCAGCCCCGTGTCCCCGGTCAGGAGACACAGCGGGTGTGCAGGCACCGCGTGTCCCGCGCAGCCCCGGCCCTCTGCACCCACCCACGCGTGAGCACAACGGGCACAGCCAGACGGCTCTGCCTGCACAGGCAGCACGGGCAGGCTGCTGCCTGCTGCCCGCACAGCCCCGGGCTCAACCCACCAACAGATGCGGCCCAAATCCCTCCCTCCTCTGCAGAATGTCCCCGCGCTGCCACCTGAGCCCATCTATGACACGGGGGAGCCCCAGGGCAAGCGAGGGCTCCCTGTGTGCATGACAGCCCTGGAGCTGTTGGTGCCTGGGCAGGGAGGGGGCAGTGCTGAGGAGACTGGCAGAGACCATGAAGCAAAGTCTGTCCATGCATTTTCCTACACGGTGTTCTGGCTTAGGCAGGAAGTGTGCAGGGGGCTGGAGAACAGTGAGGAGCATCTGGAGCACCTACAGCTCCTCTGCCCAGCAGTGGGACCACAGAGCTCAGCTCAGCCTTTCTGTGCCTAGAGGGGAGTCATAGAATCCCAGAACAGTTTGGTTTGTGAGGGATCTCAAAGCTCATCTTCTTCCAACCCCTTGCTATGGGCAGGGACACCTCCCACTAGCCCAGGTTGCTCCAAGTCCTGTCCAACCTGGCCTTTGACACTTCCAGGGATGGAGCAGCCACAGCTTCACTGGGCAACCTGTGCCAGGGTCTCATTACCCTCAAAGGGAAGAATTTCTTCCTAATATCTAATAAAAATGTGTTCTATGTCAGGTTAAAGCCATTCCCCCCAGTCTCAGACCTGCCAGCATCAAGGCTGCAAACCTCACACATGCCCATAAATCTCCCATTTGCCTTGTCCAGTCCTCAGTGCTCACAAACATGTCCCTGGGCTCAGCACCTCAGGGTGAAGGAGCCAGAGACTTCCACCCAGGGCAAGGACACATGAAGGCCACAAAGTGGGTTCCCACCTACTCTGCCCAGCATCCACCAGCCTGACCAACACATCGTTGCTATCTGGAATGGGAGGAAGAGCTCGTGCCTTCCATGCAGACTGCGACAAACACAAACCACCCCAGTTTGAAGTCAATGTTCCTGCTCTGATGAAGTCATGTCCTTCAATCCCACCCCTGCATTCACACCTCCTAGAGGTGTTGGGACTCTGCACTTTTAAACATTTATTATTTTCTCCAAATGGAAATAGTGTTGAAATGTCAAAATTTCCAGTGGGACATTCCCTATTTAACTGTCCTCTCTGGGCTGGGATTTATTGCCGACAACTGAATCACCCACATCTTGTTGCTATTACCAGAAAGCTTTTCTTGCTCCTGAGCTCCTCTCCAGCTCTGGTGTTTGAGTGTTACTCTGAGAGCAAGAGGATGCAGAGAGATGGACCAAGGAGATGTGGCTGATGGGCACCCAGGGACTGGGCAGTGTAAGGACAGGGCAGGACCCCACACCATTTTTGACCATCAAGGTGTTCAGACTCCACTATTGGCAGAGCTGGGCAGAGCTGCCTTTCCTCCCAGGACAGGACTACAGAGCCAGCCCCCAGCCCCCTTGGCCCCACCCGCACTCCCAGCTGCTCCAGCAGCTCCAGTTCTGCCTGCTGCAGGGGCTCTGGGAGCACAGAGCTCCTCACCAGCCCTTGCTGCTCCTCCCTTTCTCCCCCTTACCCCACCAAGCCAGTTTTCCTTTAGAGTCTTGCTTCTCCCTTTCCCAGAACTCTCCTGGCTGGAGCAGAGCTGGAAGGAGGGGAGCAGGGACTTGGCCCCTGGTAGTGGCTGGACTCAGCACGAGGTGCTGGGATGCTCAGGAATGGCCCAGAAGGAGTTTTACTCTCTTCTTTCTTTCTCTGGCTCTTGTAAAGATATTTTGGAGTCCCTCTGATGGGAGCCAGATGTGCTGCAGATGTTCTGCTCAGCAGAGTGCTGGCTTGCCTCCTGCACATTCAGAAGGCTGCACATGCGTTCTGGTGACAGTGGCCATGTCCCCTTTGGCCCGGGGCGCTCCCACGCACACACACACTCACCTCGAGTGTGCCCAGAGCTCCAGGGGTGCTGCCACATGGGCAGGCACAAACAGGCAGGGACACACTGGCATGGGGACACACCTGCACACCCTGTTTTACTTGTGCACTACTGGCACAGGATCTCCCATGCATGTGGCACAGGGAGCATTCAAGTGTAGTTGTGTCCTGCACACACCAGGGTTTGCACCCCCAGAGACTGCACCACTGGGTGGCTTCAGGCCACAGCTCCAGGCATGGGCAGACCCTTCACGGGCTGCAGGAGCTGCCACACTGAGCTGAGGCTTTCAATGGATGGAGTCTTGTCCTCCTCTGACCCATCACAGAGCAACAGGTGGTGTGGCACAAGCAGCAGGCAGGGGACTGGTCACCACCTCCTTTTAGAACCATGGAATCACAGAATGGCTGTTGGAAGGGACCTTAAAGCCCATCTCCTTTGACCCCCTGCCATGGGCAAGGACACCTTCCATCAGCCCAGGTTGTTCCAACCTGGCCTTGGACACTCCCAGGGATGGGGCAGCCACAGCTTCTCTGGTCAACCTGTGCCAGAGTCTCACCACCCTCACAGCCAAGAATTCCTTCCCAAATCCCATCTAACCTGCCCTCTGGCAGTGGGAAGCCATTTCCCTTGTCCTGTCCCCCCATGCCTTTTCCCAAGTCTGGAGCCTTCTCTTCTCCAGGTGAGCTTCCCCAGCTCTCCCAGCCTGGCTCCAGAGCAGAGGAGCTCAAGCCCTGGGATCAACTTAGTGTCTCCCCTTTGGACTCATTCCAACAGGCAGAGTCCTCTGTCTTTTGGCACAGCCCTTCACCCAGCAAGTGCTGTCAAGTGCCATCCCTCCAGAGCCAGGTGGGAGCTGTGCCTCCCTCTGCCCTGTGGGCACCAGGACCTGAGGTCATTTGTCTTTCTCCACATGCTCCCTCAGAACCAGACCGGGCCAAATTCTGTGTCAGTGACCACCCCTGTGATGTCTGGCATCTTCCATGGAGTAATCAGCCACAGACACCACCCCCCTTATTCACCTGCCCCTGAGCAGCCTCCAGCCCACCCTCCCTTCCCACACACCTGCACACAAGATGTGTATTATCACAATATTTCCCTCACATGCTTTCCTTCGTGCCCTGGCAGGGGGGGCCTGGAGGAATGCAGCCCCCCCCAGGATCACACCCCCCAGCACTTCCAGCTCTCTCTGGGATGGGCTGTCCAGCCCTGGGCTTCCCCCCACGGTGCTGCTGGTTGGAGAGGGGCAAGAATGGGGGTTTGTGACTGGCAGGTGCTGGGCTGTTTCCTGGCTGGTCCCACAATGTCACAGGAGTGAGGGCTCAGTGCCCAGGAGCCAGACCTGCCACACCCAGAATCCAGACTCAGACCAGTTTCCCTGTGCAGGCTCCAGTTTTCTTTCCCATTTCTGGACTCATGTTGCCATTCACCATTCATTGTGCAGCACAAATCCAGATGATATGTAAGAGCAGGGTGGAGGGACAGTGGGGAAGGGCAGGTGGGCAGCAAACCCAGTGCGCCCAGCACCACCAAACCTTGGGAAAACCTGGAGCAGAGTGCCCAACCTGAGAGCTTGGAATTGGCCTTCCATGTGCCAAGTGAGTGAGCCAGGTGAGTGCTGTTGCCCAGGGCAAGTGGGAGGTCCAGGCTGAGCATCCCAGCACAGGGTTGTGTGGGGAGGGGGGGGCTGGCACTGCCTCTCCCCCACCGCCCCCTCCTCCACTTCCCCCTGCTCACACTCCCCCTCTCTTTCCTAATCCCCACAAATGCTAAGATATTTAAATGTGGTATTTTCAAATCTAATCAGCGTTCCAAAGCTGTGCTGCCGCCACTCAAATTTAATTTGATCCATTTACCAACTTTGTGGTGCATCTAATCAAAGAGAGGGAACAATTAGGTGAATGTCAGGGGTCACCTCAGCCTCCTGTGCCAACGAGCCCTGGGAGGCATCACAGCAAGGCTGGCCCTGGGGAACAGAAGCAGGAGCCAGGGAGCTCAGGATGGAGGTGGCCACAGGGATGGAGGGTGTCCTGGGTCATGCACACCACAGGGTGGCTCAGGGGAAGGCAGCCTGGCCAGGGAGGGTGGGATAGTGCCCCTCCCTCACTTTGGAGTGAGCAGAGACGTGGGCTGTGCAGGCCTGTCTGCTGGAAGGGGTGCACTCTGTTCCAGCCACCTCCTGTCCCCTGTGTCCCCACAGCTGTCCCCTTATGTGCTTGGCCAAGGCCTGCTACTGCTGCTCTTGCAATTCAGTGCACAATAGTCCATAGTCTGAGCTTTGATCCTCTCCCACCATCCACACGTGGGCTCTGGACAGGGCTGGGAGAGGTTCAGGAGGCAAAACCTCAGCCAGACTCATTCCTACCTTGACCAAAGCTGCAATGCCATGTCATGCATGGGGTGAAACACACCCCCCACACCCCCCCCGATCAGACTGGCCACCCCATTGTTCAGCTGGTGTTGGACCAACAAGATTGAACAGAAGGACCAGGCAGGGTCTCAGTGCAGGCAGAGCAGACAAACCTGGTGATCCAGCAGTGCCAGGAAGCCAGGGCACAGCAAGGAGCTCAGGGCTGGAAACCTTTTCCCTGCCTTACTAGGGTCATGACCTCCACCACAGAACTGTAGAATCACAGAAGGACTTGGTTTGGAAGGAACCTTAAAGATGATCTAGTTCCAATAGTCTGTCATGGGCAGGGACACCTTCCTCTAGAAAGTGGAAAAAACATCGTGTGGTTCACCTTGCAAGCTCTCTCTGCTTTTCACTCATGACAAGAGATGAAGGAAGACATGAAGATTAATAAGTGTCTTCTGTGCCACATTTTGTAGCCTCAGCACAGGCAGAGCAAGGGGTCCCTCCCTACTCCCCCCCAGCTCTGAGCAGCAAACTGTGCCTTGCATTGCTCCAAGAGTCTCAGCCCATCCCTGGCCCACAGAGATCCCCCACTGGGTGTGTTTGTTGGGCTTGGCCTCAGTCCCCCCACAGTGCCCGAACCCTGAGCTTGCAGCAGGGTCTCTGCAGTGTGGAGGTGAGGGGCCAGGGTGGGGAACAGGTCTGCTGGGGACAGTGAGGGGGACAGCCAGGCCAGCAGGACCACCAGCTGCAGCACTCTGGGAGGGGCAGAAAGAAAGGGGGGGTGGGGGTAAGAATAAACAACTTTTGGCAGATTTCTTGTTTCTGTTTTCAGTATTTTCTTTGAAGGTCTGGAAAAAGAAGTGTCTGCAGCTTCCTCACAAAGGGCAGCTCCAATCTCTGCTCCCTGTGAGCAGGGACAGCACCCAGGGAATGGCTGGAGCTGTGCCAGGGCAGGG